>CM053787.1:640759554-641359554 GCA_028749045.1 Cupressus sempervirens | reverse complement strand
GAATGGTTTGATGGATTGTGAGAAAGAGATCATGTCTCGGTTTGAAGAGTATTCAAGCTGTGAATTTCTCACAGAGGATAATGAGCAAATTTGGATAATTGCCGGCCATAACTAGGTAAAATGAATACATGGTCTTGGTTGTGTAACCTAAGAAGGATATGTTTTTCTTTTGCGATAGTTACATGAACAAGAATATATTTGAGTTGGGGTTTGTTCAATGCTTCAAAATATGACACATTCAATACAATTATTGATATGGCCGGCAATTTTTTAAAATACATAGAATTCTCACATTATTTATAGGTTTCCGGATCTTGTCTATTTCTTTATAGAGTTGAAGTTTTTGCTAGGCTATTAAAATAGTAGTGTGTATTTCAATTCTATTCAGGACGCTATTTTTTGTTCAGAGAAATCCCTTGAAGCTGGACAAAAGATTACTGCTCTTAAAGTGATTACTTGTCGGTATACCGATGGCCATTTTAAGTTTGGATATATCAGAAATGCTTAGGATCTATCAGTATACTTAAAACCATTCAAAAACGTGTGTAGATTATATAAAAGGATGGGTGGCAATAGTGACAGAGTTGAGCAATGCGATAGGAATTGTTCTTCGCCATTTAACAAAGGACTTTACCAATTATTTGATTTCATCCATCATTATGTCCATCAGATCTTCGGTTGTATTTATATTCTGGTCTATATTAATGCATATTATTCTGACAGAGAAGAAACCGAGATCTATCTTACTAATTAATAAACTTTTCATTTCATTTTTGCCTTGAGATCTTTAAAAGCACAATGTATAGCTCAAGCATCCCTAATACAACACAACAAAGATTTGGGAAATTGCAAGCCCAGGTTGATTACGGCACATGTACTTACACATAGAATCTCTGAACAGTACAAGCTCTATGAATGAAATCAACGCATTTAAGATAAAATATGAACAATTGAATCATCTCTCTCCCAAAACCTCATGGTTAAGGAGCACATACCAAATCAATAGACAGTTGACACAGTTTGGCATTCAAAGCAGGATGTGAAGTGAGTCATCTTGGTCCAAAACTAAAAATGGAATTCCTAATAAGGAACCTCATAGTTGAGTAATACCAGAAAAGCAAAAAACATTTAAGGCAGGTTATGGACATGTGTGTCATCTTGGTTTATAGGTAGGAATACACGAAGCATGAGCTCAGACCGGCAAATATAGGACTTGTAAGAGAAAGTCAAAAGATAATTTCAAGCTCTATCATGGCTATAATAAGAACCTCCAAAGACAGACGGACAAACACATAAAGCTCAGAAAAGAAACAAGCACAATTTGGAGTAGAATATTGAACCTAAGTACGTGAATCCTTTCAAACTTATGCTTAATATGAACACACGCCATCATAGGAAGGAAAAAACTAATATAAAAAGAATATAAAGCCCTTCAATAAATCCTTCCAGTCTTCTAATTCTGAATATTAAGAACACAAAATCACGCAAGGATGAACAAAATTACGAAAACAGAGCATAGCTTAGATTATTTAACATTATCAGATTTCTACAATCCATTAATAATGAGAGCAATGTTTCTGGATTAGATTGTGTGAGTTTTTTTAGCATCAATGTTTCGGATCATACTACATGATCCATCATCAGAATGAGAGAACATCAGAATTTTCTAGCTTAGATGCTTAACCTCTGAAATTTTACAAATACCAAATGGTTCTGATGGAGTCGAGAAAAGTGATAGTTTAACATTGCTATTGGCAAGATTGGTGGCAAAGTGAAGAAACAAATAGGAAAAAATTGACCAAAAATAATCAGGTTAATAAGCTAAAACAATTGATAGCGGAATAATGGTTATACGACCCCACAGATGGAAATGTGGAGAGGAGATATACTTAACAGTTTCTTCTTAGCTGCAACTCCAGTCACTGGAAAAGTGTCTTCCTTTCTTCCACAGAGTATATAAGGTAACATTTTAGTGGGGAACTGAACTTTGAGAAATAAATGTTGCAGGGGACTTTATTATATCCAATTAATCTGCTCTATATTATGTTGAATGGATCAGTGGCTTTGGTTCAAATAAGGAGCTCCTTTATATTTTCATGATGGTGAATACCCACATTGCTCATCATCATCATCATCATTATAGGTAGTGGAGAAGCTTTAAAAAGTAGAACTAGGTGTTACCAGGATTTTACGTTGGCAGTAATATGTGGTAGATGCACCTGCAAAATGAATCGACAAAAAGAAACCCAGCCAACATTGTTCCAATCCCTCTGATTAGTTCTTTGCTAGAGACCGAGCCCGTGAATTATTTTCCTAGTATTCTGAAACAGAACATTATTTAAAAACATAGCAGTTGTAAACACGCATAACATTATTCTGGATGAATAAATCATAACTTTAAAAATTCAAGAACGAAAATACTGTCATCAATGCCCAAAATGCATAGTCTCCTGCTCCCACCCAGCAAAGTAATAGGGAAGATCCAATATCTGAGAAGGATTAGTTAACATTAGAGGGCCCTTACCACTTAAGAAAAGAAAAGACAAAAGGGGTTCAATGGATAATTAATTCAAATCTGTAGAAACTGCATTATCTGTAACTCCGCAAATAATCAATTGATGAAACCAACATGGTTCCAATCCCCCTGATTTGTTCTTTTCTCATGTTAGCCCGTGAATTGTTTTATCCAGCAGTGTGAAACAGAACATTAGTTAAAAACAGAGCAGTTGTAAATAGACAAAAGATTCTACACAAAAGGGGTTCAATGGCTGATCAATTGATTTCTGTAGAAAAGAAAAACAAAGACAAACAACATCCTGAAAATTACAAGATCCTGACAGCATGCTAGCTATTATTTCACCCATTCAAGAAGCCAATACGTCTTAATGAAAGAAAAAGGAAACATAAGTGAAGGGCGCGGTGAAATTCTTACTATAATTGCAGGTGACGAAAAACATACCATTATCACATTTGACACCTTCCCTTGAGCGCATGTATTGGAATCACAATTATAGAACTGCTTCAAAGCACAGCCCCCCTCATTTCTCCTACAAACTCAAGCAGAATAGGAAAATTCTGAATCACAAACAAAACTGGGAAAATAAATTCGACCCAGTTTTGCACATGAATGCCAAATATAACATGACCGTTGCATAGAAAAAGCCAAAAAAAAATAAAACAAATAAAACATATGACCGTTGCATAAAAGACGTTTTCGTTCGACTGTGGAAAGAGGACATGCACTTTTCTTTGGCACCGGCTACGGTGCAACATATTTGCACCGAGCCGGGGGCAATGTCTATACAGCCACGAAAATGCACTTCCATACGAAGGAGACAACGGACTTAATTTTTTAAAAAGTTAGAAAAAACAATGTAAAGGAAGTGCATTTTCGTAGCTGTATAGCCGCCGGGCAGGTATTAACACTTGCTGCCCGCACTTGATGTCCCGTGCTGACAGTATAGTCAGATGCTGTTAGCGAAACCCAAATCAAGCTCCAAAGTACTTTTCGCCCCATGACTTTTGGCACGGTGGAGGTTCCATTGGCATCCTCGTGTGTGTCAAGACTAATTTCGATCCAAGCAATGTTTTCAAGAACGCTCAGAGCATTCCACCGCTCACTGTCGGAACTTAGATTTATAGATCTCCATATTCATTTCCGCTGCAAATTAGGATTTATTTTCATCAATAAACACGCGCACACTACTGGTGCTTTGGCAGGAATACTGAACAGGTTGTGCAGTTGTCGTGGAATAATTTATATTTGATAGAATAAAATGAACTCTTCATTTTCATTTAACTATGATTGAGTGAATCCTTTATAAAGAGAAAAGTGCTTTTATATATTTTTATATATATATAAAAAAGCCGAGAGTTATCCTTCTCGAGGCGCCTATTGCACTTACTTAGATTATGAAAATAGGCGTCTCAAGAAGGATAACTCTCGACTTATATATATATATATATATATATATATATATATAAGCTAGTAGCAAACACAACACACAATTAATAATATTATTTGTTTAAATATATTATATTTATTTTTCTATTATTATTTTTATTTTTAAAAATATTATTTTAATTTATTAAGGTTATTTAATTATTAGAATTAATAACTTTAATTATTAATAAATATTAAAATAAAATTTGCATAATGCATTTGAATAATTAATTTTGAACGACTTGATGAAATGTTAATCTTTTAAAAGCTCATATCAATTTTATATTTTTATACATTTTATTATTAGTTTTGATAATTGTGCATAGATAATATAGCATCTAAGATATGAATGAGAGCATAAATTTTATACATAATATACATATCAATGTTAGCAATTTCATAAATATTATTATTAGTGTTGATGATTATGCATAGAAATTGTAACATCAAATATCGTAAGTGTACCTTTAAACATCATTTGAAGAGTGGAATTTATTTATTTGTTTTGTTGTTCATAAAATTCACATAGATGAAAAAAAAATGTGTTCATGAGTTGAATAGTGAAAATAACTTATTCATGTTGTTGTTCATAAAACTTACATAGATGAAATAGGAAATATAAGCCCAAGTAGAAGTATTAGATGAAGTATAGGAAATATGAGAAGAAACTAAAAAAAGAACATTTCTCCATAATGATGTAGCTGCATCACATATTCCTCAGTGATAAGGATGGTGTTACGACATTTATTAGAGCAATGATCGTGGTAGACTTCTTTCATCATTTCTGGAAATGCATCTGTTTTTGCAGATGTGTCACACATAACTTTGGCAACATCTGCCATTTCCATTATCTCTAGTTCATCAACAGTATCAATTGACAATGCAGCGTTCTCCAAAGCTTTGATTATATGTGAGCACGATTCTCGGATTATTCGTTTGCATTTATCTAAATTAGTCTCAAAGAAATTATTTGAGGTTATGGAAGCAACAGGACTCGTAACAATGATATTTGACTCTCCAATAGAAGAATCCATAGCTCAGATGATATGCTGCAAAATTTTAAACAAATATCAATATAAAAATATATAAAACCATTATAAGATATAATCAAATATAGAACACACAAATTAAATCTAGCACTTATACTTAAATATAGACCAAATTAAGTCAATACAAATAAAGTTTAGTTCTCTAATTTTAAAAGTATGAAACAAAATCAAATTAATATTGGATGATAATTAGAATATAAATTATATTCATTGATTTTTTTCTTTCAAATTATATAATGAATCTTTTATTTAATAGTTTAAATAAAGAAAAGTTATCCATAATATTGTCATCAAATATTAAGAGACATTGAAGCAAAAGTAAATATAATTTGTAAACATAAAGTGATATCACTGAATATAATAATTACTTAAGACATAAGTACAATTAGTTAAGATATAATTATTACTTAATACATCATTACAATTAATTAAGATCTATAAAAATAAAATATCATGAAAAAAAGATAGGATTTCTCAAAATAGAATAAATTAAAATGAAGAAAGTTATTTTTATTATTTATCATTGTATAATAGAGACATTTTTAAAACGTGAAATATAGTAGGAAGTGTTACAAACAAAATACTAATGTGTCCAAAAGGATTTTTACAGACATAACATTTAAGAATAACATATCACATCAACTATCTTCAAGGCACTTAAGTCTATTTTCTTCATCCCTGTGCTTGGAAATTTGTCTACCCTTTTTCATTTTCTCATAACGATCATATGTGAAAGGAGGCATTATTCTCAAACATTGGAGAGATTTTACACGTGAAACTGCCACAAATGTCAATCCTACTCTTTCTCTTGGTCTTATATCAATTGTTGCTTTGGGAAGAGTCAATCCCTGAGATTTGTGAATAGTCAATGCCCATGCCAACCTCAATGGCAATTGAAGTGTTCTACCCTTCTGTATTGGTGGTATTGGAATTATCTTTGGATTATGATCTTCAAATGGTAACCCTCAATAACCATCACACTCAACCATCACATATGTTGGAGGCTCAGGTGGAGCACTGCCTTGCTTGTAGACAATTTTTCGAATGTATCCAAGAGCCCCATTTACAAGACCAGCCTCTATCCATACATTTGAAATTAGCATGACCCTTGAATCCTTACATATTAACAACTCTAGATCAAGCTCATCATTTGAACAGTCATCTATTGTATTAATAGTACTTGCTTTTGATGCAACACAACGTGCAACTGGATGCTTCAGTGAATGTAGCATTTTTTTATTATGAGCATGAACATTTTCATTTGTTGAGAACAAATGAACATCATTATCAAATTCAAAATTTGTTGCAATATCTATGTTGATAGGGGTTCTTGACATTAGCAACCTCCAATCATCAATTTGTGGGTTTGCATCTCTTAGATTCGTCAAAAGTTGTCGAAATCTTTGTTGGTCAATATCTTCCCCATCTTGTCTAAATATCTTATCTAATGTGACAATAGTCTTGAATTCTTGCCATATCAACTTTGCGTGCTTATTACTGTCATAGGTTGCTCTATCATTGACAGGAGGCAACTGACCCAAATCTCCCACCAATATTATAGATACACCTGAAATACAATTGACGAAAATAATTATTTTTAAAACTATGTATTAATTCATAAATTTGATTCAAATATAGTATATTTCACACATGAGTTAGCTATTCATGATGCAAAAATAGAATCTTTACCTCCAAAGCTTATATGTGCAGATTGTGGGAATGCTTGGCGCAGTCATGAATCTATATTTTCCAACATGTTTTGACCAATGAAGCTCATTTAATCAATCAAAATATATTTTATATGTGACATTTCTTCTTGAAAACATGTGAGTCTTGCTCCTTCCAACTGAGAAAAATCTCTTATTGGTATCTTCAATTTTGAATGAATTGTAGAAGCTCCTATATTGAATGTTGCAACTCCTATTGGTGCAAGTAATAGAAGTGGAGAATGGGAGGGCATTGCCACATTTTGAAGAGATTGACTAATGGCACCAATTAGATATGATTTTCTTATTCCTGTTGTTCCTTGAATTATCAAAAACAATGGTTCTGCATTTTGATTTCTGTGGTAGTACGTCATGATTATGTTGACTGCCTTTTTTTGTTTCTCACCAAGGGTCATGTAGCTTATGCATTGAGGAATTTCATCATAGATAAGGTACCCATGATTCTTCATGTTACTTATGAAATTGATTGCTCTGGAAGTGTACTTTTCTCCTTGATAATCAACAGACCAATTTGTTTGTCTGTCAACATCTCTTCTGTTAGGATAAACCACAGATAGAAATAAAAACTACATGCAAATATAACCAACAACAGAAAATAATAGATCACATAGAAATAAACACAAGGCACCAAGATTTAACGTGGTTCACCCAATCCTTGGGCTACGTCCACCAAACAACAAGTCTGATCTTATTACAATCCAGTGATTACAACCTGATTACAATCTGTAATCCCTTACAGCTCAATACCACCGCAAGGACCAATTTCGCATCACAACATAATGAAAATACCTAACCCTAAACCCTTTTATACAAGTATTAAACTGCTTTAGGGTTATAACATGTTGGCCATATGTCAGTCATAATATGTCAGCTACCATGTCAACCATAGTCCAAAAAAAAATTTCGAGGTGATGCTCCGAACCCCACTATTTATGAAGTATGTATAGTACTTTCCTGATCAGTCACCATAATCTAACAATCTCCCACTTGGGGACTAATCAGGCTCCACACTAAACAACAATCTCCCACTTTGAGACTGATCCTATACCAATACCACTACCACATGGGGCTCCCACTGGATCAAACCACTCTGGACTCTATTGTTCTTTAATTCATGGTCAGTCTAAAAGACCAACCAAAGCTAAAGAGGAGTTCAAATTCTTCCTTGTTACAACCTTTGTCAACATATCTGCTGGATTGTCATTGGTATGTATCTTCTCCAGCTTTAACTATCCATCCTCCAAAAGTGACTGAATGAAATGGTACCACAATTGTATGTGTTTGGTCTTAGAATGAAGAGCTAAATTCTTAGCAAGATGAATGGTACTCTAACTATCTGTGAACAAATAATTATCCTTCTGAGGATGTGCCAATTCTTCCAAGAAGAACTGAAGCCATATCATCTCCTTGGCTGCCTCCATAGTAGCAACATACTCTGCCTCTGTAGTGGATAGAGCATTAATCTTATGTAACCTAGAAACCCAGCTCACGGCTGCCCCACCAACAGTAAAGACATAACCTGTAGTACTCTGCCTGGTATCAATATCCCTAGCCAAATCTAAGTCAACATAGCCCTATAAATTAGTAGTAGAGCCCCCAAAGTGTAAACACTTATTGGATGTTCCTCTCAAATATCTGAGAATCCACTTGACAGCATTCCAATGCTCAAATCTTGGATGACTCATATACCTGCTAACGACTCCCACTGCATGTGCAATATCTGGCCTAGTGCATACTATAGCATACATCAAGCTTCCTACTGCTGAAGCATAGGGTACCTTGGACATCTTATCCTCCTCTTCCTATGTCTTGGGACACATTTCCTTAGTCAATTTCAAATGACTAGGTAAAGGTGTGCTGACAGCTTTAGCATTCTCCATAGAGAAACGTTGCAACACCTTCTCAACATAATCAGCTTAAGATAGCATCAATGTTCTATTCTTCCTATCTCTACAAATCTTCATACCAAGGATTTGTTTTGCTGCCCCCAAATCCTTCATAGAAAATGCATGTGCTAACTGGCATTTCAGCCCCTCTATATGATCCATGTTAGACCCAGCTACAAGCATATCATCAATATATAAACATAAAATAATGTAGCTATCATCATCCAACCTCTTAAAATAAACACAGTAATCTGAATGACACCTGTTATATCCATGCTCATGCATAAAACTGTCAAATTTTAGATACCATTGCCGAGGTGCTTGCTTCAAGCCATATAAACTTTTCTTCAATTTGCACACTAAGTTCTCATTACATTTGATCTCAAAACCCTATGGCTAAGCCATATATATTTCTTCATCCAAATCACGATGAAGAAAGATTATTTTAACATCCATCTGCTCTAAATGCAAATCTTTAGTAGCCACAAGACTTAAAATAGTATGAATAGAAGTCATTTTAACAACAAGAGAAAATATCTCATCAAAATCAATTCCCTTTTTGTGTTTTTTCTATGCAAATCCTTTTACAACTAACCTGGCCTTAAATCTTTTCTTACCTCTTTCCTCTTCTTTCAACCTATAAACCCACTTATTCTGTAAAGCCTTTTTACCTGCAGGCAACTTGCACAAATCTCATGTCTTATTTTTCAGCAAAGAGTCCATTTCATCTTTCATTGCAGACTCCCACTGAATCTTACTATCCACTTGCACAGCTTCATCATAACTTTCAGGTTCACCAGCATCAGTAAGTAAAATAGAATACAAAGAGGGAGAAAACCTTTGTGGAGGTCTAATTTGCCTCGTTGACCGTCTAACATTCACTGGTGTGTGTGGTATTTGTTGTTGCAGTTGTTGCACATCATGAGAAATGGCTAGAACATCAGCTTTTGGAGTATCATCCAACACTACATAATCATCTTCTTTCTTCTC
Organism: Cupressus sempervirens; assembly: GCA_028749045.1. Classification (NCBI taxonomy): domain Eukaryota; kingdom Viridiplantae; phylum Streptophyta; class Pinopsida; order Cupressales; family Cupressaceae; genus Cupressus; species Cupressus sempervirens. The sequence continues at coordinate 641,349,959 of CM053787.1, read as the reverse complement.
ACGTTGCTGAAACAGATCTTTGTACAACAGTTTCTCATTGAATATGACATCCTGGCTTCTAACAATTTTAAGATTTTCAAAATCCCAAAGCCTATAACCAAATTCATTAATGCCATATCCAACAAAGACACATTTCTTTGATTTAGCTTCTAGCTTGGTTCTATTTTCAGAGTCTATATGAGCAAAAGCTTCACAACCGAAGGTCTTGAGAAAAGAATAACTCACCTTCTTACCAGTCCATGCTTCCTCTGGAATACCACAGCCCAAAGGAGTAGAGGGATCTCTATTAATCAAATATACTGTAGTATTGATAGCCTCTGCCCACATGTGTAAGGGAAACCCAACATGCAACCTCATGCTCCTTGTGCGCTCCATTATAGTCCTGTTCATGCGTTCAGCCACTCCATTTTCCTATGGAGTCCTTGGAACAGTTTTTTGTCTAAGAATACCATTAGTGGAGCAATAATCTTCAAATTCATGACTGCAATACTCACCACCATTATCAGATTTGAGACATTTTAATTTCTTACAAGTCTCATTTTCAACCAAGCATTTCCATTTCTTAAAAGTTTGAAATACATTAGATTTCTATCTAAGAAAATAAACCCATACTTTTCTAGTTGCATCATCAATAAATGTAACATAATAATGAGAGCCACCAAGGGAAGATACCTGAGCTGGTCCCCATACATCTGTATGCACAAGCTCTAATTTTTCCTTTTTGTTTTCCTTTCCAATCTTTACAAAACTCACTCTCTTTTGTTTTCCATACACACAACTTTCATAGAAATCCACATTCACACATTTTAGACCAGGTAAAACTTTCTTTGAATGAATTACTTTCATACATTTCTCACTCATGTGCCCAAGTCTATTGTGCCACAACGCTGTATCGGAATCTACAGCAACTATTTGTTCTCCCTGCTCAACTGAAACAATTGTTCCTGAACATTCATTTTTCTCTGAAACAATCAAAGTAGAAAGAACAATATGACCTGTACAAAGATATAAAGTGCCTACTTTCACACCTTTTTCTACTACAAGGGAACCTTTTGAAACCTTCCAATTTTTATCATTAAAAGTAACTACACAACCCTCATCACCGAGTTGCCCTGTTGAAATTAAATTCCTACTTAGTTTTAGAACATGTCTTACCTCATCTAGTAGCCAATGATTCCCATTCTGCAACTTAATCTTAATTTTTCCCTTTCCAACAATTTGATAGGGTTCATTATCCCCCAAATAAACAAGCCCAAAATCCTCTTGGACATAATCAATGAAATAACCTCTATGAGGTGTCGCATGAAATGAAGCACCAGAATCTAAAACCCATGAATCATCAACACTTTCTAAAGACAGAAGCAAAGCATCCTCTTCAGATTTGTTACTTACCACACTTGCCTCCTTGTCTCCATTTGATTTATCTCCTTCATTTTTCTTTTGATTCCAGCAATCTTTCTTTTTGTGCCTTAGTTTCCCATAGTACCAACAATCATTTGGTCCTCTCAATTGAGACCTCCTCCCCTTTGACTTTCCTCTTGATTTTCCACAATTTTCAAAGTTACTTCCTCTTTCAGTCGTTCTGCCCTTGCTTTGTGCATTCAAAGCACTTCCTGATGTAGATCCACCTGAGGATTTTCTATGAGTTTTTTCACTCAAAACAACACCAATCACATCATCATATTTTAGGGTACTAGATCTAGGAACAAAATTACTCACCGCAATTATCGGGCCATTCCAGCTTTCAGGCAAAGAACACAAAATCAAGAGAGCCCTAATTTCTTCATCAAAATTGATACCCATAGAAGATAACTAACTAGTAATAGTATTAAACTCATTTAAATGATCTACAACAGATCCACCTTCTTCCATTTTCATATTAAATAAATGCTTCATGAGAAATACCTTGTTTGAAGCGGAGGGCTTTTCATACAGTGTCACTAGGGTTTTCATCAAATCTTTTGTCATCTTTTCTTTTGTAATATTAAATGTCACTGATGGTGCCAAGCATAACTGAATGCTTTCGAGTACCTTTCTATCCAAAAGATCCCATTCAGCCTCGGACATAGTTCCCTGATTCTTGGCTTTGCCTTCCAACGACTTCCATAAATCCTTCTGATATAGATAGTCTTCCATTTGCATCTTCCATAATTGGAAGTTCTGCCCATTAAACCTGTCAACCCTTAGCTTACCCTCATCTGCCATCACTCCCACTCAACCATGAGACTCCCACTTAACCGTGAGAATTTTCTACAGAGGATAACTGAAAGACAACCTCGCTCTGATACCACTTGTTAGGATAAACCACAGACAAAAATAAAAATTACATGCAAATATAACCAATAACAGAAAATAATAGATCACACAAAAATGAACACAAGGCACCAAGATTTAACGTGGTTCACCCAATCCTTGGGCTACGTCCACCAAATAGCAAGTCCGATCTTATTACAATCCAGTGATTACAACCTTATTAAAATCCGTAATCCCTTATAGCTCAATACCATCGCAAGGACCAATTTCGCATCACAACATAATGAAAATACCTAACCCTAAACCCTTTTATACAACTATTAAACCACTTTAGGGTTATAAAATGTCGGCCATATGTCGACCATAATATGTCGGCTACCATGTTGGCCATGGCCCGAACCCCACTATTTATGAAGTATGTATAGTACTTTCCTGATCAGTCACCATAATCTAACATCTTCTGCCCAACATGTTTATTTCTGAGCAATGTATATTTTGACCCTGGTGCAACCTAGATATAATATCCCATTCATGTTCTGTAGTATTTCTATGAACATCTTCATTGTCTTCAGTTTCAGAATCATTTGGGTTTTCAACATTTTCTGCAGACATTGTACGTTGAACATGCCAAGGGTTGTAAGTGAATGTCTCCCAACTTTATATGATAGATGTAGGGCCCATTTGCCATTGCACCAAAAACCATGACTATTAGTGAACATGGAACACCACATAATTAACCACCTGTGGGCAGGGGAGCGCGTCGCATCACCCAACAATCTCCCCCTCAACGCGCATACCAGGTGCTTACACGGGTCGGGATGGCACCGGGGAGATTTGAACCCATGACCAGGCCAAAACCAGGCTTTGATACCAATTGTTAGGATAAACCACAGACAGAAATAAAAAATTACATGAAAATACAACCAATAACAAAAAATAATAAAACACACAGAAATGAACACAAGGCACCAAGATTTAACGTGGTTCACCCAATCCCTGGGCTACGTCCACCAAACAGGAAGTTCGATCTTATTACAATCCAGTAATTACAACCTGATTACAATCTGTAATCCCTTACAGCTCAATACCGCCGCAAGAACCAATTTTGTATCACAACATTATGAAAAATACCCAACCCTAAGCCCTTTTATACAAGTATTAAACCATTTTAGGGTTATAACATGTCGGCCATATGTCGGCCATAATATGTCGGCTACTGCCCAAAAAAAAAATTTCGGGCCGATGCCCCGAACCCCACTATTTATGAAGTATGTACAGTACTTTCCTGATCAGTCACCACAATCTAACAATCTCCCACTTGGGGACTGATCAGGCTCCACACTAAACAACAATCTCCCACTTGGAGACTGATCCTGTAGCAATACCACTACCACATGGGGCTCCCACTGGATCAAACCATCCTGGACTCTACTGTTCTTTTATTCGTGTTCAGTCTAAAAGACCAACCGAAGCTGAAGAGGAGTTCAGCTTCTCCCTTGTGACAACCTTTGTCAACATATCTGTTGGATTGTCATTGGTATGTATCTTCTCTAGCTTTAACTGTCCATCCTCCAAAACTGACCGAATGAAATGGTACCGCAACTGTATGTTTTTGGTCTTAGAATGCAGAGCTGAATTCTTAGCAAGATGAATGGCACTATGACTATCTATGAACAAATAATTATCCTTCTGAGGATGTCTCAATTCTTCCAAGAAGAACTGAAGCCATATCATCTCTTTGGCTACCTCTGTAGCAGCAACATACTCTGCCTCTGTAGTGGATAAAGCATTAATCTTCTGTAACCTAGAAACCGAGCTCACGGCTGCCCCACCAACAGTAAAGGCATAACCTGTAGTACTCCACCTGGTATCAATATCCCCAACCAAATCTGAGTCAACATAGCCCTGTAAATCAGTAGTAGAGCCCCCAAAGTGTAAACACTTATTGGATGTTCCTCTCAAATATCTAAGAATCCACTTGACAGCATTCCAATGCTCAAATCTTGGATGACTCATATATCTGCTAATGACTCCCACTGCATGTGCAATATCTGGCCTAGTGCATACCATAGCATACATCAAACTTCCTACAACTGAAGCATAGGGTACCTTGGACATCTTATCCTCCTCTTCTTGTGTCTTGGGACACATCTCCTTAGTCAATTTCAAATGACCAGGTAAAGGTGTGCTGACAACTTTAGCATTCTCCATAGAGAAACGTTGCAACACCTTCTCAACATAATCAGCTTGAGATAGCGTCAATGTTCTATTCTTCCTATCTCTGCAAATCTTCATACCAAGGATTTGTTTTGCTTCCCCCAAATCCTTCATAGCAAATGCATGTGCTAACTAGCGTTTTAGCCCCTTAATATGATGCATGTTAGACCCAGCTATAAGCATATCATCAACATATAAACATAAAATAATGTAGCTATCATCATCCAACCTCTTAAAATAAACACAGTAATCTGAATGACACCTATTATATCCATGCTCATGCATAAAATTGTCAAATTTCAGATACCATTGCCGAGGTGCTTGCTTCAAGCCATATAAACTTTTCTTCAATTTGCACACTAAGTTCTCCTTACCTTTGACCTCAAAACCCTATGGCTGAGCCATATATATTTCTTCATCCAAATCAGCATGAAGAAAGGCCACAAAAGCCATGACTGTTAGTGAACATGGAACACCACGTAATTAACCACCTGTGGGCAGGGGAGCACATCGCATCACCCTACAATATCCCCCTCGACGCGCATACCAGGTGCTTACGCGGGTCAGGAAGGCACCGGGGAGATTTGAACCCATGACCAGGCCAAAACCAAGCTCTGATACCAATTGTAGTGCCCATTTGCCGTTGCACCAAAAACCATGACTGTTAGTGAACATGGAACATGACATAATTAACCACCTGTGGGTAGGGGAGCGCGTCACATCACCCAACAATAGAGGCATCATCATGACCAATATCCCATTCAATATCATGGAATGGCTTGTAGAGAAGTAACTCTGATAAACAAAACTCAATCTATTTACCTAACTCACGTGAAGGGATAGATACAAACCTAGGAAATACTCTGACAATTGTAGCTTTTTCCCTAGGCTCCCATTTGTTGTCTCTTTTTCTCTTAGGATTATATATCCATGATCTAGCTACATCAATTAATGTAACACCTTCCATACATAATGGCCTTTTTTAATAACCATCAATGAAAGATTTTGTTTGGTCTTCATTATTCTCTTCATCATTTTCATTTTCGTTATTTACAGTTATAGGTTTGAACATCTCAAGTGAGACATTTAGATTGAAAAATCTTCTACTACACTCCACCAATGGAAGCTCTAATAACATATGGCAAGTTTCTTGAGCACCAATGTCTCTTTCTACAATTGTCTTAGTTAGAAGCCTCCTATATGCCCGTGCTGCTAAATCATCTGGATTTTCCATATTGGATAGATGCATCAACATTTTTCGGTATGTTTTTGAGCTTTTCTCTGCTTTCGCTGCATACTTGGTGATATATTTTATGATAGCATGTTTGGAAAGAACAGGTTGCCAATCTATATTTGCTCTCCATAATTGTAGTATGTGGTAATTATGTGAATTGACTCTATCATCATTTCTCATTGATTCAAATTTCTTTTCCCCTGTTTCCATGTCTTCATATAATTTTGATCCCGCCCAGGTTTAATGGCCAGGGAGCATTATACCTACACTCCATGTAAGAAATATTATATTAAGCCCTGTCATTTTGTAGTAATCATTTATATATATTTAATAAATATTCATTGGGATGAAATAATTACCTGCAAACCATCTTTCCCTTTTTTTTCGTAGGCATGCACCCTCCTTACAAATTGTGTGTCACTCCACACAATTTAATATTTCCTCATAGTCATGGTCCAAATCCACCTCTACAAGTTGTCTTGTGTTTTTGAGACATGGATGTTGTTGAAAATTGACCAATGCCTACAATTTAAGGTAAGAAAAGACAAGTACACTAATTAATATCACATTACATGAACATATATAAATATTTATTAAAGCTTATTTTTTAACTTTATTTTCTAAAAGGAAACTAAGAATAAATTTTGAATTATAAATTTACACATAATAATTATAACCATAGAATATTAGCTTTTAAATTTTTATAAAGAAAACAAAATAAAAAATTAAATTTCACTTCTGAAACAACCATTTAAAAAGTGAAACTGAAAATATCATTAATTCATTATTCATTGTATAATTGTAAAAGTAACATAGCTGGATACATTGTAATCCTCTATTAGATATAGGTGTTTAAAAAATAAATTTTACTTCTAAAACAACCATTTTAAAAATAAAAATAAAAATATCATTATTTCTCTATTCATTGTATAATTGTATAAGTAACATAGTTGGATGCATTGTAATGTTGAAGCTTGACAACATGCTTTTTGAGCTCTATAGCATAAGCTCATATGCTCTAAATATTCTCCTCTTCTAATTTTCTTTAAAACATATTTTACATCTACATATATTTTTATCCTCTTATATTTTTCTATTTTTTTGTACAAAATATTATCACTGTGCATTTTAAGTAAAATGGTTTGAGTGAAAAATATGTAGGTAAGATAGGTAAATGAAAGGTAAACTCTATATACTTTTTTTTAATAAAGAAAATAGAAACATCTATAAGATTAATAAAAATCTTATGCTTATTATATATCATGTGTAATCTAAGCCTCCTAAAAAAGAGAAAGTGTTTAATTTCAATGATTACAAAAATTAGAAACATCTAGATATAATTAGAATATACTAATATATTTAACAAAGCAAAAAAAAAAATCTTTCTTTCTTTTCTTTCTAATTTTAAGCGTCTTAAAAAAGAGAAAGTGTTTAATTTGAATGATAACAAAAATTAGAAACATCTAGATATAATTAGAATATACTAATATATTTAACAAAGCAAAAAATATCATTCTTTCTTTTCTTTCTAATTTTAAGCCTCCTAAAAAAGATAATAATGTTTAATTTGAATGATTACAAAAATTAGAAACATCTAGATATAATTAGAATATACTAATATTTAACAAAGCAAAAAAAATCTTTCTTTCTTTTTTTTTCTAATCTACACTAAAGAAAAATCCATGTATTAGACTTATTGAGTAGACCAAAGAAGAAATTATTTTAGAACTATATGTCTAATCTATACAGTTTTGATATTCAATTAACTACTACAAAAAAGTTTCCGAGGGTTGCGTATGGGAAATTGTTACGGAAATTAATAAGTGTATAGTGTTGTTACTGAAATTAATAAGTGTTGAAGAATAAATTTTTCCCTACTCGAAAGTGGCAATTTAAATGAAATGCAATATGGACGCCATGTTCATAAGTGTAATAGCTCTAGCAGGCAGGAAAACAACACATGTTCATTACAAGAAATGCTCTATGAAACTCCATCAAAAGATAAAATCAAGATGCAAAAGATTAAATTGCAGAGAAAGGAGAACAGTGACAATGAAGAAGACAAGGGGATGAAGAAATCAACTAGATTTTTGAGAAACAGCTGGTCATTTACACTTGACAATAACAAGTCTTCCCATAAAGAGAAGCTCGATGCCGCTACAAGGAGGTTTCCTTTTCTCAAGAACATCAAGGAGTGGATGACATTGCAGACGAGTGTTAGCAGCATTAATCGGTGATATTGCATCTTTGCATTTGAAATTTTCTAAAAGAAAAATGCTAGAGAGTTACATTTATAAGCTAAATCTATATAGTTTGGTTTGAAAACCAAAGGATGCATATGGACATCTGTGTCTAATAAGAAAAATTTGTAAACTATTAAAAAAGAAATAGAAATGAAGCATACCTGTGGAAAATTTGATGATGAAAGCTAAGAAATCTTTGCTTCTAAATCTAAGAAATGAACGTAGGAAAACCCATATTTATAGAAGCTGGGTGAATTCTTCTATGTCGCTTCAGTAGCTACCATAATGGACAATGCAAATTTTATTTACAATTGATGCATTAATGGAGTAGTAACGTTAGAAACATGTCTTTTTTTTGCTGGTGTAACATATGTTCCAGGAAGCGGTAAAAACCAAAAAGGTAATAAAACATATTAAAAGAGACAAATTGTCATTTTAAATTCAGGCCTTTAAAATCCCATCTCCTCCAAAGACTCAAATCTTAAGTAACGTTTGTTGCTGTCAGCCAAATCATTAATTCATTGATTAAATGATCTATTAACCAGCAACCAGTTTGAGATCCGTTGGACACTTTAACTTCCTATGTAAATGGCCCAACTAAGACTTTTGAATGCACGTCAATTTTATTGAAAATGCCAAATTGTTTACAACAATCGATGCTCTCATTGTAGAAGCCTCTTGGCTTAACGATATTTCTTCACAAAAACCCGCATTTTGCTCAATCGCATTTTTTCAGAACATATGTTTTTGGATTAGTTGTGGGCTGAGCTGATACTCACTACTTACAACTGTGCTGCAATATACCCACATACTTAAATTAATGTTTGTTTCGGTATCTTTATATTATTGTATGATAATTAAAATCATTTTAAAAATAGAAATTATATTTTGCATTAGTAATAAAAACATATGAATACATATATGAGAATAAATCGTGTATTCATTATATTTAGTTTATGAAAAAAATATAAATTATTCGAAATCTTTTATTATTTTGAAAAATCAAATTATTTTCATCGGATTATTTTGGAATCTCCCTTGAGAAAAAGATATAAATTATTGGGGAATCTTTCATTATTTTGAAAAATCAAATTATTTTTATCGGAATATTTTGGAATCATAATTTATGAATAGAAAATATTGGTGAATCTCAATAATAATAGGAAGTTTGCTAGTTGTCATGGAATATTACAAGTCAAAATTGAACATTTTTTTTCTCATGGAAGTTATGAGGATAGTTAAATTATATTTAAATCAATAGTGAAAACTAAATATTGGTAATATATCTCTAAAGTAACTAATAATTATAATAATTATTGGTGGATTAATTTTAATTTCTTTGATAATATATAGTATTTAGGTGAATCAAATCTAATCATGTAATGAATATTGTGGCAAATCTTTGAGTTTAAATTCTTTAATAAAATAAATTATTTAGCAATTTTAAATATTTTAGAAATAAATTAAATAAAAATGTGGTAATTTAGGTTGCATTAAATCTTAAATTATTAGCCAAATTAATGACAATTTCTTTTTTGTAAAATTCACAAAATTACGAATATTCATCACTAAAAAACATGCTAATCTATATTATATCTAAAATATAGATAAATAACATCTATTTCTTGAAGGACTAAAAAAATTCATTTCTACTTTCTTCAAGTTTAATTATAAATGAGTATAACTCAATCTTCTAAAAGAATATATTATACCCTTCTATAAAAAATCAAAGAATAAATTTGAATCTCTAAAAAAAAGACATAAATATTTAGTGAAACTATATAAATAAAATATATCATGATAAACTCTTATTAACTAAAAAGACCAATATAAATCATTTATATGTTCTTCATAACAATTATACGAAATTTACCATGGAGGACACTTAGAGATGAATGAAATTAAGATCATTTCCAAGAATGTGAGTGGTCTCAATAGCCCCATAGAATAGTATATTATTAAGAAGAAGATTGCTAAGCATAATTTGAATATCATCCTTATTCAAGAAATTAAGGTGACAACGAATAATTTTGAAAGTGTAGTACAACCTACATTTGGCATGAGTAGACTTTTCTTATAAAAACACAACATGTGCTTCTAATGGTATTACGACTATGTTGGACCCCAACAAGGTGACAGGTAGGGAGATGTTTTGTAATCCCCATTTCCTTTCTATGGAATTTGATAATAAATTTTATAGATGACTCTTGTTTAATTTTTTTTCCCCCAAAACTAGGGTTGGAAGGCTCCTAGTTTGCAAATAGGCCACTAGGGCTATTGGATTTTAAAAATTAGCAGTATTATTTGTGCTAGGGATTTTAACAACCTCCTTTATCTCTCTAAGAATTTGAGAGGATTGGAGGATTAAAATTACACTATGTATGATTTGGTTGATTTCCTCAGACATAATGACATCTTGGATATTAACCCTCAAGGTTCTCCCTACACCTTGTCTATAAAAAGGTTGGACAACATTCTGATCTCGATAGATTAGCGCATTCTCCCTTTCTCCACCCTCAATGTATTTCTTAAGATGATTTGAGATCATTCCATGATCCTTTTCAGCTAGCCTATTCATAAATATTCATGTTATAGAAACTCTTCATATATGAGATTGTGTGGCATTGACATTCTCATTTGAGGGAATACATCAAACAATGGTTGAACATTAGTGTGGAAAGTATTAATATTTATAAAATAGAAAGGAAACTTGAAAATATTAAAAGGGAAGTGTGTAGTTGGAGGAAATCAATCTTTGGAGATATTTTTATGCATAAATCTAAGATATTGATAAGAATCAAGAGGACACATAAAATGTCATGACCAATGGAGACTAATTTGAGGAAATTAGTAGGGAAGAAATGGAGTTAAGAAGAAAATGGAAGGAGATTGTTAGGAGGAAAGAGATCCTTTGAAAATAATGATCCCTATTCAATGACTTATTGATGGAGATAGGAAGACTACCTTCTATCACATGTTAGCCTCTAAACATAAGAAGAGAAACATTGTCTCCAAGCTCCAAGATTATAATAAACATCTAAATTTATTTTTTTCCAAGTTCCTAGATTTTGGATGTGATTATTATTTCTCATAAAGTCATGCACTCTTTGGAGATGAGTAAAAACCCAAGAATGGCAATGAAATTATATATCTCAAAGGCATATGAAAAAGTGAGAAGGGAATTCCTGTTTGAAATTTTGGTTTAGCACTGATTGAGGGATAAATTTACCCTATTGATAAAGGAGATTATTAGCTCTATCCAATTTTTCATCCTCCTTAATAACACTCCTTGGAAGTTTGTTAATACTTCCAGAGGACTTAAACAAGGTGATCCCCTCACCCTCTACTTATTTATCACTATTGTTGAGGTGTTAGGTAGAAATTTTATGGCTATAATTGAACAAGGATGGATAAAATGTATAAAACATGTCACTACTATCCCCCTTAAGGTTCTTCAACAATTTATGGATGATACTTTCCTCTGTGGATTTTCTTCAATCAGAGAGGATAAATGTTGGAAGGAGCTCATAGAATGTTATGTTAAGGCTTTGGAAAACATATCAAATACCATAAGAGTAATATTAACTTCTTCAAAACTGGAAGAGATCTTAAAAGTTGAATTTTAAGTTAATTAAATTTCCAAATGGCTAGCCTCCCTGACACTTACCTTGGGTTTCCCCTCACTATTGAGAAGCTCACTCCCTAGTTTTGGAAATTGATAGTGGGACACATTCAAATAGAGTTGACTAGATGGAAAGGGAATGTCCTCATTAGGGAAGGAAAATTTTAATTACTCTTAGCCTCCCTATAAGGTACTCTTGTTTACTTTTTATCCTTGTCTAAAATTTCTAGAAAATTTAGGTATACTACTAAGAAAATCTAGAGCAACATTTTGTGGTCAAGAATGAAGTAAAAATCTAGGATGATCTTAATCTGGCACTTATTGTTAAGGTTGGCTAGAGGATGATTCAAAATGCACCAAGTTGGTTTATAATTCTGAAGGTGAAATACATGAGAGATTCTCCTTTCTAGTATAATTCATTTAGTAATGACATTCTAGAAGGATCAAGACACTACTACAGAACATGACATTTTAAGATGTTAATTGGAGACAAAATTATAATTTTGTCTTAATAACACGTTTTCTATTTAAAATTATATTTTAAATTTTAAGTGTCTCAACTTAAGATAATAGCATAAAGTAGATGTTAACAATTATTAAAAGTAGGTGTTAAAAGATTATTAGGGGCGTTAATAACAAGGAAAAATTAACTCATTGTTTCCTCTCTTGTTAATGTGGTCTTCTAATTCAGAGCAAATAAACTCTCAGCGTTAATGCAACTATCATCAGAATGAATTCTCATGTGCATGGCATGAAGTACTAATAGTTTGGTATCTATATACAAAGAAACAACTCTTGTATGGGTTGTTGTATATGTCGATGAATGGGCTCTTGAATATGCCAATGAATATGATCAATGGCTCTCTTATAGATATTTGATGAGCACCTGAGAAAGGATACTGCTTGGGGGAGAAATCTTGGATCAAAATACTAGGGTTTATGAGGATGGGGCTCAGGGGAGAAAGCTCAGATCAAGATGCTAGGGTTTATACCCTCTCCTTGGTGAGTCAGAGTGCTCTGTTAGGTACAAATAGGTAAGACACTTATCTTTCAAAATAGGGCATCTAATAAATATATTCTTTTTGTATGATGATTACAAAATCTTTGTCCATTTGTATAAATTTGTTTGAGTTTCCTTGTCTTTTAGCCTCCTCCCTTAAACAACTCCTTCCTCACGTTGTGTTTACTAGTAATATAGGTATGGTACTTAGTTGAGATGCATAGCCCTTGCCCCTATATCATTTCACTTGGGATGGATGTGCAGAAGCTGTAAATCTATTCATGTCAGCAAGAGGATTGATTGCAAGAAAGATCCTGTAGACATCGGTTAAGAATGAATAGATAGAACTCAGAAGACTGAGGAATAGATGAGATTCACATTTCTTATCCAAATCCTCCTACCATTGATAGGCCATTACAGATTAAAAATTCCAACCACTTAATAAGTAAATTATAGTACAATCCCATGAAAATTGGGTAGAGTTTGCAGATATCATGTGTGATCAAACCCCTAAAAAATTCATTCCCTGACAAAATCATATCATCAGAAAATTCAATCAGGAAATTAGTTGGGTTAAAATTCACTAAAGTCAGTTCATATTTTAAGTAAGGACACTTCTATTGGCTTCTTGTACTGACTAGCATGCTCCTTACTAGTATTTTTGCTTAGCATTGGCTTTGCATGTATGTTGATGACTAGGGCTTTAAGCCTACTAACCATGGCATGGTAGGAATTATTCTCCATCACACATTTTTGCTTTCCTTCTTTCCTAGCTCGAGGTTTGCAAAATATATGATTCCCTATCTGTCATTTATTTTTCCATAAAAAACATGGCTTTTGAGTAGGATTCATTGCCTCTGATCTAGCCTTGGAGTAATACAATTACTATCCCCCTATTCACTCAACCTCAACCTAGGTGCATCTAGCATCCGTGTTATCACATGGCTCATTTCTGCACCCACTACTATTTCAAAATGGGGTAGATATGGACCACTATGAAAAATAGCTAAAATAAAAATGAAAAATGTTGGCAAAAAAGATGAACTCTCAAATATAATTAATTTTCCATACCAGGTTCAATCTAGTTCTTCTAAAGTGTTTCTTTTGAAGTCAAATCATCTGAACTCAAGTTTTATAGACTGCCCGATCAAGTATATCTACAGTGATTATTTTGTGTTAGTAAAATTATTTTGTGAAATTCTTGTTATTTTCTTTTTACTAAGATTTGTGGGATATTTTACCCAAAACCTTGTATAATGAGCATGGATGTTTTGTCTAAAATTAGTCTTCTTTATTTGAGCCTTTCAGGGTTTATTCTATAGAGTAAAATTTTTCCCTTCTTGCATTTCTTTATTTAAATGGTGTTCATTAACAAAGATTAATGTTGTTGATCCTTGCCTATATGAATGGTAAAGAATCTATGTTAATTGGTTGCCTAGGGTTTGGGCACCTAATTCTCCAAAAATGGCCAGTACTACATTTGTGGTTGAAAGTCGTGCCAGATAAAAACTAGCGAACAAAAATATTTTTTCATACTCTTGTATAAGAAGTATGGAAGATGTAAGTATGTTCTATTTTTTAGTGATCTTAAAGCACTTGTAGATCTTAGGAACAAAAAATTGTGAAGTGCAGGGGTCTCTTTTAGGGAATAGAGTTTTGTCTATAGGGGATAAGAAGGAAACCTCTGTGTGTATTTTTTGGTAACTTTCACCATGTAAAAGAGTGTCAAACGAGGAAGTGAATAACATTTGAACCCCTATTATGTTTCACTAAAGCACGAGTATGCACATACAGAAAAAAGAAGTTAAATTTTATAGAATCTATGAGGGTTTTGAAAAACCCACAAGTGGATTTTTTTAGAGCACGAGCAGGATCTGACCATTTCAATGACCCGCTCTGAAGATCATAAATTCTAAACTAGAAAGATCTTTTATTAGAGAAATTAAAATAATATGTCTAGTCATCCTCTAGATGACTAATATCATGGTAAGAGTTTCTAGGTGCTTGAGATTTAATGTCACAAAATATCCTACTAAATCATCGGATTCACTATCCATTTAACTTAATTTTTACTTTTCTACTTATGAGGAACTCTTCTTAAATGTATTGATGCTTTTTTTATGCATTTTGAGCTTTATTTACCTCTAAGTGTTTATCTACATTCAAATGCTCATCATGAGGGCTTGAACCTCTAATAGAATGGATAGCTTGCATAGTAAATTTAAAATGTAAAGTAGTGCAGTAGAGAAATTTGCAATTATTTTTTAGCATATTGTACAAATTCTTCATTCCTTTCTTTCCTTTCTTTCCTAGCCCTTAATCTCTACACCTTAGCAATGCATTTTTTATTCAACTGATGATATGAAGTGGTTGCCATATGCTATTAGTTACTACAGCTTAATGCATCTGATTCTTTTCTGTCAAATGCTTGGGTAATGACATTATGGTTTTATTCAAACTCCTTTTCCAAACTCTCCCTTGCTTTTGTTGGCTATTTCTTCTATGCCTAAATAGTTTGAGTTTTCAATCTTGAATTATCTAATTTGTTAGTTTTATTATTTCAAGATGTCTACTTGTTGTGGTATTGCACTTGGAGTTTTTCATCCAGAGGTTACGATTCTAATTTTATGTAGAGTTCTAATTCTTTTTCCTTAAATGTTTATATTATCCTTTAAGTCATTTTAAATGGTGGCTTGAGATTTTTTTGACCTTATACACTCATTTTTTAAGCATTCAATTATCAATTTTGAGTTTTAGTATTTTTTTTTAGTGTATGTCCATTCACATGGTCTCTAAAAAAACTCAAATAGTTTCGTCAAAATATAGGGCTCTAGACTTGCAAACTGACATGATTCTTGGAACTAATAAAAAATAAATAAAGAGGAATATTAATAGAACTTCACAATTTTTAGTATAACAATCTAAGGGTATTCCTTTTTTTTGACTTGATTTTAGTGTTCAATGTAATCTAAAGGGCAATATAATAAAATGCAGATCTGAGATTGGTAGTGAACCATCATTCTCAAAGGCAACCTTTTCATGATTTATAACGACTATGAAGGAAATAGATGGTAATCATTGGTCATAGTACTTAGCTAATGAAATTGGTGACCTGAAACAATTCCATTGTGAATGAATTCAACTATCAAGATAATATATTCTTCTACCTAAAAACGTCTAATTAGTCAATTCTAAAGACTAATGAGATCATACACTAGATCCTTGTGCTTTCTTGTGCCTAAAATCAGCTTCGATGCATTATAGTACTTTGTTTCATCAAGTAGCACCTTCCTTACAGGGCCATGAGAGATTTTGGACATTAAGAGATTCTTACCTTGAGATCCATCTATAAAATGAGTCAAACAATTCAAAGATGAATTCTGAGTTGTGAAACATTTAGTTCATTCAAAAGAGAATAGACATAGTTATCAGACATAAATCTTTTAAGACACTGTATTTTGGGGAAAAATCTAATCTTTCATTCTTTTATGCCTAAAAATGTATCTACATAAAAGTAACATATAATCTCATTGCATTTCATTGGAGGGATAACTCCACAACCCACATCTATTCCATATAATGAGAACATGTGATCAACAATATAGACTAGAAAATCAGACAAGATTACTTACTTCTTTCAAGCTACATACAATCTCATATTGTAAATTTAGATATGATTGAAAATCACACCTTCTTAACTGTATATAAAAGTTAAAAATATATATAACAAAGTGAAATTAGAAATCTGTTAGCTTTGTTAAAACCTTAGAAGAACATAGTATGTTGTAGCATAACAAATACTTTTATAGTTATAGATGATGTAAATAGTATATAGTCTTATGAAAAAATCAACATTATATAATAATCCCCAAGAGCTATCATGGGAATGCAATGCCAATAGCCAAGTACATAAGGCATATATGATCAAATAGGGCATGATAACACCCCTTCGCTAGCATTATGATTAAATAAAGAAGAAATGGATCTTATAACCATTTTCATGGTATGAAGATTGACCAGATCTCATAACGGAACAATAGGAAATGAATTGAAATGGGATTTATCATAGCATAGTTATTCTCAAAACAATGATACGGAAATTAAGAAAGGAAAGCATCGATTAAATCAAAAGTTTGAAGGATCAAAGTGCAGAAAAGTTTGTTTGTTCCCCCATCCTAATAAATGAGGCCCAAGAATGAAGCATCATCACCTAAATCATTGGGTGAAGAAGTATTGACATACACAACAATCACATATCTATGGGTCAATCAACCTTCATGGGTGCCCATGTCAGCACCTCACTGCTAGCTTGAATACCCACAAAAATAGAGAAAAATCTTTCTAGAAAAACTATTTTTAGTGCAAAACCCACATCAAATTATGTCAACGCGCCTCTAGATAGATGTGTAGAGTAGCAAATAAATTTTAACAGGCCCAAAGAATCTGAAACTGAAAATATAAAATGAAAGAGTAAAAAATATAAAATACCAAAACTATTGATTCAGATTTTCAGGATACATTCGGAAACATACAGAATTGATACTAAAAATGACATTGAAATGGTATTGAAAATGATATGGAGCTATATGAATTGATATTGAATAATATTTACATTGATGTCTAAGCATCTTTGTATAGTATTATTTTCCCTTACAACTACTTATGGGAATAAGTTTCCAACAACTATATATTGAACTAATTTCATTTATGTAATATGAACACAAAAACTAACCTAATTAATGTAATAAACCTAACATTCCCCCCTTATTACATTAATTCAATAAAATTGAAAAGCCTTCACCAATATTATTCCTATGGAAACTTTGATGAAGCTCCTTCACCAATCTTCGAAACTAGTCTACAACTTTAGATTGCAAATCCTAATCCTAAAGTTGAGCTCCTTCACCAATCTTTGAAAGTAGTCTGCACCTTTAGATTTCAAATAATAATCTTGAAGTTGCCCTTATATCCCAACTTTAGACTATAAATCTTAAAGTTGACCTCATACTAACATTTTTTCCATCCCCCTTACACAATGAGAATAGTTCCTCCAAAATTTCACATCTTCATGGAGTGTGCCTGATGCCTCGTTTGGTGTTGCACATGAGACGCCTTTCCTCCGAAAGTCCACATCTCCTCCCAATGTGTCTGATGCCTCCTCAAGTGTCATAGAAATAATCATCACTAACATATGGACATCTTTCCTCTGAAAGTTGACATCTCCTCCGAGTGTCTCTAATGCCATTTTTGAAATCCTGCCCACCTCACTCAATAAAAGGACAATCACGTAGCCAAGCCTCCTCTTTTCTTCAAGGACACAAATCCATCAAGTGCCCTCTTATCTTTAGGGATGATTTTGCCAAGCCCCAACTGTACAAGGACACAAATAGGTGCTTCTCATGCAGTAATCATCTCTAATCGAGAAGCTAGCTTGAGATGATAAAAATCCTCCCACCTCCATTGCCTCCAGCCTCCTACTTTATTCACAAAAAATAGGATCTGGTCATCCAAATTCTATTAAAAGAAATCTTCTCCATTGCTTTGATAACACTATAATAGGCCCAAAGAATGTGAAACTGAAAATATAAAATGAAAAAGAAAAAAATATAAAATGCTCAAACTATTGATTCAGATTTTCAAGATGCATTTGGAAACATATAGAATTGATACTGAAAATGATATTGAAATGATACTGAAAATGATATGGAATATATGAATTGATATTGAATAATATTTACATTGATGTCTAAGCATCTTTATATAGTATTATTTTCCCTTACAACAACTACTTACAGGAATAACTTCTCAGCAACTATATATTGAACTAATTTCATTTATCTAATCTAAACACAAAAACTAACCTAATTAATGTAATAAACCTAATAGAAATGCCAATAAAGACATGTAGAATCAAGAACTCTAGTTTATTTGCAGAATATTTTTTTTGAAATGAAAGAAAAGGACATTTCCATAGATTTAATGATAACTACAAAGGACTGCAGTAGAATCCACATTAAAAGAATCCTAATAAGTTAAGAAGTGAATGCCCCTAAGTGAATACTCCAAGATTTCCAAACTAGTCTGTAAGCCAAACTATGCTTGGCTTACGATCGAAAAACTAGGATTATGAAGCTTCATGTGCCTAAGACTTAGGTTGTGAGTCACTACAAAATTCTTAGGGATGTTTTGAGTGTTTACAAGAGCTTTAGACAATTGGGTAGATTTATAAATTTCAAGGCAATAAATAAATTCAAAAATTTGTTGACTCAATCACATAAAAAATCTAAATAATACATTGTAGTGGAGACAATCACGTCCTCAAAAGACCTAGTAACCAATCTCAGGCAATAGATAGCCTATTCTTCTTTCATCAACATAGTCAAGCAATGGATAGCTCATTCTTCTTTCACCATCATACATAGGCAAAGATGGTATATTCTTCTATCACCATTGTGGCCAAAGGTCCATTGCCTCTAGAGCCACCAATTTCAATCTGTATTGCCAAAAATCTTCCATCCTTTAGCATACTCCCTACGTACCTCATCAATGAAGGGATCCCCCTTAATAGAAGTTGTGTGAGGAAAGATCCAAAAGCAATTTTTGTGGTAGAGAGACAACAAGAATGGAATCCCCACTACCATCCCCTTCAACATAGATTATCTCAACCACCAAAATCACAAGCATGAAATTTGGCTTGAGTGGAGTCAAAAGAAACTTCAGGAAAAAAACATAGAGGAAGAACACAATAAACTCCAAATCCCTTGCTTAGGAAGAATATTCTCACCAAAAGAAGAGTAACAGGAGCAATCCATCTACCATATCTCACTTCCACCTCAAAAGAAAGGAATCCCACCTTGATAGGGATAATGTGGAGGGAGAGACTCCCCAAAGAAGCCTTCTTCATAGACCACTCTACCATCCAAACATTAACATTATGAGAAGGATTTCACCACCCAATATCAACCACATCTACACAATATATCACCACCTCAATAGATAATATCTCCACCTCAATAAGAGTGTTTGGTAGATAAACAATAGAAGGACCCAACCCTCAAAGAAAAAAGCCATCTAAAGGTTCCTTTGAAACCCAAGGTGAGATTTTACCTTAATAGAAAACTACAAGGGATAATGCAGGTGCTAGCACAAAATCCTCCACATCCAAAGGAGGAAGACTTTGCAACTGGGAAGCACCCCAAGAAATAAATTTGCACTCATCAAAAAGTAAGGAGCCAAAGAGGGCCCTTGAGAGCTAATAATTGCTAGACAACCAAAAGGAAGGAAAAGTAACAGAGCTCACTCAAGGATATGAATAATATGCACCTTTGAAATCATAAAAAGAGCACCAAAGCTCAATAAATAGATGAAATGGATAGATCCATCACTACCAACTACTAATCCATCAAAGAGTTCATAGATCTAACAAACCCAGAAGTAGAGCACCCTTGGTAGAACTATGAAGGAGAAAAAGTATGACTTCCCACATGAAAAAACAAAGAGGACATCATCATGGAAGGTTCCCCACTATTCCAACAGGACACCAATAACACTAGAGATCCTCCCTCCATAAAGAAACACCACTAAGAAGAAAACATACCCTAGTTTATTTATATAGTTTCACTAAATATTTATGTCATTTTTTTTAGAGATTCAAATTTATTCTTTGATTTTTTTTAGAAGGGTATACAAATTAGCAATATATTCTTTTAGAAGATTGAGTTATACTCATTTATAATTAAACTTGAAGAAAGTAAAAATGATTTGTTTTAGTCCTTTAAGAAATAGATGTTATTTATCTATATTTTAGATATAATATAGATTAGCATGTTTTTTAGTGATGAATATTCATAATTTTGTGAATTTTACAAAAAAAAAAAATGTTATTAATTTGGCTAATAATTTAAGATTTAAGGCAACCTAAATTACCACATTTTTATTTAATTTATTTCTAAAATATTTAAAATTGCTAAATAATTTATTTTATTAAAGAATTTAAACTCAACGATTTGCCACAATATTCGTTACATGATTAGATTTTATTCACCTAAATACTATATATTATCGAAGAAATTAAAATTAATCCACCAATAATTATTATAATTATTAGTTACTTTAGAGATATATTACCAATATTTAGTTTTCACTATTGATTTAAATATAATTTAATTATCCTCATAACTTCCATGAGAAAAAAAATGTTTAATTTTGACTTGTAATATTCCATGACAATCAACAAACTTCCTATTATTATTGAGATTCACCAATATTTTCTATTCATAAATTATGATTCCAAAATATTCCGATAAAAATAATTTGATTTTTCAAAATAGTGAAAGATTCCCCAATAATTTATATCTTTTTCTCAAGGGAGATTCCAAAATAATTTGATGAAAATAATTCGATTTTTCAAAATAATAAAAGATTTCGAATAATTTATATTTTTTTCATAAACTAAATATAATGAATACATGATTTATTCTTATATATGTATTCATATGTTTTTTATTACTATTGCAAAATATAATTTCTATTTTTAAAATGATTTTAATTATCATACAATAATATAAAGATACCAAAACAAACATTAATTTAAGTATGTGGGTATATTGCAGCATAGTTATAAGTAGTGAGTATCAGCTTCAGCCCACAACTAATCCAAAAACATCTGTTCTGAAAAATGTAACTGAGCAAAATTTGGGCTTTTGTGAAGAAATGTCATTGTAATATCAAACATAGCACTTTTCTCTTTATAAAGGATTCACTCAATCGTAGTTAAATGAAAATGAAGAGTTCATTTTATTCTATCAAATATAAATTATTCCACGATGACTGCACAACCTATTCAGTATTCCTGCCAGAGCACTAGTAGTGTTCACATGTTTATTGATGAAAATAAATCCTAATTAGAAGCAAAAATGAATATGGAGATCTATAAAAATAAGTTTCGACAGTGAGCAGTGGAATGCTTTGAGCGTTCTTGGAAACATTGCTCGGATCGAAATTAGTCTTGACACGCACGCGGATGCCAATGGAACCTCCATCGTGCAACTGGAAAAGTCGTGGGGCGAAAAGTACTTTGGAGCTTGATCTGAGTTTCACTGACAGCATCTGACTGTACTGTCAGCACGGGACATCAAGTGCGGGCAGCAAGTGTTTATACCTGCCCGGCTCGGTGCAAAATATGTTGCACCATAACCATTACCCTTTTCTTTGTGTTCTTTGCATGTCTATAATTAGAATTTATATGACCGTTGCATAAAATAAAGATATTTGAGTTCTAAAGGATGTGTTCATTAATGTCTCTATGGCTATTTAAATTGCTATAATAATTTGAATGTGCCATAGGCATTTTAGGAAGGAGTAGGATATTTGTATTTTTATATGTTTGTAATTAAGTAACTCATGTTTGAATTTATATACTAATTTTGTTTTATTTTAATCTTTGGTTTAAAAAAATGAGTGTATTTATCAATAAAAATTAATTAGATAATATTTTGATAAAATTTATTCACCCATGTCTTATGAGTACCAGTTCATAAAAACTCATCTCTCATCAAAATGAATGGAAAATATAGCACTCCTTATATCTAGGTAAAAAGGTGACCTCTGAGGGAATCATGGTGCTTTAACTTCATGAGCATCACCTAGATGCAATTATTCTTGTGAGAGATGGGTTCCTGTGAACCACTACTCATGAAACATGGAGATCAGTGAGTAAGAAAAGCTCGTGGTTGAATCCTGACATCAATACCACAATTTGACTTTCTATGGAAAATATCTTCTACTAATCAGTTGATGAGCTTAAGGGGCTTTCTAATGAATGGTTCATAAGGTAAAACACTTGTTGAAGGTTTTGAAAATGGGGTTACAAACTGTGGATATAACTTTGTAGGTAACCCTACTCAAGTTGAACAATTACACTAATGGGTGGCTTCACAAATACTCTTGATGCTTATATTAGATGTAATGAGTGCTAATTGCTACATTCATTTTTATAAGAGACATTTTCTTGTGAACAACTATTCATGAAAGATGGTTTAATGAGTTTGAATTTTAAAAAATTACACATTTGAATCCTAATAACAATATCACAAGTCAAAATATATTAAAATTAGTTGAATGAAGAAACATGTGTGGGTAGTCGAATGTTGAAAGACAAGCTTATAAATTGGATATGTGAATTTTAGTTCATTGAAAATAAATTCAGGGTAGAGGAAACTTATGGATGGATGTCATTTTAATAGGATACACTTCAAAAGAAAAGCCTATATTTTTTAGGTGGACAAAAAAGGATTTTTGAATCTTGGTAATTGGTGGAGCTCTAAGGAAGACTATGATGTTCTGAAATGAAAACATTAAAGGCTTTGCATTGATACAAAGATAAGGATGTGGCTAATCAACCTTATTTGAATACTTAATTTAAACAAAATTTTAGATTAAGAGTAAGCCTTCAGGGAAAGATTGTGTAATATTTGTTAGGTGTGGATGATAACACAATGAAGGCATCACATTTTAAATTTCTTTTTTACTATGTTACTTATAATGAAACTTGGAGCTATAAGGGAGGGAGGTTGGAGGTTGTGGGGTATTTAAAGGAAGATTTATGGGGGCTTTTCTCCATGTTTAGAGTTTCATTTTGTTGTGACACTACAATAGATTGAGGTGTTTTTTTCTTTGAGGTGTTTTTTTTATCAAGTCCTCTAACTATGATAGAGTATTTACTTTCTTGAGAGATTCAAGCTATTTTTGAGATGTGGTCTTTGTACATCATTAATACTCTACAAGGCATAAAATTGGACAAATTATTTTGAAAAATTATTTGTATGGATGCAATAGCCTACCCATTTTTCTATCACTATAGATTATGCTTTGCATGGATGAAAATTCACATCTTTAACATTGTCAGTGACTAAATCACCCCCGTCATGAGTCTTCAAGTGTGATCAATATTAAAGACTTTTTAAGGATGACACCCAATTTTTTGTTAGTCTCATACAAGTATGTTTTAGTAGACAACTTAATGGGATTACCTATTTGATTCTTTGGGATATTGTAAATGATATAAATGGAAAATAAAAGTAGTTGAGAAGTGGAGTAATAAAAAAATATTTGAGTATAAGGTAGAAAATTTCTCTAATGAAAGTATATGTGTGGAACTACCAAATGGTTGTTTGAAGTAGCGACTAAATTCAAGGGATAATGTAGGAAGTAATATGTTCTCTCTCTCAACTCGCTTAAAATAAAAATAAAGTATATAAAATAAAACATTATTTTACATTTTACATTTCTTTTGAAGTATATCAACTTTACCATCCATTTTAGAAGAGCTTAAATTCTATCAAATTTATGTTCATTAGAGTGGGATTTAACTTTGATTACTGATAATTCTTTTAAACATTTTTGGATACAACCCATATTAACTATGGTTTAAAATTTATATGGATTTTTCTTCCTATTAAAAGATACAAAAATGATATTATATTCAATAAAATGACTTTAAAAGTACACCAATACTTGTCCAAGATTGTAAACTATTTGAGAAACTTAGAAGCACCAAAATCTCCAAAAAAATACATACAATTTTGGGTAAATATTAGGTAAAGCATATAATTATAGAAATATTTATTTGTCCATATAATTTTTTAACATTTCTTTGTAGTGCTCTTAAATTACAAAAGATAATCTCTTTATTAACAAATGAGATTTATAAATAATGTTGAGTAAACTAAACAAAATATCAAATATCAAAAATGAAGGGAAAAAAAATCACAAAAAGAAAACTTTCAAAGAATATAATTTTAACAAGATGCTAAAATTAGGTGAAGTCAATAATTTAGAGAAATGTTTATTTTTACATGTAACTTTTTAAACAATTTTTTAGTGCCAACAAAATAATACAAAAGATTTAAATCACAAAAAATAAACATTCAAAAAAATGAAGTTTAACAAGATGCTAAAATTATGTGAAATATATAATGTATAGAAATATTTATTTGTTCACATAATTGTTTCCAACAAACTTTACAAGCCATGTTATTCTTTTGCAAAAGAGAGTGTCTTGATTGGGAGTTGAAATGTAGAATGTAACATTAATTAAAATAAATTAATAGATAATATCAACATGAAAGAAGGAAAAAATACACAAATATTTATTTGTTTAAATACAATTTGTTTCAACAAATATTGTGGTGCATGTTGTCCTTTTACCAAAAAGGTACTCCTAATTGACTAATAAAATTATAAAAGCAATAATATTTAAACAAGATAATTAGCTGATATTTTATTATAGGCAAGCATTTCGCTTCAAACTTGTCTAACACTTCAAACCAGCTTGTATGGAGGTGGTTTGTAGTTTTAAAAATCAAATAAGATTTACAAATAAGATCTCAGATTAAATCAGATTTACAAATCACTATAATATCCAAGCATATGAGAGAGAGTAGAGCGACATCACAGGTGGCTTGAGGATTCAAGACCACTTTTGTGCTTGGTTTTTTTAAGTCCTAATAGAGAAAAAGGATGCCCAAGTGATTTGTAAGGGGAGGGATGGTGCCTACATTCTCTACCTACAATGGCTCCAAGAGATTCCCATGCACTTCCCATTAAGCTTCATAACAAGATATAGTTGGACTGGGACTTGTGGTCATTGGTAACAAAACAAAATTTGGGTTGTGTTTGGCTTTGGTGGTAAAAATGAGATCTCTGATATCCACCATTTTGATCTGGACACAAACTAGTGGAGAGAACTAGAAGCCCAATTCCATAAGTCTCTTTTCCTAATTTCCTCAAGGACATATTGGTGTTGGGGCCTTTGTTAGTGATTTGATTTCTCTTGACACTAAGATGCTAGAGTAGAGTAAGCTCTTGATGACGGAGATGAAAAGCCTCATCCTAGTCTTCCTTTTCACCAGAGCATTATTGTGGGGGCAAGTCCCATCAATTTCTCATGAAGAAGCATTATAAGTAGTATCTAGATGAACTCTTTAATCCAGACTTATAAGAAAAACTATAACTATTGTTATATTGTCAATGGTTTTGTTGTGGAAATGTTAGAGGACCAGGTAAAAAGATTAAGGAAAAGGTTAAAACATTTAGAAGAACTAGAAAATCAAAAGTTTGACAACTCATATGATAAAGTTTTGGGGGTTTCAAACAAGAGTGTGGCCAAGTGAAAGGGGCAAACAAAAATTAGGAGAAGTGGTTGTGATTGTTGTTTAATTGATACAACAACTTATACTCAATAACCAACATCCGAGCATTATTATGTTGGAATATTCAAATAGGAATAACGCTTCTGAGAGGGGGGGGGGGGAGGGGGGGGGGGCGGGGGGCGGGGGTGGATCAGAAGTACTGTACTTTGACCATTAAAACTTTTAACTCAAAGTAGATTGCATGCATATAAACATATCAAACAATTATGAAGAACTCATAAACATCACCACATAAAACTTGAAGTTTTGCTAACCCAGAAACCCTCTAGGAATAAGAAGGTAAAACTGGGGTGGGAATGATACCCACAAAAATTACTGCAGCAATAAGGTTTAACCACTTCTGATGGTCTGCCCTGTTAAAGGCTTTACACTGTACCAATAGTGACCTGATTAAAGGATTTCAAACACCTTACATGAAGTGTTACCCTGTTAAAGGATTTAATCACCTATTTATAGGATCTACAAAATAACTGCTAAGCTAACCTATCACCATAGGGTTTTCTTTCTAATACAATTGCTAGAGAGTATTAGGTATAATAAACCTGACAGCTTACAATCCTTCAATTGCTGAATACAAGCACTTGATCTGCTTTCTCTGATCTTGATCCTCTGTGATTTGATACTCTTTACTCTGAGAATTAGTTATCTTTACACACCCTCATCCATCCACACATATAAAATGAGATTTAGTCTTCCTTATAAAGACACTTGAAGACTTAGGGTTAGGTATGGATCTATGATCCATATTGAATCTCTATTTCTCGCTCATTCCTTGCACATTTACAATTGGTTGCATGCCTTCTCCATTTTTCTTATTGGTTGCATGTAGATTGCATAGGAAAAACAAAAGATTCGTTCTTATCTTTTTAATCCTTCGAGATTCATCAAATGTCAGCCATGAAAATGGTTTACATCTGAATTTGTAATGTTATAAACTTATATGTGCATTTTGTGTTGCTCGGCACTTACTGATTCCAAATTTTTAGCACATATAACAAACTGGCTAACTTGGTATCATCTATGACTCGGCACTCAAATGTCATTCGGCACTTGTATAATGCTCAACACCTAAAGTCATTCAGCACTTGAACTTCACTCGACACATGATCTTGACTCGGCACCTAAAGGCTTTCCTAACTCGGCTCATGTTGTGGCTCGGCATACATGGTGTACTCGGCTCCAATATAGAAAGTGATTAAGTGTGTTGGCACTCAAGTGTCAAAAACTATTTTGAGACTAACAATCTCCCCCTTTGACATGAGTGACAAAAACACTTAACTGACCTTATGGGTACATTCACTAATCTGCTTGGTATATACAGAGGTGTTAAAACCTTAATCAAAATTTGTAATTGACAATATATATACCTCAAAAGTATTGTAACTCTCCCTGAGTTGATTGTGCCATTATCAGTGCTATCTTGGTAAACAAAATTTGATGTTGTATATTACGCTCCACCTTTTTAGCTTATCTCCCTCATTATCTTGTCTCCCTCTTGTCTCCCCTTTTTATCTTCTCTCCCCCTTTTTGACACTTATGTCAGAGGGTTTTAAGGGCTAATACCATATTTCGCCAAAAATATGTTGTTTACCTCCATGATCATCCTAAGAGCTGCATCCCAATTATGCAAAGCAATTTCCAATGATTTATGCTAGAGATCAGTCTCTGTAGCAAGGTGAATAAGTCCTTTTCAAGTAGAAAGATTAGGGTTTTTCTTGAGAATAGTTTTAGCATAGACTTGTTCTTTATGGAGGATTTCCAAATGTGGGGTAATAGAAGATTGGAGTTGTAATAGTTTGGCCTTGATGGTGGCCTCTTCTACTATTAGTATAGCTATTTCTTTTTGAGTGTGAAGCATTTGAGCAAAATGCTTCTCAGTTTGAGTTAGATCTTTAGGTAGCTGCATGCTAGAAATATTCAAATTTCTCTCCAAACGCATTGTCTTTTGGCTGGTCTCTTGTGTGAAATATGAAAAGTCACACAACTTTTTTTACAATGAGAATATATTCTCAAGTACCTTTTTGACTTTGTCTATGACCTTTGCCAATTCAATCTAAGAAAGTTCTATTTCACTGGATATTTTCTCATTTACTTTTCCTTGAAATTTTCTTTCAGACCATTCCATGAGTTTTGCATTTGTCTCTAGGTCTGCATTTGTCACATGTTCAACAATATCTGATAATTGTTCCATGATATGCTTTGACTCATCTAGTGACTGAATACTAAAAGCATCCATAAATATATCTTTAATTTCATGCATTGTTTTCTTTTGTTGATACTCCTTTCTGAGTATCTCTTGCCTCTTTCTTCTATTTAGTTCTTCCTACACCTTATTGATTTGATCAATGTTTTTTTTTTTGAGTCATAACTCAGTATGACTATCTCCTCATCTAGTTTAGGGTCTCCATAGTGAAGTACCCTTGCAATATTTGTAGAGCTTGATCCTAGTGCTGATATTTGTAAAGGCTTTTGTGAAGGAGTCCTCAAGGTAGGAAAATTTATCAATGTTTGTATTGCCTCCTCCTCTTTAGGGGTTTCTTCTATTTTCTCCTCCTCCTATTTGCCTTGATCATTTATTGTAATTGTAGGAAGTGCACCTTGAGTTTGTGTTGTAGGATCAGATGTAATAGTCTGTCCTGTTTGTTCTATTTCTTTGTTTGTTGTTGTACTCGACTTCTGAATTGTGGTGTCAACTATGCCTATTGAAACAACTATTGGCATTTGAAGTTGACCACTAGTAGCTGTAGAGATGATGGAAGTTGGTTCTTGTGGATTCACCTTATCTCTAATTGTGCTTTCTACTAGTTTTTGTAATTCATCCATACTGACCAATACTGGATTTGCACATAATCTTGCTTGTTGCGTAGATTGGTCAAGGATTCTTTTAAGACCCTCTGCAGTTAATGGATTGATGTTCTGAGCAAAAGTGTCAAGAACATCATGTACAGTTATAGTTTTTGTAGGTGTGATGGGTACATGAGGAGGGCTAGAAGGCAACAATTGTGTGTCTTGAACACTCTGATCTTGTTGCTACTTTTCCTCAGCTATTTTCATTTCAGTTTTCTTTTGTGTCTCCTCCTCTATTTATTTCTTTTCTTCTTCCTTCTTCTCTTCTTCTTGTTTTTCTTCTTCTTCCTTCTTTTCTTCTCTACCTTGCTCTACTCCTATCTTCTCTTCTCTCCTTTTTCTTCTCTATTTTGGTGGAGCAGAAGCTTCTTCCTTGTATTCTTCTTCAAGAAAATCTTTAATCTTTTTGTACAAGTTCTTCCATGATTTTTTTGTTCTTTGTACAATATCTCCCATTTTGTTTTGGAGAATGAAGAATGTCCTATATTTAGGTGTAGACCTAGCATTGTGCCTTTTGACTACTTTCCCTCTTTGCTCCTTAGTCAAATTAGGCAGTATGCTTGCTAGGGTTGTTTCTCTCATCTCCTTCTCCATTCTTAAATAGAAATGCCATTTGTCTTCTACAATTTTAGACAGTTCATCTAGCAATTGTCCATCTAGTTCAAGAGGAGTGTACTTGAACTGTGCCATCATTCCATAAACTAATTCTTCTATTCTATTATGTTCTTCTTTAGTGAACTTATTGAAGTCAACTTTATTAATGTTGTTTAAATTGCCACTTCCAATCTTTTTGCATAATGTATCAACTGAACAATGGCTTACCTTTTCAGATTGATCTTCATTAGTATTAGGTTGAGCTACATATTTTCTTCTTTTCCTAGGCTCTTCTTGTGTCTTCTTGATTGGTTTCTTCTTTGTAGCTTCCTCTTTAGCCTTTTGAGTAGAGGTCCTTGTTGCAACTCTGGTTGTTGCCTTTTGGGGTGATGGCATGGTAGCTTTCTTTGGTTTGGGCTGAGCTGGAGGCTGATCTTTTGCCTTTCTCTTCTTTGGCTCAGCCTGGATTGGTGCTTCCTTGGCTTCTTCTTCCTCAGCACCTTCCTCCTTGTCTTCACCTAGGCCTTGTGTTAATTCCATTGGTCCTTGCTCTTGTTCATCCTCTTCATCATCATTGTCATCATCATCGTCTTCAGCTTCAGGCTCTACCCCTTCACCAAATCTCTTCTTAATTTTCTTCATCAGTTTATCTTTCTTTTTCAATGTGGAGGTAGTTTTTAATTCCATATTTATCTTTGACCTTACCACATCATAAGTGCCAAAGTGTGGGGCAATCTTATCTATCTCTTAAACCAACAATGCAATTATTGCTGCGGATGCTTCATCAATGTTAATTTCATAACCAAATGGCCTTACTCATCTCACCCTTGGAGTTGCTGCTTGAATATAGGTGAAGTCAATATCAACTAAGAAGCATATATCATTAATATTTTTTTCTACTAAGGAAATTGGTATCCTCACTCTTTGCTTCATGGATTTCTTGAAATCCTCAAAATAACTTATCATCAGGGTATCAAAATTGTCTCCCATTTGTTCTATATATTCATTTATTTGGGATATGATGGTCTTATCACTTCTCCATGTAACTTTTCCAAAAGAAGGAAATTCATTCTGAACAGAAAAGAATATGCAAAGCAAAATTTCTCCAAATTTGCATTGGGCACCCTTTGACCTTCTTATAGCTATTAGGTTTTCATTTATCTGCTGTAGTTGCAGTTCAGCAAGATCATAAGTATGATCCTTTTTCACCAATTTATAAGCTACATCTACTGCTATACATGGCACACTATTGAGTCTACTGGATTGGTAGAATTCGTGGGCAATAACTCTAATAGCAAACTCAACTAGAGGATCCTGAATGGTATGAATAGTCATTCCTCTCTTGTTCCACTGAGCACTTGTATTCTTTTCAATGACCTCCTTGGATTCACTTCTCAAGGTCTTGTGTTGATCTAGGGTAGGATATCCAATTACCCTATGAATTATTCTTTTTGTGAGTTTGAAAGGGACATCTTCTAACCACAGACTACCATCATGAATTCTGCTCAATACAAGTCTGATCCACTCCATCTTGAACACGGTGGGAAAACTCAAAACTTGTGTCAAACCCTTCCTTTCAACAATTTTTTATTCATCTTTTAATACTCCATCGACACACAGCTTCGCAAAGGCTTCTCTAATTTCCATGTCTCTTAGGGCTCCTATCTTGCAATTGTAGCATCTTCTCACATCCTGAACCATGACAACATTTGGGGGTATGCAAGAAAGGGCTCCAACTGGGTCATTTTTGTATGCAACTTCAGGAATAGGGCAAAAATTAGGCTGCCTAACCTCATTAGACACTAGCTGAACTTCAAACGATTCTTTTCTATGGTTTTCTTGGAACTCGAAGCCATTTATGCAAACTAGGGTTTCCTTTACACAGAAATATGAAATTACATAGCTCGACAAAATACCTTAAGATCAATGAAAATGCATTATAGGAGGTTGCAATCTGCTTAGAATACTGGATTCTCTATTGTGAAGTTGCTTTGTGCTCTTTATCTCCTTTGCTTCTTGATCACGATGAGGCAAAATGATTGAAATCGTGATAATATACCCTATTTCCAT
This sequence comes from Cupressus sempervirens, assembly GCA_028749045.1. Classification (NCBI taxonomy): domain Eukaryota; kingdom Viridiplantae; phylum Streptophyta; class Pinopsida; order Cupressales; family Cupressaceae; genus Cupressus; species Cupressus sempervirens. The sequence continues at coordinate 641,318,668 of CM053787.1, read as the reverse complement.
CACATTAAATGCTCAACTGCAAACTTATCTTATGAAGGATTTTAACATCACTCGGCTTGCACTACATTTCTATTTTACTTGGCTTCCATAGGAATTACTCAACTTGGCATTAGTCATCAACTTAGTCACTGTTAGGAACTTGGCTTTCACTAGAATTTTACTCGGCATCCAAAGATAGCTCATCATCAAAATTTTGTCTTAGCATCTTATTTCATGTAGATTCATACTTTGCTTTGCTTCTTTATGGTTTAGGGCTGATGTATGATACTTTCTTGTATGTATCAACCCTATAGACTCATCTTGAGATTAATTGGATGAGAAATGACCACTTGACCTTATGGGTGAAGCGATCCTTTCATTGGATGTGCTTGATTCATTCTTTTTTTTCCATGTCTTCTTCATGTCTATTCTGATGTGTTCTACATTAATCTTTTCTTTTCCCTTGTTTGATTCAATTTTTGGTGCTTTTGACCTTGTAGGATAGTTTCTACTGATATGACCAATTTTCAAGCAACTGAAACATGTGGTTTGGCTTAGCCACCTACTATAATTCCCTCTGAAATGTGTTTTTATGCAATTCTAGGGTATATGTCCATATTCTTGACAATAATGATAGCTATACCTGGTGTTATAATCCCAATGGTACTGACTTTCATTTCCTTTTGTTTTTGTTTGTTGATTTGATGTCCACATAGGCTTTGATCTACATTCAAATGCTCTGTGTCCAAACTTCTTACAATTATGACAATGTCCATCAAATATTTGTGTCCTTGTAACTCTGGATCTACAATCTTGTGTCATATGTCCTTGCATGTTACACTTGTGACAGTAACTTTTGTTTTTGGGTGTGTTTGTCTGATTGATTCTTCTACTCTTGCAAACATTAGTAGTATGTCCCCTTTTATTATAGTAATGACAAGTAGGTTTAGAATCCTTACCTTTGTCACTTTTTTGTTCAATGCTCTTTGATGATTCTCCAATTTTAGTGTTGTTGTATCCAAGTCATGATGTATCATGGGCTAATCTTGGAAATTTCATCAATTGTTCAAAGTACTTGATGGCTTCACTTGATTTGTTGAGATTCTCTGCTACCTCTTTTTCTCTATTCAATACATTCTATAGTTATTCATTCTGCATCTTCAAAGTAGAGATCTTAATATCTTTTATGTTGAGTTCATGATGAAGATTCATTATTTAGGCAAGTGTATCCATCTGCATATTTGAGATCCTTGATAATTCAGTACATTTTTCTTCAAGTCTGTTTGCAAGATTTCTTTTGTCATCTTCCATCATGACTTTATCCTCAACTACTCTTTTCTTTTGTTCAATGATTTCACATAACATTATGGCCTAACATTCATGTTCCATCTTGAGAGATCTTATCTCATCTACTTGAACTTTGTTTTTCTCCATCAGTTCTGCTATTGCTACATCAAACTCTTTAGTGTCTTCATTGGTACACAGTTTTGTGGTATCAATCTCCTTTTAGTTTATATCATTTTCAGCTATGGCTATATCCTTCCTTCTTTTCAAGGATTTTCTCAATTCCTCCCTTGCTTCCTCTACTTTGTGTAGAGCTAGTTGCACATCAATCACTTGATTGTCAATAATCTTCCCAAGTTTGAAGACTTCCATCTTTAGATCTTTTCCTCCAAGCTGTTAGGCTTCCTTCTTGTGAGAACTCCATGCTTTGATACCAATTGTTGGAATATTCAAATAGGAATAATTCTTCTGAGCGAGGGGGTGGTGAATCAAAAGTACTATACTTTGACCATTAAAAGTTTTAACTCAAAGTAGATTGCATGCATATAAACATATCAAACAATTATGAAGAACACATAAGCATCACCACATAGCACTTGAAGTTTTGGTAACCCAGAAACCCTCTAGGAATAAGAAGGTAAAACTAGGGTGGGAATGATACCCACAAAAATTACTGTAGCAATAAGGTTTAACCACTTTTGATGGTCTGCCCTGTTAAAGGCTTTACACTGTACCAATAGTGACCTGATTAAAAGATTTTAAACACCTTACATGAAGTGTTACCCTACTAAAGGAATTAATCACCTATTTATAGGATCTACAAAATAGCTGCTAAGCTAACCTATCACCATAGGGTTTTCTTTCTAATACAATTGCTGGAGAGTATTAGGTATAATAAACCTAATAGCTTACAATCCTTTGATTGCTAAATACAGGCACTTGATCTACTTTCTTTGATCTTGATCCTCTGTGATTTGATACTCTTTACTCTAAGAATTAGTTATCTTTACACACCCTTGTCCATCCACACATATACAATGAGATTTAGTCTTCCTTATAAAGACATTTGAAGACTTAGGGTTAGGTATAGATCTATGATCCATATCGAATCTCTATTTCCTGCTCATTCCTTGCACATTTACAATTGGTTGCATGCCTTCTCCATTTTTCTTATTGGAAACATGTAGATTGCATAGGAAAAATAAAAGATTCATTCTTATCTTTTTAATCCTTCGAGATTCATCAAATGTCAGCCATAAAAATGGTTTACATCTGAATTTGGAATGTTACAAACTTATATGTGCATTTTGTGTTGCTCGGCACTTACTGATTCCAGATGCTCGGCACATATAACAAACTGGCTTACTCGGCATCATCTATGACTCGACACTCAAATGTCTTTCGACACTTGTATCATGCTCGGCACCTAAATTCATTCAGCACTTGAACTTCACTCGACATCTGATCTTCACTCAGCACCTGAAGGCTGCTTGGTACCTAAAGATCACTCGGCACCTGAAGGCTTTCCTAACTCGGCTCATGTTTTGGCTCGGCATACATGGTGTTCTCAGCTCCAATATAGAAAGTGATTAAGTCTGTTGGCACTCAAGTGTCAAAAACCATTTTGAGACTAACATATTAAACAACACCCATTTAGCTTGATTAAACAAAGCTATATCCCATTCTCAGCAAGATAAGTATTCATAAGTTTTGACACATGTACCATGTTCTAATTTTCTTTTATGATTGTTTGCATGTTTAGTAGGAGAATCAGATTTATAAACATCAATGTTTTCTAGTTCACACGCTCACCATTAGCACAACTACCCCATCACTCTTCTTCTCCCTACCAAAAATTGGTTCAACATTGTTGAATGATAGATTTTTGAAGGAACTTAATGTATCTTTAAATAAAAATATACTTTGTGCCATTGTTGGTGTAGTTCAATTTTAGTTTCATTTACTGCCTACTAAACATTCATTGCACACAAATCATAATTATATTAACATTTTTCTTTAGATTCCTCTGAATCAAATAAAACTTCAAAATATTGTTCACTATTCAACCTAAGGAATAAATACTTTAAGTTTTTTTTTAATCTTTTCTAATTCATTTTCCTAGTGTTCAATTAGATTATATTTATTTTACATTTTGAAAAATAAAATCAATCAAAATATCTATTTAAATGTTGCAATGAAAAATCTTATTGAAATAATTTATATTATATTTATAAGCATTTAACTTATTGATCAACATAAAAGGAAAAAAAAATCCTCATATTAATTATCAATTTTTTTGAGGAAATAATGTATCTCTTAAATTTAAATTAATTTCAATAACAATAAATAAAATAATTATACAAATTGATGTTTCATATAATTTTATTTTTAAAAATATTAGTTAAAAATATGTTTCATTCATTCATAAGATTAGTTTAAAATATTAATTTATTTTTAAAATTGATTCTCTATCTTTCGAATTTCTCTCCTTTTATATATCTCAATATAAAATTATTTATCTTATAATTTTCACAAAAAAAAAAACTATAAGTACTTGAATTAAAATGTACAACTTTAAAATTAGTAAGGATGAGTATGTAGTATGAATTGTAATTGACAGTTCTAAAGATAGTAATCAAAAAGACATTGAGGAGAAGGAATGCAAATAAAAACTAAGATGCAAGGTAGTTACCCTTTTTGAGTCATCCCTTTATGTCATTATAATTAAAACCTTTAACATTTAAAGAATATTTTCATTCATAATTAAAATTTTCATATAAGATGTATCTTTTTCCATCCTTTCTATTACCACCACAATTTATTTAATTTGTTTTAACTTAGATTACATTATGGCAAGGACCTTTTCTTAAATACTAAGCTAATATTTTATTGATGCATTAATTTACATTTAGAAATTTTAGTATCTGATCATTGCTTGTAGTTGGAATGATATTTGTTTTAATAGTAAATTAACCAAGGGAAAATCTAGTAGAAAATATATTACTACCAACTTCTTTTTGTTTAAAATAGATAGAACAAAAAATACTTTCGTGTATGTTAATTCTAAAATGTAGTATTATTTCATTCTAAATAAATTTTAAATTAAAACCTGTATGCCTTTGAATGCCTTGCTACTGTGCATGAATGATAATGAATTTAAATTAGATTAGTGGATGAACACTAACATTTTCTTAGCGACCCACAAAAAAGTAATGTCTTTTTTATTATTTCAGCTTATGATTAGACATTTCAAACACACCTACTTTTCACTATATAAAACTCTTTGTGAGAGAAAGCAACAGCAATATCATGGTTCTTCTTAACAATAATTTTAACATATCAATTATTGATTTTGGATGCACATAGAAAACTAATTATAATGACTTGTAGGTAGAAGGAAGTTTTTCTCTATCTAGCATGAGTACTAATAATTGAATTTTAGTTTTAAAAACATAACACACACATATATGTCTCTTTATAAAAAAAATGTATAAAAAAATCAATATTAGAAACTACCATAATTAATCTTTTATTTCTAACACCATAGGAAAAGATATCTAAGGCAATTTTTTGTTATTAAATTTGCATTTTCAAATTCTTTCTTAGACACTACATTTTTCTTCTGTAATTACATGGTATACAAGCCACATTTTGGATTACATTAATATTTAATAATTTTAATTATTATTGTTGCTATTTTTATCTCCACTTGTTAATGTGTGTCTTGAGATTTGGTGAAAAGTTTTATGTTGACCATCACTTTAAAGAAGAGTTAAAGACAACAAAGGATTTCCAAGCTTCTTCATAGAGATGATGACGGAAACAATATCATGCATGGTGGGTGAGGATATTTTTTCCATGAATCCCATTTCAAATTTGGCCACTTGATTATGTTATAGGATGTCCCAATAGACTTGTAAACTCTATCACTTTCAACTATTGTTCCAAAGGTAATTGAACTTGAATTATCATTATGCTTTTCAAATCCTAGGGCTCCAAATAAATTTATATAAATATAGATGGTTTTAAATAGGTATGGAAGATACAAATATAATTTTCAATACATTTCAATATTTTTTGTGTGGATTGACATCATAGATTATATCAATTTTAAATCTTTTAATTGACATTGACCTAGTTGATATGTATAGCTTTGGATGGTCAATGGATCATGCCAAAATAGGTGGGAATTGCATCAAAATCTATTATGATAGATGTACAAAACATTTAATCTAGTCTTTTTAATACCCTTTTTGATTATTTTTTATTTTTCATTCTTTTTAGGTTCATAATAGGGCACATGGCTTGGATATTAAGATCCATTTAGAATAATTGTTTATCTTGCAACAACTATTCTATCTCCTTGTCGGGTGCCAAGTATTTGTTTGATCATATTTAATATAGTAGTTATAGTATTCCTTATCATGTGTCCACCCTATCCTTTTTTTTAATGGTCATTTTAAGTATTTTGACCCTCAGTTTCACTATCTCCTATGTTTGTTCTCATATATTTTCTTACATACATACAATACTTTTTTATTTGACATGCTCTAGCACTATTAAGACTTTAGGACATATTTTGATATATCTAAAGTTTTAGCTTCTTGTGAATTTGTTGTTGTTCTGTAATGAAAGGCATCTTTTATGGAGCTTAGTTGCTAGAAACATGATAGGAAGGCCCCATTTCATGTTTTGACAATAGAAATGAATTTCTTCATTGTAAATGCACTCATTTTGAGCCATCCAAAATGTTGGGGGAAACTAAAAACTAAAAATGTACAGTTAGTTTAGATAGTTAGCTTCACAGATTTTAATGTTTAATAGTAACACCATAACACTTGTCTTAACAACTAGAAGTAATTAATGATTTGACTTGCTAAGTGCCAAATTATTTGCATGGATTATTAATCATTATTTTTAGACATCCCTTCTTGTTACAAAAATATCTTAAGTTAAATATAGTTATCTTGATTATATCTTTGGCCCAGTAGTCATAACAGTGACCTGCATATTAATTACATTATTTTTACCAGTAGTTTAAAAAGTGGTTAGTTTGTCTGAAGATAGTATAATAAATTGACATATATTTTTTATAATTATTTAATTATTAAATTTATAATTTTGATAAATTATTTTATTTTTCTATTTTTATATTGAAATTTTTAACATAATTTTGATTAATGTTTTGAAGAAAGTGAATATATATATATGTATATCCGCTAACATAGGTCTAGAGCTGATAATGAAATTAATCACAAGGAAAGCGTGTTAAAGCATATATTTTTAATCTCTTCTAGGTTAGTAAAGATATTAAATTTCTCTTGTACATTTCTCTTTTGGGATTGAAGGAAATATTTAAGATATATTGTGGTATCAATTATGGGATCAATAATTTGGTGGACAAGGTATTAGTCCAAGGGCACCTAGGTAAGACTCATAGAAGACCTAGGGTTCCTAAGTTGTTGTGTCTTTTAGTGGTGCTAGCCACACCACTAGGGTAATAAAGGGACTAACTTGGTCCTAAGGTGAGCTGTGATAATATAGGAAGCTCTAATGGGCCTTGGTTTCCCTTAGTTGCAACTAATCCCTTAATAGGTCATATCTGGTAGTTTTATGGTTTTAGTGGCACAAATAGCTTCCATCAAGCTTGGTGGAAGGAATTAGCATGATATTAGAAGTCCCAAAATCAATGATAAGTATTGGTGAAAGATTTTAGGAGGTGAAAGTTAAGTTCTTTCTAGACAGGCTTAAAAAAAGCCTTAAAACCTTGATTTTAGGCACATTTATAATCGTATTATATAGACAGATTGGGGGCCAAAGACCTTAGAAATCTTTTAGGTCTTTGAAAAGGGTTTCTAGTCAAGACTTAGTTCCCTTGCTTGTTAAGGACTTTTCCATGTTATTCAATATTTTCATCAATAGTAGAGCTAATTGCTTGTAGCTCTATTTGGTTGTTTGGGAAGGAAATAATGTGTTTTTGTGAACTTGATTAGGGTTCCAAACTCTGAAGTGATTTTAGATCTTGGAAGGGATTCAAATGACCTTCAAAAGACCTATGCCTATTTGTGGAGTGTATGTCAATCAAAAGAAGGCAAGATGTGGAATTGGTGTAGGGGAAGCATTAGGGCTTGTTCAAGCCTAGAAAGCAATGGATAGAATTCTAGTTCATTTCAATTGATGTCCTCTAGTTGAAGTAGGTAGGATCTCATAATGAGTATCAAAAGAAGAATTGGGTAGTGAGTAACCCTATTAGGTTAGAAGAAATACCTAAGGAGGCCCTAGTGTGAGTTGGGGTAGAAGAAAGACTAGTGTTACATTAGAGTGGTATCAGAGTACGTTAAAGATTTGGGAACCTAGTATATATGTCTACAACTACTAGGAAATCAGTGGGTGAGTTAATCATGGTAAAAAATGAAGAACTAGACAAAGAGGTTGATGAGAAAAAGAAGAAGAATAGACTCATTGAAGAAGGCTTACAAGAGGTGAAGATAAAGTTAGATTCAATTGTTGATGCAGTCAAGAAAAAGGAAGAAGAAAGAAATGATAGGGGTAAGGAGATAGTAGAGGAATATGTTGTCCCTAAACAAGGCATTTCCTTGAATGAATATCCTTTCCTAAAAGCCATAAAATACCTAGGAGGGAAGGCCTTGGAAGGTGTTTCACTATTTAGTTGGAAGATGGACATTGATGCAATAATGGATTGGATAGATGAGATGGAGAATCACTTTGAATGTGAAGGAGTGACAGAGGAACAAAATGTCAAAGTAGCCAAGTCAAGACTTAGAGGGTCACCATTGACATGGTGGAAATATGTCCAATATGAAAGTGCTAGGATGGGTAAGAAGCCTTTAGTGAATTGGAATTCCATGGTAACTAAACTGAAGGAGAATTTCCTACTAGAGGACTATGAGATTCAACTTGAAAAAAGGAGACAAGGACTAAAGAAGAAAGACTTGGATGTGAGCTCTTATATGGAGGAGTTCCAGAGGTTATGCTTTAGGTTCAAGAAGAAAGAAGAAGAGACAATAAAATTGGCTAGGTACTTGGGTGGTCTAAAATGGAATATTCAAGAAGAAGTAAGTTTGTGAACACCTACTACTATTCAGAGATGTACTAAAACCACTCCTAGAGGAGGTTATCGTAGAGGAATGGGTAACCAAGAAGGCTCTAACAAAGGCAAAGGATCAAGAAGAAGTAACTCTTTCTTTGCTAATATGAAATTTTATAAATGTGGTCAACTAGGCCATCCAACATAAATGTTCCCTGATAAGTCTTGCTCTTTAAACCATGACAAGAGATTGCCATATGCTCAAGAGGATAACTCTAGTGGCAAGGAACCTGAAGTGAATCACATAGAATTAGAGAAAGGAGAAAACTTCATGTTTAGGAGGGTATTGATCAAGAAACTAGCTCTAGATGAACCTAAGCATAGGAGGGCTTTGTTTAGGATTAGATGTAGATTCTTGGGAAGATATTCAAGGTAGTGATGGACTCTTCTCTACTAACAAAATAATATTAGAGGAAGTAATCAACAAGTTCAAACTGGCCAAGATACCCCATGTGAATCCCTATAAGGTAACTTGGCTCAACAAGGGTCAAAGCATTTTAGTGAATGAACATACTTGGGTTGAGTTCTCCATGGCAGGGTACAAAGATAGGTTGTTGTGTGACATCTTTCCCATGAATGCTTTCCATCTAATATCAGGTAGACCCTATCAATTTGATAGAGCAATAGTGTATGATGGCAAGGAAAATTCCATATCATTCAAGAAGGGAGGTAGAATTTTTAAAATCCAATCTCTATTAGAAGGAGATGAACCATAGTCCAAGGTTCCTAGTATGTTTCTATGTGGTGGAAAAGATTTTATCAAGGATCTCAAGGATGATGAGATCCAAAGCTATGTTGTTGCATTGAATTCCAAAGGAGAGGAAAAGATAGTCAAAGAGCCACTACCAACAAAGGTACAAATATTTCTTGAAAATTATAAAGATTCTGTAAGTGATGGAACTCCTACCACTTTACCTCCTAGAAGGGTGATAAGCCATCAAATAGATTTTTTTCCTAGTACATCTTTACCAAAAGAAGCAATATATAAGCTCACTCTTGACGAAGACTTGGAAGTAGCAAGACAAGTACAAGAACTGTTGAATCAAGTCCTGATCAAGAAAAGCATAAGCCCATGTGTAGTCCTTATTGTGCTAGCATTCAAGAACGGAGGAAAGTGGAGATTATGTATAGATTCAAGGGCTATAGATAGGACCACAATCAAGTATAGGTTTCCCATACCTAGGATTGAGGATCTCATGGATTGTCTTGGAGGGGCAATGTACTTCACAAAGTTGGATTTGAAACTTGGATACCACCAAATCATAATTAAGGAGGGGGATGAATGGAAGACAAAATTTAAGACAATAGATTGGTTGTATGAATGGCTTGTGATGCCATTTGGTCTCTCAAATGCTCCTAACACATTCATGAGGCTCATGAATGAAATGCTTAAGGACTTCACTAGAAGCCTTTTGGTTATGTATCTAGATGATATACTAATACTCATCAAGACCAAAGAGGAGCACATTAAACATGTGGATGTTGTATTGCAGAGGTTGCATGAGGAGAAGTTTTCTATTAATCTTGAGATGTGTGACTTTTTCAAACAAGAGCTTGTGTATTTGGGCTTTGTAGTGTCAACATGGTCCTTGAGGATGGCTCAAGAAAAGGTTGCAAATATTCTCAACTAGCCACCACCTACTACATCTACTGAGGTAAGAATATTTCATGGTCTAGCTCAGTTTTATAGAAAGTTCATTAGGAATTTTAGTGGCATATGTGCACCTTTGCTATATACCATTAAGGGTGGAGTCAAGTCTAAGTTCAAATGGACTTTAGAAGTCAAGAAATCTTTTGAGTTGCTAAAGAAACTAGTAGCTACCCATCTTGTCTTGCAATTGCCTAGTTTTGAGAAGCTCTTCACCATAGAATGTGATGCAATTGGCTTAGTAGTAGGATTTTTAAGTCAAGAAGGTAGGCTAGTAGCCTTCTTTAGTGAAAAATTAAATGAAGCCAAAAATAAGTATTCTTCTTACGACCTCAAACTCTACGCCTTAGTTCAATTTCATAAGAAGTGGAGGCATTGTCTGTTGTCCATGGAATTTTTTGTATTTAGTGATAATCAAGCCCTAAGCTATATCAACACCCAAGAAAAGTTGAATAATAGGAATTTGAAATGGATGGAGTACTTACAAGATTTCATTTTCACAATCAAGCATAAGAAAGGACAAATGAACAAGGTAATAGATGCATTAAGAAGGAGATTGTTAACTATCCAAGAAGTTTATTTACATATAATTGGGATAGAAATTTTCAAGAATCTTTATAATGAGGATGAAGACTTTGTAGAGGCATTAAAGGTATTTTTTGATTTTGACAACCATTTCCATATCAAGTTCTCTAAATTTACTTTGCAAAATAGATTTTTATTTAAGGGGAATTAGTTGTGTTGGATAAAATTACAAAGTTGTGTCACCTTTTAGGTTAACTTATCAGAACAACTGAGTTTTAGTATTTCTATCCAAAAATCAAAATTTTTCAAACATATGGTCCAAATAAATTCATTCTAGCTAAGTTATATATGGTTTGACACTTTTCCAAATGGAAATGTCTGTTAAATACAAATTTTATACTAGTTTGTATCCAATTAATAAAGAAATTAAATTATTTTAGAAAAATGACATTTTAATAACTCTTTAATATTTTTTATGATATTTTATTAGTAACATATAAACACCATTTTATAGAGCAAGATGTTAAGAATGTTCTCATATAAAGTTTATAGTGTTTTAATTAGATATAGTATATCGTAATTAAAAAAATCTATAAGAATGCATTTTAACACTAAAAAAGATGTCAATTTTGGGAAAGAAAAAAATTATAAGTCATATTAAAATAAAAATAAAATATACATATAACATTCTAGAGGAGAGAGTCCTTTTCAAGAATGTATAATTTTTCTTTTTCTTAGAATAGATTTATATTCAAAAATGTGGTGGGAGCTTGAAACTATCGATTTTAGGTGAGTTGAAATTTGAGTCATTATAAAAGAGAAAATATAGGTCTAAAATCAATTTTTAAATTTCATTGTTCTAGCTATATATGTTACATATAACATAGTCTGAGCTCAAGTGGAAATAAGTTTATTTCCATATAGTTTTGTGGTGGGAACTAAACCCCTAATTTTGAGCATTTTTTAGCAACTAAAAAAATATCTATAGAAATTAGGAAAACATATCAATTCTTATTGCAAATAATTATTAAAAATTATAATCCTGGACTTCATCCATTTCTACACATTTCATTAGTATACTTCATTTTCAAATTCTAAATAATAATACCATTTTTATATCATTGAAGGTGAACAATTATACTTTTGCTAGCATTTTCCTTTACAAAAGGTTGACACAAGTTTGTGCTTTTACCCTATCCCAAGGGGATCAATAAGGGAAAAATTAATTTAGGAAAAGCATAATGGTAGCCTAAGTGGTCACATTGGTGTTAGCAAGACCTTGGAATAAGTCCAAAGATTCTACTATTGGCTAAAACTAGTCAGGGATGTGACTAAGTATGTTGAACAATGCATGGTGTGTATGAAAGTCAAGAGTGGAATGAGTAATGTAGGTTTACATAAACCATTACCCATCCAAAATAGGCCATGGGAGTGTGTAGGAATGGACTCCATAATAGGCTTTCCAAAGACAAAGCAAGGATATGATAGTGTTTATGTAGTGGTTGACAAATTTAGCAAAATGGGGCATTTCATACCCTACAAAACTACCAATGATGATAGCCACATTGCACACTTGTTCTTTAAGGAGTCTATGAGGATTCATGGGCTTCCATTGAACATTTTTTTAGATAGGGACATGAAGTTCATGAGCCATTTTTGTGAGACCTTGTGTAGAAGACTTGGTATAAATCTCTCATTTGGATTAGCCTACCATCCTCAAACAGATGGCCAGACTGAGGTGGTTAACATGGTGTTGGGTAACTATTGACACAAAATTTTGCACCCTTGCCTAAAGTTTCTACCTAAAGACAATCTCGTGTAACATGGAAACAATTTCAAAAATGAGGGACATTGCAATCAGAGGTTGAGTCTCTAGAGAGGCCGACATCCTTACTAACAAGATGCACCTAACTATTTCTTGAGAGGAAAATGAAGAAGGAATGCATGAAAGAAAAGAACCTATTCTAATCTAGAAGGCATGATACACTAAATAGTATTGTTGATCTTATCTCTACCTATGGAAGCACAATTCATCAATACAATTCTCAAATATACAAATTCTATCTTAGCTTTGACTCAATAATCATGCACAGATCAAAAATTAACAAAATGATATAAGGAAAGAACTTTACTCTATATCATCTAAAGATAAATAGACATAGTATATAATTGAAGAATAAAATCCATACATCAATATAAGGAAAGAAGATATTTCATGATATATTAGTGAAAAAGGAGATATAAAAGAGAACTATATTTATTCAAAGGAAAAAGGGGAAGTATGGTAGGAGAGCATAGAACACTTCTATAGAATCAAAGAAAATACTAACCCTTAGAAGGACTATAAAACTTGTTTTTATATTTCAAGCATAATTGTGAAAACTTCTTCCTTAAGCCAAAGCTCAACTACTACCTTTAAGTTCTCAAAGAAAATCACTGATGATCCAAAGAAGATTTGGTCAAGTGCTTGTGCCCATATGTAGAAAATTATATCTTTCATAACAATTCTGACTTGAAGAGATAGAAATGGTGATCATAACTACATGGTTGAGTGAATAGATAACTTAGGATAGTGATAGAATGCACTTTGCATCAAATATGCATGGAGAACATCAACAGGTAGTTGCAGAAGATCTAGGGAGTAGTTTTCCATTATAGAGCTACTTCATGTTGTGTCCACAACCATGAAAAGTAAGTTGTGTCATAATCTAAATAATCAACCTCACCACATGGCCTAATCCTCTTTCAGCATTCTTCCATCTTATCTAGTTTCAATCTTATGTTGACCTATTGACTACCTCAGATTAGGGCTTCACAACCTGCTTCCTTCATTATCTATCTAACCTTGCAAAGTTGTGACTGTCCATTATTTCATGTTATCATTACGTCACAACTTGAAATCATTTTGGTAGATTAACTATTGTAACCTTCCAACCAATGTGAAATTTCTTCTTCACATCATCACTGTGGTTTAGACTTAACAGTCTTCTAACCATGTGATGATGCAAAATCAATTATCTTGCCTTTTCACCCTCTTGCAGCTTATTTTCTAGTTGGCATCAAATGCCTAGGATCCTATGATCAATGTTAACTTCATTGCATGTGTTACTCTTTGCAGGGTTGCAACTTAAAGCTTGAATACATCTTGACATCTACAACCTTGCAAAGACCATCCTCTTGATTGTTTAACTATTTTCTCACAACCTCACAACTATCATCTACTCTTTCCATTTAGCCTTTGCAATCCTACAAAACCATTCAAACTAATTGTGATCGTATCATCATAGATTAACTCATTAACTTTGATATTAACCCTACAATAGTCCAAAAAAGATAATCATTGCATCATAGGTCTAACCTCGAGTTAGCCTTGACCTTCTACAACAATGCAAATAGAGTATAGAAAGAACTGCTTGCAGTTAGTTTCATGTGGTCGCAACTTGAAATCACTTAGATCTGAAACTATATGTGATAATGTGACTAAAACTAATCACTTCATCACAACCATTAATTGGATGCTAGCCTTCTAAAATATGAAGCTGCACTAACTATTGAGAAGACCTTGTCATGCATTCATAGCCCCCATGACAGTTAAGTCCTAACTATCTATGACCTAGAGAAAATAGATAATTGCATCATCACACCTTGAAAAGCCTCATTCGATATGAAATTATAAGGCTTAGAGATACAAAATAAAAGTCAAATATTTTTTTTGTATACCTATTAGCCTTCATGGAAATAAAAAAATAGTCAAATGAACATGACCATAGTTGTGACCCTAGATATTGAAATTTTGGAAGAGGGGCAGAAATGTTGAACATCTATGGCAACTCAAGGGTATGCTTTCCTACTAAGCATGGACTAGTGGCCCTTAAGCAATCCATTGAGCTAGAGTCACAAAAGATAAACCCATCTACATTCTATCTTGATCTTTACAAAATTTTGTCTCTTCTATAACTGTAAAAGTATCAAAAACTTCCATCTTACACAAAGAAAAGCCTATGCTTGTGCTCTTATTGAAAATAGGAAACTACTCTACTATATATAGGAAATATTAACCTTTTCTAGAAGCAAGGTTTAAGATGAATTCCATTAACTGGAATTAGAATAGTGTTGGAATCTTTACAACTTGTGATCACATATGACCCACTCTACATAGCATCAAATTTGGAGTGCCTACTAGGTTTAGCTCTATCTGCATCCCACTTGAGATCAAGGTCTTCTTCTCTAAAAACTCTGGCTATAGCCTTCTTGTCAAAACTTATTTCGAGCTATTACTAACGTGCCTCAAGTATATGCATAGCTTGTTGTTTCTTCACTTCTAACTCAATCAGTTTTTCCAGTCTAGCTATCATGGGATCATTCTCATCTAGCTCTAATTGATAAGCTAGTTCAAGAGAGGGGAATTATAGTAAAATAGGAAGCCTAGCTTCCTCTCCATATACTATCATGAAAGGTGAGTTTCCAATTACTCTCTTTGATGTAATTCTATTAGGCAAAAGAGAATTCTTTAACTTGGCATGCCAACATCTTTCATTATCCTTGATTTTCCTCTTCATTATTCTAATGAGATTTTTATTGGAAGATTCTTCTAAGCCATTCCCTTGAGGATAATAATTTAAGGAAGTAGTCAAATATAATCCATGTTCCAGAGCCCAAGAGCATATATGATTTCCAATAAAATATTTGGCATTATTTCATATGATAGTTGATGGAACATCAAATTTAGTCACAATTCCCTCAAGGAATTTGACCACCGAATCTTCTATTGCATCTTTTAGAGCCATTGCCTCTGTCCATCTTGTGAAATAATATGTGGCTACCAAAATTCATTTGTGACCAACACTAGAAGGTGGATTTATTGGACCAATAAAATCTAAACCCCATTGGGGAAAAGCCTGGTCAACCTAAATAGGATGGAGAGGAAGGGAAGCCAGTCTTTGTTTCCCTAAGAAAAAAGAGCATTTCTCACATTTCCTCACCCACTTATAGAAGTCATTAAATAGGGTTGGCCAATAATAACCAGCCCTAACTATTTTTACTGTAGAAATTCTAGCTGAGAAATGACCACCAGCAAGGCTATCATGAAACTCTTTCAACAACCTTCTGATCTGATCAGTCTATATACATCTTAATAGGACTCTATCAGAATCCATTCTAAACAATACTCCATTCACCAAGACATAAGGAATAGCCTATAGTTTGAATTTTCTTCTCTTGGATCTATCTAGGCCTTAGGGATATCTTCCTTCTATCAAGAAGGTAGTCATGTCATGTAACCAATCATTTTGATCTTTGCTATCCATTGGTTACTCACCTTGAATTAAGAGGGAAACCTCTTCATGTGTTTCAAAAGATTAGGCCATCTACTCACATAGTCCTTTGCCTCTATTAAGCTTGGTCATCTTAATATCAACATCATATTCCATGACTTTTACAATCCATCTAGCTCTCTTTTCATTAATATTCTTGTTCAATAGGAACTCCTTCACACTTGCATGTGGAACCACTAGTTGAACCTTGTTATGAGACAAAATGTGCCTAAACCTCTTAGGAGCCCTTACAATAGAATGCACTTGTTTCTCTATATAGATTTATTTACCCTCATAATATTTAAGCCCTTCACTAAAGAAGGAAATATGTTGTTCCAAATTCTCATCATTCAACTATATGAGGAGAACTAATATACTTGATTCTCCTCCAAGGGAGTAGAGGACAAAATCTTTGTCAAAATTGGGATTGACAAGAGTGGTAGTTGATGCAATTGATTTCTTGATTTTCTCAAAATTGGCCTTCCCCTTCTTGGTCCAATTGAACATCAATTTCTTTTTTAACATGGTTGTTAGAGGTTTCTCCATGGAACCAAGATCAAGGATGAACCTCCTTACAAAATTGATCCTACTAAAAAATCTTTTTAATCCTTTCTTATGGATGGGAACTGGGAGAGAGAGAATTTCTTCAACTCTCTCTGGATCTATTGTCAGCCCATTTCTTGAGATAATATGTCTTAGGAGCTTTCCTTGATCACTGGAAAACACACATTTTTAGGGTTCAAAGACAAACCATAGTCCATGCATCTGATGAATACATGTCTCAAATGATCAAAATGATCTATTGCTTACTTTGAGAAGACAATTATGTCATCGAGATACACTAGTACAAAAAATTTCAGCACACCTTTGAAAGTCATCTTCATTGCCTTTTGAAATGTAACACCTTCATTGGTTAGTCCAAATGGCATTTTACAACAAGCATAGGTACCCCATTTGGTAGTGAACGCTATTTTATATTGATCTGACTCTTGGACTAACACTTGATTGTAGCCTAAAAAACCATCTAAGAAAGAAAATCTCTCTAGCCACTAACTTTGGATAGACTTTGTTCCATAGAAGGAAGGGGATGGTGATCTTTAAGATAGGTTTTATTAAGGTCCCTAAAATCTACACCTAGTCTAATTTCTCCATTGTTCTTCGTAAAAGGGATAAGATTAGCTACCCATGAGGAGTGCTTTATAGGGAAAATAATCATAGCCTCTATGAGCTTAGACAAATATTTTCTCATTAATGTCTTAATCTTAGGGTTAATTGGCCTTTGCTTCTATCTAACAAGCTTTGCATCATGGCTTAAATCTATATTATGTTGAAATAAGCTTGGGTCAAGACCGTTTAAGTCTTCATATGTCCAAGCAATAAAATCACTAAATTCTTGACATAAATTAATTAAAACTTCTTGTTCAACATCAATGCATACCTTTCCCAAGTTAAGAATACTTCTATCAGCAATGGCGATAGGAATGTAGTGATCCCTCCTTGCAGTCAAGTTTGAACCTTTGCTTCTAAAGTGATAAGACCTTTAGATAATTTATTGGAGTTGAGATTCACAATTTGATTCCCATACTAACTTTGCAACTTGGACTAATTTTTAGTAGAGAACTCTGCTTCATTTTGTAGGAAATTAACAATTTGCAAATAACAATAAAAAAAATGCCTAGTAGTGCAATTATCTAGGACAAATAGCCTTACAAAAAGTCTAATTTGTTACTCCCTTCATCAACAACTATTCTAGAATATCATGATGAGCACCAATTGCTACAAGTCTATCGACATGCTTATTTTTGTTCCTAGGGATAATCTAAATGTTAAATGCTTGGAAGCCTTCCAGTAGATCCCACACTCTATGCTTGTAAGACTTGAGAGGGTTATTTTTTGTGACATTCTGATTTCTAGTTTGATTTACAACCAACTCACCATCCCCAAATACTATCAAGAGTTTGATGCCTCTCCTTTGTGCAAGTTGGAGACCTTGAATTAGAGCTTCACACTCTGCCACATTATTAGTGCAGCTAAATTGGAGCCTATAAGAGAAGTAGAACTCCAAAATAGGGGGAACAAGAATTACACTAGCACCTGAACCATTTTTGTTCCTTGAACCATGAAAGAACATATTCCACAATCTTTTGGTATCTTCTTTTTCTTTCATGAGATTGGAAATGGGAGCATTCTTCTCAAACAAATAATAAGTTCCAAGACCAATCTCCTTAGCCTCTTGCATTAGGTCAAGTTGATAAGAAGTGGTCCACTCATCCAAAAGATAATCAAGCATCTCTATTAAAGAAGTAGCATTTTCATGGATTATGCATTCCTCATATATCTCATGGATTGTGCAATTAGTATTTATGGGACTAGGAGTATATGTCTCTATATGATTGAGGGTCAGAGGCTCTACCCTTATGGAAGATTTTATCACATAGCTTGTTCTAAATAACATGTAGGACTAGTCATTTGCGGGTAAAAGCACAAACTTGTGTCACCTTTTTGTAAAGGAAAATGGCTAACAAAAGTATAACTATTCACCTTCAATGACATAAAATTGGCATTATTATTTTGATTTTGAAAATGAAGTAAAATAATAAAACATGTAGAAATTGATGAAGTTTAGGATTATAATTTTTAATAATTATTTGGAATAACAATTGATATATTTTCCTAATTTTTATAGATATTTTTTTAGCTGCTAAAAATGTTGAAAATTAAGGGTCTAGTTCCCACCACAAAACTAGATGGAAATAAAGTTATTTCCCTTTTATCTTGGACTATGTTATAGATATTATATATAGCAAGAACAATAAAAAATAAAAATAAGCTTTAGATCTATATTCTCTCTTTTATAAAGATTCAAATTTCAACTGACCCGAAATTGATATTTTTCATCTCCCACCACATTTTTCAAAAGAAATATATTCTAACTAGGAGAAAAAGTATACATTCTAAAAGAGGATTTTGTCCTCTAGAATGTCATATAATTTTTCAATTTTTTGATATGATTTAATATTTTTTTCTTTCTCAAAATTGACATCTTTTCTAGTGTTAAGATACATACTTGTAGATTTTTTTAATTACAATATACTATATCTAGAATTAAAACACTATAAACTCTATATGAGAATATTCTTGACTCTGAGCTATATGAAATGACATTTATATGTTATTAAAAATATATCATAAAAAATAGTAAGAGTTATTGAAACACCACTTTTCTAAAATAATTGTATTTCTTTAGTAATTGGATACAAACTAGTATAAAGCATGCATTTAATAGTCATTTCCAGTTGGAAATGTGTGAGACCATATATAAATTAGCTAGAATAAATTTATCTAGATCATATGTTTGGACAAAATTAATTTTTAGATAGAAATACTCAAATTCAGTCATTCTGATAAGTCAGCCTAAAAGGTGACACAACTTTGTAGTTTTACCCATGCAATATAGCCACCTATATATGTAGAGAAATCCCTAGAAAGGAAAATTGAAAAATGTGGCTTGACCTTAGCTATTGGTTTATCTTGTGTGACAGTACAACAAGGGCATGCATGCACTATCATTTCTATATTTTTAAAGATCCCTACTATTTTAACAAAGCTACCATCTAATTGGGGCACATCTCTAACCATTGGCTCATATTTAATAACAAGGAGGTCAACTATACACTTAGGTATTATAGACCTACTAGCCCCTGAATCAATCATGCAATTATGGACTAGCTTGTCCCTATGATTAAAGACATGTAAACAAAAGGAAGTCTTCATTTTTTACTTGATTCTCCTTCTCTTATTGGCTACACTAGGCTTGTTTCACCTTCTTCTTTGGTTCACTAATTTTTCACCTTTATACTCTTTAGCTCCTACTCTAGCAATTCCAACTATGATAGCATAGTGATAACAACATCCCACATAGGAACACTAACATTGGTCCTCTTCATTTGATCTAAAATGTTGAGAGGAGTGTCAACTACTTTGACTAGAGCTTTGGAGGTTGTAGGAACTACTGACTAAATTTGAGTAGACTGAGGTTTAGTAGACCTCCTATTGCCTACATCCTACTTTTTTTGGGGACCAACATTCAATTGTGCATTCATCACTAATATGTGAGAAGTGGTACCTAAAGTTGAAGTTTGAATTGTGAAAGAGGTGTAACATCCTCAATAGCTCTCTTTTTTTTTTTTTTGTGTTATGAGCTATGGCATTGTGATTGGTATGACAATGTTCTTTCAGTTGATGGTTCATAAAAGAACAATCACCCTATTGTTGTAGGTGAGAAATATCAATAGATTGATGAGCACTACATTACTGCTATACTACTCGATCTTGTATGACCAATGCCTAAGATGATTTTTCTCTTTCGCACATACAATAACCATATGAATACTTGCAAGAAGGACAAAAGTCTTATTCTTGAGCAAGGTTGTTCTGAGGAACTAATGCCCTCACTAGATTTGTCTTTGCATTTGTAGTAGCAACATTACCTAGAGGCCTACTTTGATTATGAGGAACACAACCTTGACCTTGATTTGGTGGCTTGTATGTAGGGTTTTGATAATGAGGTTGGAAAGATCTATTGTTTTGAGCTTGTTGCTTCTCCAAGGTCACCACCTTATTGCTCATCTTTTGTGTCATCAAGAAGTTGTCCTCTAGTTTCTTCTCTTGTTCCTAAAACTTCTTGTCTATATTTTGCATCAGAGCTTGCATTGTGTCTTTCAACTCTCCTAACTCATTGGAGGATGTACATCCTATTGGAGTTATAGAAAGAGGTGGAATTGTGGATGTACTAGGAATAGGGGCTATTGTACGTTGATGAGTATGCATGTTAGGGAAGAAAGTCATTGGAGGCCTTGGAGCTAACTTCCCTCCTTATATCAAGATGTTTTCTACTCTTATAGGAATCTCATAGGCAAAAGGTAGAGTATCTCTTCCCATGGTTTGCATTGTGCTAGAAATATCACTATTGAAGGCTCTGAGGTAATGTAAGAAAGCATTTCTAGGGATAGGCTTCATTGTTGTAGGTATTCTATTCCATCTCTTTTGGAATTGATAATTAAAGTATGTCATATACTCATGGGGTGCTCTTTTAATTGTGGATAGCTAGTCTAAAAGTGATAAATGATTAATTTTATTGTCAAAATGCTTATAAAGCCCTTCTCCTAACTCATCCCAGTTAGTGATAGAGTTATGTGGTAACCCTCCATACCATTGTAAAGCTTTTCCTTTTAAATATGAAGCTAGAATTCTAATAGCAACATCATCCTCTATAATATTGATGGGGACACAACCCAAGAACAGAATGGAACCAACAGAAAAAGGAAAATTATATTAACTGAGAGAATAAGCTAGTACAAACAGTGCAAAGAAAATAAACTTCCAAACATGCCCTAAGGGCTTACAATAGCATAAATCTCGAGATAATTTCTCCTTTTAGTACCTCCTCTCAAACTCCACTCTAAACTGCCTTTTACAATGCTAGAAATCTCCTTAAATAGACCCCAGAGGGTTAAGGACTAGGAGTACATTCTAGAAAGTGCTAGTAGGCATCCACCAACCAAATAGAAGGTTCCAGAAGCTGCGTTGGAAGTCGGTGCAATTCTAGAAGAATCCAGAAATGGTAACCGAACTTCCAGGAGGCATAACTTTTGAACCGTAGCTTCGATTGACAAACCGTTTACATTTTCGAAAAGCTCTCAAAGCACTCTATAGCCCTATGGACAAGCTTCACTCGTCCCCCATTTTTGACCCTTTTCAAGGTCATTTAATGCCCCTAACCTAACTTTGAAGCATTCTTAGGGGGTCTCCAAAACTCAAAAAACTGCAATAACTTTCAAACCGTGGGGCCTTTTGACTTGATTCTTTTTCTAGAACGCTCTAAATCACAATTAGATTCATCTGGTCAATTCACACCTTCTAGGTCACCAAAATGATGACCAAATTGCATGCTCCTATTTTTTTGGGATTTTCAAACGCACTGATAGTGGAACTGTGAGAGTTGGAACCTTTATTTGACCCAAATGGGTATCCAAAAATGAAAAGACATGAAACAGAAACTAAGTCTAGGTACATTTTTTTGGGTGACACAAGATTGCCCTTATACCTCTGGATGCTCCTGCGTCAAATACCATGTATGTTACAAATATTTGAGACCT
Source organism: Cupressus sempervirens (assembly GCA_028749045.1). NCBI lineage: Eukaryota > Viridiplantae > Streptophyta > Pinopsida > Cupressales > Cupressaceae > Cupressus > Cupressus sempervirens. Next base: position 641,296,654 of record CM053787.1, on the reverse strand, counting down.
CTTGAATATGTTCTATTGGAGAAATAGAGGTCTCAACAATAAAATCAAGTAGACTTTTAACATAAACAACTAGGATATCATGCCTTTGGGCTAGAATGAGAGAACTCCCACCATTGAAGGTGGAAAAAACCTGATTTCTAGGAAGGGCCATGTGGAATAATGGTCTTTTCAAATGAGAAGATAGTACCCTAGGTTGTGATCTATCAATAGGAGGAGTAGAAAAATATCTTGCAAGTGTATGTATTACTGCTAAAATCGTAACTAGTGATAGAGATAATCTATTCTTCTTTCTTCTAGGTTTTTAAAGTGAAAGCTCGGTATATTGAAAATTACCTCTAGAATTTGATCTCTAGGCATGAATCACAACAACTTTGGTATGGAAACTATGATATAGAGGTGGAGTAGAGTTTCCAAGTGCTCCAATGAACCTGTAAAGGCCTAGAATGCTAAGAGCAACACTATCTCTTCAACATTGATTTGAAGATCTTTTCTTTGACACTAGTGAACCAGTAGACCTAAGAAATGCTTCAATGTAGTTCCACAAGGCATGCCAAAAATTGTTGACATGAAATTCTACACCCTTGCCTAAAGTTTCTACCTAAAGGAAACCTCTTGTAACATGGAAAAATTCTCAAAAGTGTGGGGCTTTGCAATCAAATATTGAGTCTTTGGAGAAGGCCAAATTCCTTACTATCAAGATGCACCTAACCGTTTCTTGAGAGGAAAAGGGAGAAGGAATGCATGAAAAAAAAATACCTATTCTAATCTAGAAGGGGTGATACAATAGATAGTATTGTTAAATCTTACCTATAACCAAGGAAGCACAGTTCATCAATATGATCCTCAAATATACAAATTCTATCTTAGCTTTGACACAAAAATCATGCACATATTAGGAATCGATAAAGTGATATAAGGAAAGAACTTCAATCTATATCATCTAAAGATAAATAGACACAGTATATAACCAAAGAATGAAAGCCATACATCAATATAAGGCAAGAAGATATTGCATGATATATTATTGAAGGAAAGAGATATAATAGAGAATTATATTTATTCATAGGCAGAAGGGGAATTACAATAGTAGAGCATAGAACACAACTAATATAGAGTTAGAGAAAAGATAAACCCTTGAAGGGATTAAAAAAAATTCTTTTATAGTTCAAGCATAACTGAGAAAACTTCTTCCTTAAGCCAAAGCTCAACTACTACCCCTAAGTTTTCAAAGAATAGTCACTGATGATCCAAAGAAGATTTGGTCAATTGCATGCCCATATGAAGAAAATTATATCTTTCATAACAATTATAATTTCAAAGAGATAGAAATGGCAATCATGACTACATGTTTGAGTAAATAGATAACTCAAGGAAGTGATAGAATGTCCTTTACATCAAACAAGCATGGAGAATATCAAAAAGTAGTTACTGACGATCCAAGGAGTAGTTCACCATTAAAGAGTTGCTTCGTGCCATGTCCACAACCATGCCATGTAAGTTGTTTCATAATCTAAATAATTGACCTCACCACATGGTCCAATCCTCTTTCCAAATTCTACCATCTCATCTGATTTCCATCTTATGTTGACTACCTCAGATCACAGCTTTACAACATACTTCCTTCATTATCTATCTAACTTGTGAAGCCACAACTATCTATTATTTCATGTTATCATTGTGTCACAACTTGAAATCATTTTGGCATATTAGTTGTTGTGACTTTGTGACCAATGTGAAATTGATTATTCACATCGTCGTCACATTTTAGACTTAATGGTCTTCAAAATGTGCAATGATGTGATATTAGTTATCTTGCCTTATCACCCTCTCATAGCTTGTTTCCTAGTTGGAATCAAATTCCTATGATCCTACAATTGATTTTAACTTCACTACATGTGTTACTCTTTGTACGATCATAACTTAAAGGTTGACTGCATCTTGACATCTATGACCTTGCAGAAACTACACGCTTGACTATTTAACTCTTTTCTCACAACCTCACAACTATTATCTACTCTTTCCATTTGGCCCTTGCGATCTTGTGAAACCATTCAAAGTAACTGCAATCATTGCATCACAACTTAACTAATTAATTTCAATGTTAACCCTGCCATAGTGAAAAAAAGATAATCATTGCATCACAACTCTAACTTTGGGTTATCCTTGACCTTCTACGACATTACAAATAGAGTATAGAATGAACTACTTGTGGTTAGTTTTGTATGGTCATAACTTGAAATCAGTTAGAGCTCAAAATTCCTATGATCATGTGAATAAAACTAAGCACTTCATCACAACTATTAATTGGATGCTAGCCCTCTAAATTGTGAAGCTACATTGACTGTTGAGAAGACTGTGTCGCAAATTTGTAGCCCCCATTGTGGTTAAGCCCTACTGGTCTATGACTTAGAGAAAAGGGATAATCACATCATCACACCTTGAAAAAAATCTTTCGATATGAAATTATAAGGCTTAGTCAAATATTTTTTCCATATCCCTATTGGCCTGCATGGCAATAAATGAATAGTCAAATGAATATTAGCATGGATGTCACCTTGGATATTCAAATTTTGTAAGGGGAAAAATATTGTGAGCTATAACCTCTTGAGGTGTCTAACTAAGGAATATGGGAAAACATGCGATGTTATCATTCCCCAAGAATAATATGCTTACTATGATAGTAAGAATAGAGCCACAGGTGGAAGCCCATTTGAAATTGTGTATGGGATGTATCCAAGGGGTGTCTATGAGTTGAGAGATCTTGGAGGCATGGAATATAGAAGTAGATAGGTTGAGGGCTTTTCTCAAACTATGAACAAAATCTAGGAGTAGGTAAAGAAGACCATGCAAGATAGCACACAAAATATGAAAGCCAAGGTAGATGTAAGGAGAAGAGACATTCAATTTTCTATTGGAGATTGTGTTATGGTCTAATTGAACAAATCAAGATTGTAGAAAGATGTGCCAACCAAATTGTAGATGGAAAGAGTAGGACCTTGTCAAATCATCACCAAATATGGAGTAAATACATATAAGGTTGATTTTCCATAAAATTTGGGTATCCCTCCTTCTTTAAATTTGCAATACTTGGTTGAATTAAAAGGTCCATCCCTAGAGAGTGCTCATAATATTCAAGGAGTCAATGCTTATCTAGAACTTAAAGTGGTACCTTCATCAAGAAAGTTGGAAGTTGAATAGGTTTTGAACACAAGAGTCAAGAAGGCCACCAGGCATAAGGTGTACATGGAACACCTCATCACATTTAGAAACAAACCAGATTCAAAGGAAAATTGCATTATTGAGGCATAATTCATCAAGGTGGGCATCTCTAAAGATCTATTATCCATAGGAGTGACATAGTTTTTTCTTAGTGGGGGTGTATGGTGCAGGGGCACCTAGGTAAGGCTCATAGAAGACCTAGGGTTCCTAAGTTGTTTTTTCTTGTAGTGGTTTTATCCATGCCACTAGGATAATAAAGGGACTAACTTTGTCTTAATATGAGGTGTGATAATATACGAAGATCTAATGGGCCTTGGTTGCCCTTAGTTGCAACTAACCCCTTAATAGGTCATATAGGGTAGTTTTATGGTTTTAGTGCCAAGTTGACCAAGCAAGGGACTTGAGGTCCTTTTTCTATGTTTAATAACCTTAGATAGGCTTTTGATAAGGTTTGGTGGTCTTAGAATGAAGTTTGCATGGCATATTTAAAAAATTGTAAAAGTTCCTAAAAAGTTGGCAATGTTGTCATGGACAACATTGACAACATTTTCTTCCATAGGAGCAACTTCACATTTTTGGTTTCATAACTATCTAAAACTGTTGGTATTAGTCTTTTGTCAACTATATAAGGCCATGCTCAACCTCATGATGGAGTTGGCTGAATCGTAACAGTGTGTGTACGGACTATAACAGAGGAATAGCAATGACAGTTTTTGTTTTCTAAAGAACTTGGCATTTTAATGGATTAAAATTAGGAATGTCATGATTGGAAGTATCACAGTAGTTAAGAGGTATTTTTGGCACATATATCTTCCATAAAGCTTAGAGGAAGGTAGTAGCATGAGATTAGATGTCCCAAATTTAGTGGGAAGTATTGGTGAAATATTTTAGGAGGTGAAAGTTAAGTTCTTGCTAGACATGCTTAAAAAAAGCCTTTAAAATTTATTTTTAGTCACATTTATAGGTCATATTGTATAGACAGATTAGGGGCCAAAGAACTTAGAAATATTTTAGGTCTTTGAAAAGGGTGTCTGGATCAAGACTCAACTACCCTCCTTGTTAAGGACTTTTCTACGTTGTTCAATATTTTCATCAATAGTAGGGTTAATTGCTTGTAGCCCTATTTGGTTGTTTGGGAAGCAAATAATGTCTGTTTGTGAAATTGATTATGGTTCCAATATCAAAAGTGGTTTTAGATCTTGGAAGGGATTCAAATGACCTTCAAAATACTTATGCCTATTTGTGGAGTGTATGTTGCTCAAAAGAAGGCAGGATGTGGAATTGGTGCAGAGGAAGGATTGGGGCTTGTGCAAGCCTAGGAAGCAATGGATGGAGTTCTAGTTCTTTCCAATTTATGTTCACTATTTGAATCAAGTAGGCTCTCATAGTAATGATCCCAAGGGGAATAGGGTAGTGAATAACCCTATTAGGTTAGAATAAAGACCTAAGGAGGCCCTAGTGTGAGTTGGAGTAGAAGCAAGACTACTGTTACATCAGTATAATTGACGGTGAGTTTTTTAACCCTTTATATTTGCACAATAATATAAAGAATTTCATAAGTATGAGAAAAAAATCCCAAATAGATGACCACTCCATATATTATAAAAGCATGCTCTACTATATCCACTATCTGCCAAACAAGAACAACCCTTGCCACTATTAAAAAGATAATTATAATGATATTTTCTCAAAAAAACTTTTGTGCATGATCATAGAAGGAACAATACACACAAGGAAATCATATAGGATACATTATATCATACAATCAATCAGGGTTGTAGCTCAAAAAATTATAATCCACTCCTTACAGTTGTTCCTAGAAGGATTGTAATAGTCAACATGCATGCCTCAATCATACATGCTACCTTTAGAATACCAATAATAGAGATGTACCCACGACATGGAAAATTTCTATTAGTCTTTCACAAAGAGAGGAGACATGTGAAATATCTTCTTATTGATGAATTTTTCTTCATAGGACCAAAACTACTTTTGAAAACAGGTAATGGAATGTGTCAAGCTTTCCATCATCAACAAAAAATGTTCTTTGAAGGTACATCTATAATTCTTGTTGGTCACTTAGCATTACTATTTTTTATGGATACGCCAATATATGCATCACACTAAAATTTCAAATACCTTTGAGAGAAATCGACAACAATTATGACATTGACAATCATATTTCACCAACAAGGTGACACTCAAACTCAATTTGACTTTCATTGCATGTTGCAAACTATGCACAATGGAGAATTGGCTAAACATTGGGAATTATTAATGCAACATGTATACAAAAACCTATGTATTTTCTAACAAGCATATTTGACCAATCAATGTACCTTTACTCTATCAACAATCTAGTTGGGCTACACAACATAACAATTCTTAAATAACTCAATCTTCTAGTTTCATTTAGTGTTACGATAAAAACACACCTACAACCAAGAATTGGTAGTGATGTTGGCCAACTTCTAAAAGAAATATTTCTATGTAGGGGAAAACAAAAAATGTTAGTTCAATGAACCTTTGGATTCAAATAGGCTTTGTAAATGGATCACTTGGGGAGGTGGTAGAAATTGTGTACACACTTGGATGTGAATCCCTAGAGCTATGTCTATATGGGTTTGTTTGATTTCATAATTACAATGGCCCACCTTGGAACAAAGACAACCCAAAAATTTTACCTATAACACCTATATCCTTGGGTAATCATACACAAATACCACTATACATATCATGAGAACTTACCATACATAAATTCCAAGGATTGACACCTTAGAAAATAATAATTGATATTGGTAAAACAAAATGACAAGGTTTGACTTTTACTACTATATCAAGAGTTAAATCACAAGAAAACATTCATACATAGCCACCATTTTCCTTTGTTTGATATTCAAGAATGAAAAATAAATAATGCCTAAATTTCTTAATTTTTAATATTTTAAGTTTCTTTTCATATCATATTAAATGTCTTAAAAAAATATGTAGACAATGATATTACATAGCCTTGCACCTTTTGTCACTATCAACATACCTCTTGCTCCTTTAGGTGCAAGTATTAGTCTTATAGATACAAAAAAAACCCTAAAGTCTACTCCTTCCATGGTCACATGAATTTGAGGAGAGTAGAACATATCGATGGCGAACAATGAAGAGCACAGAAGATTGGGGAACATGAGAGCTTGGAAGAAGACTAATGGAGCAAAAGGGAAGCTTGGTAAATTGATTCAACAATAGATGGAGTTTGGAAATCCAGTATGGATTTGGGCAAATATTTTAGTAGAGTTATGGCCTTGCAAATAAATGTATTCCTAATGATAAGGATTTTTTTCCACAATCATTCAATAGGACTCCCCATTTCAACAATCATTGTTTTAAGTGGAGGAATCCTTCCTATTTTGGGAGGTCTACTTTGGGGCTTTAATCTGTGTTTGATATTTGTAAGAGTCTTTTCTACCCAATTTTGATTCAGTCTTCTAAAGGTGAAGAAATTTCCTAGATTGATTTGTGGCTTCCTTCCTATTTTTCTTGGCCAAATACTATTCCTATTCAATCTCTTTTTTTCTTGTCTACTCCCAGAAATATTGTGCTTGATAGCAAGTGACTAGTAGTATTAATTCTCAACCAAATAGATAATTAGTTCTTCAAAATCTAGCAAGGGTTTGGTGGATGAAAGCATCAAATTTGGGGTTTAGTTTTGGATCTCTAGATCATGGGGTGAATGCACAAAGTTGGGTTACAATTCTATGGAAGTCAAATCTGCAGAATGAGACTTCTTAGAAATAAGTACCCAATTTTCAAAAAATGGGCACCCAATTTTGGCTTAGGTACCCAACCCTAAATTTAAAAACTTGGCACCCTTTTTTTTAAAAATCAGGTACCCATTTTTTATTTTCAAAAAATGGGTACCCATTTCTCAAAAAATTAACAATTTGATTTTTTTACAAATGGGTACTTATTTCTAAAAAATTCTATTTTTTTAGTTTTGGGGGGATTTTATATACTGCTTTTAGTTTTTCAAAATGGGTACCCATTTTTTGAATTTCAAATAATGGGTGCCCATTTCTTACAACACGAGGAGGGATTTTTTTCCCTGCCTCGGATTTTGGTTTGGGACAGCCTTGGTGAGACCAAGTCTATGCCTTGGCCTCTCACGATTTGGCTAAGGCATTGAATTCACAAATTCATACCTTGCCATAATTTTTAGAGGGTCTTAGCGAACAAATTTTTTTATCAAAAAAAAATCCATTAGAACTCTCACTATCCTGATCTCAGAAATATAAATTTTATAGTGTTATGATTTTATTTACTATTTTTGTATTATTTTTCAATCAAAGTTGGTACTGAAATTTTAAAATAGCAACGTTCACTAAAAATTTAATAACTTTTTTATTTTATGATTTTTCTTAAATTAATTTATATGTCATAGATCTATATTCAATTCTTTTGAAGTTGAAAATTTTGAAAAACAGTGAAATTTTGTTCAAATTATGGTCTCCATACACCAGAGGTTTTGAAATTTACTTTTATAGCCAATTAAAATTAATAATAATAAAATATTTCTTAAAAAATTCAAGAAAAATATTCTCATCAATATGTGGTGTGTCTGGTAACTCTGTTTAAAAGGGTTTGCAAAAATTCATTCAGTTGTGCCAAATTATGTTGTCCATACATGAGCGTGGTATGGTCCTAAAATAGGCATTTTGAAAAAGTGGTTTTTAAAGATCCATACCAAAATAATAATCTATGATATGGGTATACAAATAAATTACATATTCAAAAAGAAGATTCTAGGCACTACAATTTTTATTTATGATGTTTTCTTATATTTAATCTATAATGGCTCAAATTTTGGCATCAATTGATAAAATATCTCAAAAATAGGAAAAACCCTTCCACTTTTGTGCCAAAAGTGAGACCCAACTTCTTGCACTAACCCCATGATCATCAATATACTAATAGGGTTTCACCACCTAGGAGTTAAAGTGGAAACTCAAATCCACGAGCTACATACACACAACCTTCATAAGATTGACTTATTCACTATATTTAGTTGAGGGTCTGCTTACCCCTCAAGTCTTTCATATGTCAAATTTTGTGCTAATTTGTTAGACATGTTCTTCTTTTCCAATTATTGGTCTACCACATTCGGCTAAGCACCAATGACAAGGTGTTATAAGTTTTTTTTATTTGGCTAAAGGTTCTTTATTCTTCATTGCTATATTTAATTCAGTGATTACATAAAACAAAATTCATAGGACCAAGAAATGGTTTTGTAATGGCTCTAGTATTTATACTATCTTCTAGACTCCAAATTTCAAACATGACTCTTTATCTTGTCTATTTATGCCCTTTTAGATTGAGTTACCTGGCTTGCCCTTGGAATATTGTGAGTTGGAAATAGTTGAGTTAATTGATAATAAACTTGGGGTTTCTCTCCAACATGACCTATTGTCTTTTGAAGAACCCCATTTTTCTATCAAGGTTTGTTTATGATTGACCCTCCTTATGCACGTCCCTACTTGTATTCAATTTTCCTCTTGATTGAGACCATGGATTCAAGAAATCATAATACAGGACCCAAGAGCGATATTAAACAGGGAATATTTTTTGGGACACTTCACCAATCAATGTGAAAATTTTGATTGTTTTCATCTTGTTGTCTATAAAGATCATACAACATTCCCATCTAACTGTGTCTTCAGGCCACTATCTTTTTCTAAGAATACTCATTCTCTTGGTCTTTCTTCTCCTTCAAATGGGGGAACAAATCCCATTTTGTTGTGAATGTGTGCACTAGTCCTTTCCTAGATCTAAGTGATCATCAAATAATCCCCTTACCTCCTCTTTAACAAAACAATTTTCATTTGATCAACATGATCTATTATTCAAGTTTTCGTAATTTCTCCTTTTATTTATTATTGCTTGGTTTAAATGGGTTCATGTCATAAATATTATGTCATATATTTGTTGCCACCTCCTTCATCTTGTTTGACTTGTGATTGGAAATCTTCTAAGAGAAAATTGGCTCCTAATACTCATTTTCTATATTTTGACAAAATTATATAGAGCTTATCTTTTGAGATCAACCTCTTAGTTTTATGCACAACTCATATAACCCTTCTGGCATGAAGCTTAAAGCTATTTCCTCAAAACAAGATGAATTTATGGACAACAAGATAATGTCTTCAATTTCTTCTCAATTATATGATGATATTGAGAAGGGCGAGCTCATGGAGTAATTTGATGAAGGTAATATGTAGTTTTTTGAGCCTCAAATCTTTTTAGATGTATCATTTTCTCCATCTCTGAAGGATAATCCACCCCAACCAGTCAATGATAGGTTACCTATGGACCTCTATTTTGCTCAATTTTCTTTTGATATTGAAGGTGACACTCCAACAAAGAAACTACATTCTATTGAGTTAATGAAGACTAATACTGATTTTGACTTTTCTCAAGAGTCATCGATTGCTCAATCTCCTTTTTCTCCCAAATCTAAGAAAAAGTCTCCAAAACATTGAGGTAGAAAGTCAAAGGCTATCAAAGTTCAAGAAGAGGTTGAAGCTAGAATTCAACCCATATTGGATGGAAATTTTCCTTTAATTAAGTGTACAAAAAGGAGAACAAAATTCCATAGGTTATATTTTGTGTTAATTGGTAAGATATGGTCGTCTTTTCTATTTTTTGGTTTACTACTTCAGGCTAAGTGCCAATGGCAAGGTGTTACAGATTTATTTTATTTGGATCAAGGTTCTTTATTTTTTTTTGCTATATTTGTTTCAATGATTGTACGAAATAATATTCATAGGACCAAGAAATGGTTATGTAATGGCTCTGGTATTTATACTATGTTATGTACTTCAAATTTCAAACATGACTCTCTATCTTGTCTATTTATGCCCTTCTCAATTAAGTTGCCTCCCTTGCCCTTGGAATATCATGAGTTGGAAATGGTTGAGTTAATTGCTAATAAACTTGGGGTGTTTCTCCCACATGACCGATTGCCTCTTGAAGAATCCAATTGGTTTGTCAAGGTCTATTTATCATTGAGCCTCCTTAAGCAGCTTCCTACCTCTATTACATTTTCCTCTTGATAGGGATCGTGGACTCAAGAAATCATAATACATGACCTAAGAGGAGTAATAAAAAGGGAATATTTATTGGGAAACTTCACCAATCAATGCAAGGACCCTAATTTTTCACACCTTGATGTCTATAAAGATCATACAAAATTCCCATGTAAGTGTGTCTTTAGATCACTATCTTTGTCTAAGAATACTCATGTTGGTGAAACTTTTTTGTTCATTATTCTTGTTCTATCTAAAAAGTCTATTGGGCTTTCTTCTCCTTTGAATGGGGGAAAGAAATCCCATTTTGTTGCGAATGTGTGCACTACTCCTCCTTTCCAAGATCTAAGTGATCATCAAATAAACCCCATTACCCCATCTTTAAACAAATAATTGATCAACCTGATATATTTTTCAAGTTTTTGTAGATTTTCCTATCATTTATTACTACTTGGTTTAAATTGGTTCAAGTTATAAATTTTTTGTCATATATCTCTTGCCTCCTCCTTCATGTTTCTTACCTTGTGATTAGGAATCTTCTCAAATAAATTTTCCTCCTAAGACTCCTCCTCTTTTGTATTTTGATAAAATTGTTCACGAGAGGATGTTTTTAGATCAACATCTTATTTTTATGCATAACTTAGATAACTCAGATAACCCTTCTAGCATGAAACTTAGAGCTATTTTCTCATAATAAGATGAATTTATGGCCAACAAGGTAATGTCTTTGATTTCTTCTCAACTATATGATGATATTGAGAAGGAGGAGTTCAAGAAGGATTTTGATGAAGTTAATCTACAATTTTTCGAGCCTCAAATCTTCTCAGATATATCATTTTCTCCCTCTCTACAAGATAATCCCGCTTAGTCAGTCAATGATAGGTTATTTGTGGACCTCTATTGTTCTTAGTTTACTTCTGGTATTGATGGTGCCACTCCAACAAAGAAACCACAATTTATTGAGTTATTTAAGACCAATACTGATTATGACTTTTCTCAAAAGTTGTCAATTGGTCAATCTCTTTTTCTCCCAAATTCGAAAAAAAGACTCTGAAACCTAGAGGTAGAAAGTTAAAGTTTGTCAATGCTCTAGAAGAGGTAGAAGCTGAAATTCAATACACATCGGATGGGAAATTGCCTAAGACCATTAAGTGTACGACAAGGAGAACAAATGGTCTTTGTGTCCACAATGAAGATTCTCTCATGGAATGTTAGAGGCCTTAATGCCTCGGGAAAAAAAATAGAATCAATAAAAGGACTCATTCTTCTTAGGTTGATGTTATGATTTTACAAGAAACTAAACTGTCATCTTTTCTAAGTTTTCATAAGACTTTGGGTAAATGCTCATCCTGGTAATCTAATTTATTTTTAGGAGTTGGTGCATCGTGTGATTTATCCATTCTTTGGAATACTAAATCAGCAATTGTTCATTCCTTACAACATGGATCTAATTGGAAAATGGTCAAATTATAATGTTCCTTTCTTTCTAATAAATGTTTATAGGCCAACATCAACTAATGATAAAAAACATTTGTGATTGACTTTAACCAATATTTATTCAATAGTTTGTACGGTGTAAGTTTATTATACTTGGAGATTTCAATGCTATATTGGGACCTAATGACAAGAAGGGTGACATCTGCCCTCCTATGAATACTATTCGAGATTTCTACAATTTTCACATTGATAATGCACTTTTTGATTGACTTCCTCAAAATGATCACTTTAAATGGATGAATAGGACATTGTGAATTTGACAAATTATTGTGAGGCTTGATATGTTTTTGTGCTCATTGTATTGGAATTTAGAAAACTATTTATGTTCAATCTAAAATATTAGCCTTTTCTGATTCTGATTACTTTCCCATTCAACTAAATATTGTGACCACAACTACATTTCTTGCTCATAGGTCTTGATCTTCTTTTGAATTTGAATCTATGTGGTACAAACACCCTTAATTTAACACCTTCCTTAAAAAATGGTGAATCACAACCCCCTTGGAGCTAGGAACACATATGTTTCAATTCTTTAAGAAAATGCAACATGTTAAAGGTCTCATTAAGGAATGGAATGTGAATGTCCTTGAGAATATTTTTTAATAGAAAGCTTTGGTGGAGGGGGAATTGGTTGAGATTAATTAACATATATTTTTACATGGTCTTGATCCTATTGATTTTTGACAAGTGAAAGAAGCTACTAGAAGAATGGGAAAAATTATGTTCAATGGAGGAAGAAGACTAGAGACATAGGTCTAGAGAGTTGTGGCTTCAAGAAGGTGATCAAAATACAAAGTTTTTTCACATGTCTACTAAATAGAAGAAAGTTGTAAACACTAGGTTTTAAATTAAAGATGCTTCTAGTTGAAACTGAACTTTGATACCTAGGGAATTCAAGAAAAGGGGATTAATGTTTTCACTAATCATTTATCTCCTCCTACTATAGACCATCCAGTTACATCCTCTATTGATACATTATTACATATCATTCTAACACTTATTATGCCTCAAGATAATTATGCACTTATGGCTATGTTCACATTACTGGAAATTCATAATATTATATTTTCTATGGCCCAAGACAAGGCTTGTGGGCCAAATGTATTTACAACTTTATTGTTCCAAAAAAAATGGGATGTTATTTTTTTTGACTTGTTTGCAATGCTAGATGAAGCTTGGGTAAACTCCTCTATTCTCAATAATTTTAACACTGCTAATATCACCCTTATTCCCAAAAATAATGATCCTCGATCTTTTGCTAACCCTAGGCCTATCTCTCTATGTAACACAACTTATAAGACCATTACAAAGGAAATTTACCGATTACAAAACCTCATTCCCAAGATTTTATTAGCAGAACAAGGGAGTTTTGTTCTAGGCTAAGAGACTATTGATGGTGCACTTATTGTACATGAGATATTGCATTCTCTAAGTGCTCATCATATTCATTCCTTTGTAGTAAAGTTGGATATGATAAAAGATTATGATAGGCTCAACTAGGCTTTCATCCTTCAAGTCTTGAGTAATTTTGGTTTTTTGCAGAAGTGGTGTAAATGGATAAAGACATGTATTTTGAGTGCTTATTTTTCAATCCTTGTAAATGGTACTCCTATAGGTTTTTTTCCATTAACTCAAGGGGTTAGACAAGGTGATCCATTGTCTCCTTTCCTATTTATAATTATGGTTGAGGCTTCCAGTCACATTATTGATCACATGCATGAAAATGGCCTTTGGTTGGGAGTTCATCTTGTTGGAACTTCTATTTCCATAACCCTCTCTTTATTTGCAGATGACACTTTTCTTTTTGGTAAGGCGAGTATTCAAGAGGCTAACTTTTTATTTTAAAGTGCTAGATCTTTATACACCTATTTTTGGTCAAAAGGTTAATGCAAAAAATTATGTGTTTGACATGCCACAACACATATCAAGGAGGATTGTCGATATTTTGGGATTTTAGGTGGAAGAGTTTCCTTCTACATACCTTGGTGTTCCCTTTTTATGGGCACCAATAAGTCTTGCTATTGGAAAATTATTATTGATAGGATTAAATTCATAATTACAACTTGGAAGGTGAGAGGGTTGTATTTATCAAGTATAATCCTTCTTACTAAATATTTTCTTTCATCCATTCCTAACTAGTACATCTCTATCCTTAAAGCACCAAAACTTATTATTCAGCAAATTGAAAAAAGTATAAGAGATTTCTTATGGTGATAAAAAAAAACTCCCTTAGTATCTCTTTTCGCTATGTCCTCTTCTCATGGTACAAGAGGTGTTGATTTATATGATTTATCAAATAGAAATAAGGCCTTTGGTGGGAAACTCATTTGGAGAGTGTTTTCTATGCCTCATACCAAGTAGTCTAGATTAATGCAAGAGAAATATCTGGACACTATGGATCCTTCAAGGGTTATTATTGTTTTGAACCCATGTAATGGCTCAGTGATTTGAGTTTTCATGTTGAATTCTAGGAATGTCATTACTTTATATATTTTTTGGGAAGTGTATAGTGGATATTGTGTTGATTTTTGGATGTATTCAAAGAATAACCATCCTCTTATTCCAAGAGAAATATTTGGACACTATGGACCCTTCAAGGGTTATTATTGTCTTGAACCCATGTAATGGCTCAGTGATTTGGGATTTCATGTTGAATTCTAGGATGTCAGTACTTTAAAGATATATTTCTTGGGAAGTGCATAGTGGATATTGTGTTGATTTTTGAATGAATTCAAAGAATAACCATCCTCCTATTCTAGTAATGATGAATTTCATGATATAATGGATTTAGTCATCACTATTTGGGGCCTTAAGCTTATTGATAATGTTTCTATTGTTCATCTCTTCCTCCTTTCCCTCTTCCTCTCTCTATTTATCTCCCTCCCAGTTTTCCCCTATCTATCTCCCTCCCCTCCCTTCCTTCTCTCCTTACTCCATCCCCCATCCTTTCACCCTTCTCGCCTCTTCCTCCTCCCCTTCCTCTCTAATTATGTTTTCCCTCCTCCCTTCCTCCTTCTCTCCCTCCCTCTCTTTCTCCACCCCTCTCCTCCCTCTCTTTGTCTCCCCCACTTCTCCCCCCATATCTTCCTACTCCCTCTCCCCTCTCTCCCTCCTCCCCTTCCTCCATCTCTCTCTTCCTCCTTCCCTTCCTCCTCTCTCTCTTTCCCTGCTCTCCCCATATCTTCCTACTCCCACTCCCCTCTCTTCCTTCCCCCCTTCGTCTCCCCCCTCCTTTCCTCCATCTCCCCCTCTCAATTTCTTTCCCCTTTTCTTCCTCCCCCACCTGTCTGGTCTCTCCCCATATCTTCCTACTTCCCATCCCCTCTCCTTCCACCCCCCTCTCCTCATTTCCCCCAATCTTTCTCCCCCCTCTCTCCTCTCTTCCTTCTCCCCTTCCTCTCCCTCCCTTTGTATCTCCCACACCACCCCTCAACCCATCCCTCCCACCTCTCTAGCCCCTCCCCTCGCCCTCTTCCTCCCTTCTTACCCTCTCCATCTTTGTTCTACCTCTTTTGTCTCCCTTCGTCCCTTGCAAGTTTAAAATGAAAGAAAAAATCAACACAAATAGTCAAATCAAAATAATAATAAAAACTTGGCTGCAAATTTACATATAGTAAAATAAAACATGTCAAAAAAAAGAAATCTAATCAAATAAAAAAAATAAAGACATTGAATAAGGAACAGCGTAGTCGAGTAATACCAAACCCAACAAATGTGGTATGAACTTTTTAGTGGGGAACTGAACTTTGAAAAATAAATGTTGCTGGGGACATTATCATATCCAATTAATCTGCTCTGTATTCTGTTGAATGAATCAGTGGGTTTGGTTCAAATAAGTAGCTCCTTAATATTTTCATGATGGTCAATAACCACATTGCTCATCATCATCATCATAGTTAGTGGAGAAGCTAACAAAAGTAGAACTAGGACAGAGCTAAAGCCTGCAAAATTTATGTGGTAGATGCCTGCAAAATGAATCGACAAAAAGCGACCCAGCCAACATGGTTCCAATCCCTCTGATTAGTTCTTTACTCAAGATAGCCCGTGAATTGGTTTTCCCAGTATTGTGAAACAGAATATTAGTTCAGAGAAAAGAGGGGTAAAAATTTATTATGACAGAAAGGAATACAACAAGGAGAGCTCAACGAGGAGCTCGATCCTGAGCAACAAGATCATCAAATTCTTGCACCATCTCAAAGGACAGTTGCCTCCTATCTCTAATATTCTAACCCGGATCATGACTAGAAGCCCATGAAACAGAATATTAGTTCCAATCCCTCTTGTTAGTTCTTTGCTAGTGAATTGGTTTTCCCAGTATTGAAACAGAACAGTTGTATCTAAAAACAGATCAGTTGTAAACAGGCATAACATTATTCTGGATGATTAGAGCATAACGAAAATACTGTCATCAGTGCCCAAAATCCACAATCTCCTGCTTCCACCCAACATAGTAATCCAATATCTGAGAAGGATTAGTTAACATGAGAGGGCCCTTACCACTTTAGAAATTGTTCAATGGATGATTAATTCAAATCTGTAGAAATTGCATTATCTCCTACTTCGCAAATAATCAATCGATGAAGCCAACATGGTTCCAATCCCCCTGATTTGTTCATTTTGAATTGTTTTATCCAGTAGTGTGAAATAGAACATTAGTAAATAACAGAGCAGTTGTAAATACACATAAGATTTTACACAAAAGGGGTTCAATGGCTGATCAGTTCATTTCTGTAGAAAAGAAAAGCAAAGACAAACAGCATCCTAGAAATTACAAGATCCTGACAATGGTTAAGCTAAAATTCATTTATTGACCAATACATCTTAAAGAAAGAAAGAGGAAACATAAGTGAAGGGCATGGTGAAATCCTTACTATAATTGCAGGTGATGAAAAAAGTACCATTATCACATTTGACACCTTTCCTTGAGCTGTATTGGAATCACAATTGTAGTACGGCTTCAAAGCACAGGCCCCCTCCTTTCTGAATCACAAATAAAACTGGAAAAATACAATCTACCCCAGATTCGCACACGATTGCAATAAATAGATACGAAGAAATCCAGTTTCTTTTTCCAAACGGTAAATTTGTTTTTAAAAAGCCAAAAACAATCAGATAAAACATATGACCGTTGCATAAAAGACGTTTGAGTTCCACTCTGGAAAAGGACATGCGCTTTTCGTAGTGCTTCTGATATGAATTGCTATAATCATTTGAATGTGACATAGAAATGAGAAAGAATATTTGTATTCTTTGCATTCTATAATTATCTACGTCATATTTCAAATTTATATGACCATTGCATAAAATAAAGATATTTGAGTTCCGGAGGATGCGTTCATTTATGTCTTCGTTGCTATTTAAATTGCTATAAGCATTTCAATGCGCCATAGGCATTCTAGGAATGAGTAGGATATTTGTATTTTTATATGTTTGTAATTAACTAATTCATGTTTGAATTTATATACAAATTTTATTTTATTTTAATCTTTGGTTTGGAAAAGTGAGTGTATTTATCAATTAAAATTAACTAGCTTATATATACCTCTATATATATTACGCCGAGAGTAATCGTTCTCGAGGCGTCTATTTTCATTTATGAAAATGAAAATAGGCGCCTCGAGAACGATTACTCTCGCGTAATATATATAGAGGTATATATAAGCTAGTGGCAATCGCGGCGCAATAGGAAAAGTATTTTTAAATATTTTTCTATTTTTTTAAGGTAAGTGCTGAATTATTTATTTCTTTTTAAATACAATTGTATAAACTTACTATAAAATTATTCTTGAATATTTTTTTTTTTAATTCTATATATGGTGTTTTTTAATATTTTACAACCTCCAAAATCTTATTATTTTAATAATAAAATAAAATTACATATATAAAAATCTTTATTTTTAAGATTTGAAAAATAATAAACTTTCATATAAAATGAAAACTGCAAGCGAAACAGTAACCAAAAAAGATTTATAGAAAGTTTTTCCTTTCTACTTTACAATTCATTACCAAAATAATAGCAGATTTTCAAAAGAAAGAGTATTTGTGAAAATAAAAACTTTCTACAGTTATCTCAAACTGTTATTACTAAGTTTTTGTAGATTTAGTACTATTCTCTGGATGAACTCAGAGATATTAATAATCAATATTTGTAATAATAAAATTAAAAACATCATCAAGACTAACAATAATTATAAAAAAATAAAAAATAGCAGCAACAATAATAATAAGAAAAGAGTAATTTCTTTCAATGTTTTGTCTCTTCCATGCACCGTTTAATCTAATAGTCATGCACCAATTCACCGAATAAGGAACAAAATGTAACATGCAGTTTGAACTTTGAGTTTTTAGAATCATGAATTTACGCATGAAATACGGAGAATCAAGCAGTTATAAATTATTAATCACAAGTTCTACAGCTGTCTATGTTTGTTATAACAATAGTTACATAGGAATCTTGGGCCAGTCTCATTTGATAAAATTAGATTAAGTACAAAGTTAGTCTTGATTGTAGTGTAGTTAAATAAGCATGTGAAAGTCCATATGAGCATTTCACAATATAAAATATGGCAATTGTAATATATTTTAAGCAGACGAATTAATACAAAAACTGAAATTTTTTCTCCATTCTTGTTTTGTTGTAGCAATTGTGTTTTTGATATTTTTGATAAGTGTTGTAGCATGTTATATTTAACATTAAATTAATCTTTATTATTATATTTAATAGTAGTTTCAAACATTATTAAAAAGACTCTAAATACAACCAAATCACATAATCTAAGAACTAAAAGATAAGTACCCATCACAGGAACAGTTAGAATGCCCAAAATTGCTAAAATAATTGCACCTACAACTGCTGTTATAGAAGCAATTTGTTACTCCAATCTGTTATCTTTCTTAGACTAAAGGAGCACAAGAAAAAGTGAGATTGATATTATGAGTTACAAAAGAAATTTGAATGTATTTATAAGCATTTCTTCTTAGAGATTTCCTATAACATTGTGTTAATACCAGATTTCCCTTTTTTTCAATTGTATTGCTAATAAAATCACCATGGCCGCATTCTATATCTAGAGCAATTATCACATTGGACAAGTCGTTTAGCATTGACATAATTATTCACACCATTTTCCAATGAAGAATCCCATCAGAATGCCACACGCTAGACATCGTGACAAAATTACAAACCGGTGGGAATGAGCCAGAACCTCTCAATCCGCTCTTAACCAGATTAAACCATCGAAAGAATAGGTAGCAGGAAGGAACCTATAAATTGGAGCCACAGCAGAGCCAATTCCAAATGCATATCCAGATCTAGAGTTAGTCATTTATCTTTAATCCATTCCCATTCAGTCCCAGCAATGCACTAATAGCGTCAGGAAGCTCCATGCATGAATCAGAAGAAAATGGATAGATCTGGTTAGGAAAGTACATATTGGACCAAAATATTTCAGAAATAGAAAAGAAGACACCCCTAAAACACTCCCATCAAGCACCATTAACAATGAAAAGTATTATAAAATATATATATCAAATAGATTTTGAATACAAATCTAAATCTAAATCAAACATGAAAGACTAAACTATTAAATGCAAGCCTAAATAGTTATGAACAGAATTCTAAATCTAAATGAAATTAATTAAAATTGAAATCTAAATCAAAGTAGAATATTATAACTAATTTTGAATTTCAATTTACATCTACCTCTAAATCTAAATGAAAATGTAAATAAAAAATAGAAATCTCACCTGCAAAAATGTTAGTCCAAAACTTCAATTTACTCCTATTCAAAAACTCCAATGTAATCCTCCAATAACCTCCACCTCTTCCTTCCTGCAAAAACATAAAATGAAAATGAAATGAGGAGCCTTGGTTTTATAACTTCTAAGAGGCTCCTCATATCCCCCAACAGACGTCTCTTCACATTCCACGAATTTGTTTCAAATTCTCCCACTCCCCACAAAAAAAAAGCATGAATGTGCATGCAAAATTATATTTAACAAAAAAAAAAAATCATATTGAAATTATTTCGCCCCTATTTTTTCGGACCCTATTTTTTCGTGTCCTACTTTATCGGGCCCTACTTTTTCGGGCCTATTATTTTGGCCTCCATTTGGCTTCCTATTATTTCGGCCAGCTATTATTTCGGGAATTTTTTTAATATTTAATTTGGAAGTTTGTAACCGCTCCCAATTCTTTTTTATTGACAAGGAATCTTGGCATATTCTCATGCTGAGCATTTGTGCTGCCATTGTATAGAACGCCTCTCGGCATAATTAGATAATATATAATAGTTATGTATAAAATAAAGATTTATAAAAAAAAATTTTGATATTTAATGATATTTTTTAGTTAATTAGATATATTCATCTCAACAACTAATCTTAAATGAGTATGAAAGAAACTAAATTTCAATAAAAAAATTTAATTAAATTGTATAAATGTTAAGTTCATCATAAATGAGATAAATTAAAAGTCAAATTATAAATATGAAATATTTTTCATAACAACTCAAATTGGGATATTGCTATGGAGATTCAATTGTGTAATTATTTTAGTCAAATTTATTCACCCATGTCTTATGAGTACTAGTTCATAAGAACTCATCTCTCATCAAAATGAGTGGAAAACTTAGCACTCCTTATGTCTAGGTAGAAGGGTGACCTCTGAGGGAATCTTGGTGCTTTACCTTTATGAGAGTCACCTATATGCAATGATTCTTGTGAATCACTACTCGTAAAACATGGAGATCAGTGAGTAAGAAAAGCTCATAGTTGAATCCCGATACCAATACCAAAATTTGACTTGCTATGGAAAATATCTTACACTGATTAGTTGATGAGCTTAAGGGGATTTCTAATGAATGGTTCATAAGGTACACCACTTGTTGAGGGTTTTGAAAATGGGGTTTCAAACCATGGATGTAGCTCTGTAGGTAATCCTACTCAAGTTGAACAATTACACTAATGGGTGAGTTTACAAGAACTCTTGATGCTTCACTTAGATGTAACAAGTGTTAAGTGCTACATTCATTTTTATAAGAGATGTGTTCTTGTTAACAACTATTCATGAAAGATGGGTTAATGGGTTTGAATTGAAAAGAACTATACATTTGAATGAAGAAACATGTGTAGGTAGTCAAATGTTGAAAGACAAGCTTATTAATTGGATATGTGGACTTGAGCTCATTGAAAATCAATTCAAGGTAGAGGAAACTTATGGATGGATGTCATTTTAATAGGATACACTTTAGAAGAAAAGCCTATGTTTTTTAGGCAAACAGAAAAGGAATTGTGAATCTTGGTGAATGGTAGAGTTCTAAGGAAGACTGTGATGTTCTAAAATGAAAATATTAAAGGCTTTGCATTGATATGAAGACCTTATTTGAATACTTAATTTAAACAAAATTTTAGATTAAGAGTAAGCCTTCAGTGAAAGATTGTGTAATATTTGTTAGGTGTACTATGAAGGCATCACATTTCTTCACTTTTTTCACTATGCTAGTTACAATGAAACTTGGAGCTATCAGGGAGGGAGATTAGAGGTTGTGGGTTATTTAAAGGAAGATTCATGGGGGCTTTTCTCTATGTTTAGAGTTTCATTTTGTTGTGGCACTATAATAGATTGAGGTGTTTTTTTCTATAAGGTGTAGGGTAAATTTTATCAAGTCCTACATCCGTGATAAAGAATTTACTTTCTCAAGAGGGTTGGGTTGTTTTTGAGATGTGATGTTTGGACTTCATTAATACTCTGCAAGGCGTGAAGTTGGACAAATATTTTGAACAAGGCTTTGTGTGGATACAATATCCTACCCATTCTTCTATCACTATATATTATGGTTTGCATGAATGCAAATTCACATGTTTAATATTTTTAGTGACTAAATCACCCCTATCACAAGTCTTCAAGTGTGTTCAACATTGAAGACTTTTTAAGGATGACACCCATTTTTTTGTTAGTTTCATACAAGTATATTTTACTAGACAGCTTAATGGGATTACCTAATTGATTCTTTGGGATACTCTAGATGACATAAATGGAAAATAAAAGTAGTTGAGAAGTGGAGTAACAAAAAAAATGTGAATATAAGGTAGAAAATATGTGTGATGAAAGTATATGTGTAGAACTGCCAAATGGTTGCTTGAAGTAGTGAATTCATTGGATAATGTAGGAAGTAATATGTTCTCTCTCTCAACTCACTAAAAGTAATAATGAAGTATATCAAATAAAAGATTAATTTGCATTTTAAAATTTTTTTTGAAGTAAATCAACTTTGCCATCCATTTTAGAAGAGCATAAATTCAATCAAATTTATGTTCATTAGAGTGGGATTTAACTTTGATTGTTGATAAATCTTCTAAACATTTTTGGATACAACCATAATGCCAAACAACCAATATTAACTATGGTTTAAAATTTATATGGATTTTTCTACCTATTAAAAGTTACTAAAATGATATTATATTCAATAAAATGACTTTAATAGTACACCAATACTTATCCAAGATTTAAACTATTTGAAAAACTTAGAAGCACCAAAATCTCCACATACATACATACATACATACATACATACATACATACATACATACATACATATATATATATATATATATATATATATATATATATATATATATATATATATATATATATAATTTTGAGTAAATATTAGGTAAAACATAATTTATAGAAATATTTATTTGTCCATATAATTTTTTAACAATTTTTTGTAGTGCTCTTTTACAAAAGATGATCTCTTTATTAACAAATGAGATCTACAAATAATATTTAGTAAACTAAATAGAATATAAAATATCAACAACGAAGGAGAAAAATCACAAAAAGAAAGCTTTCAAAGAATATTAGTTTAACAAGATGTTAAAATTAGGTGAAATCAATAATTTAGAGAAATGTTTATTTTTACATGTAACTTTTTAGACAATTTTTTTAGTGCCAACAAAATAATACAAAACATTTAAATCTCAAAAAAGAAACACTCAAAAAAATGAAGTTTAACAAGATGCTAAAATTATGTGAAATATATAATGTATAGAAATATTTATTTGTTCACCTAATTGTTTCCAACAAACTTTGCAACCCATGTTATTCTTTTGCAAAAGAGGGTGTCTTGATTGAGAGTTGAAATGTAGAATGCAACATTAATTAAAATAAATTAACATAAAATATCAACATTGAAGAATAAAAAAAACACAAATATTTATTTGTTTATATATATTTTTATAACAAATATTGTGGTATATGTTGTTCTTTTACTGAAAAGGTACTCCTAATTAACTATTAAAATTCTAAAAGAAATATTATTTAAATGAGATAATTAGCCGATAGGCTATTATAAGTGAGCATTTTGCTTCAAACTTGTCCGACCCTTCAAACCAGCTTGCGTGGAGGTGGCTTGGAGTTTTAAAAATCAAATTGGATTTAGAAATAAGATCTCAAATCAAATCAAATTTACAAATCACTATAATATCTAGGGCACATGAGAGAGAGTAGGGCAGCATCATAGGTGGCTTTAGGATTCAAGACCACTTTTGAGCTTGGTTTTTTGAAGTCCTAATAGATAACGAGGATGCCCAAGTGATTTGTAAGGGGAGGGGTGGCACCTACTTGTAATGGCTCCAAGAGACTCACCTGCACTTCTCGTTAAGCTTCATAACAAGCTATAGCTAGACTGCGACTTGCGATCATTGGTAACAAAACAATATTTGGGTTGTGTTCGGCTTCAGTGGTAAACATGAGCTCTCTGATCAATGTCCACCGCTTTTGATCTCCACATGAACCGCTGGGGAGAACTAGAAGCCCAACTCCATAAGTCTCTTTCCCTATTTTCCTCAAGGACCTTTGTCATGTGTGGAGGTAATTCGTGTCATATCAGTGCTCAGGCCTTTGTCATCAATGTGATTTCTCTTAACACTAAGATGCTAGAGTGGAGTAAGCTCCTCATGACGGAGAGGGCAAGCCTCATCCTAGTCTGCCTTTTTTCCAGAGCATTAGTGTGGGGTCAAGTCGCATCAATTTCTGAGGAAGAAGCATTGTAAGCAGTATCCAGATGAACTCTTTAATCCAGACTTATAAGAAAATCTACAATTATTGTTATATCATCAATGGGTTTGCTGTGGAAATGTTAGTGGACTAGGTAAAAAGATCAAAGAAAAGGTTAAAACATTTAGAAGAATTGGAAAATCAAAAGTTTGACAACTCCTATGAGAAATTTTTGGGGATTTCAAACAAGAGCGTGGCCAAGTGAAAGAGGCAAACAGAAAGCAGGAGAAGTGGTTGTGATTGATACAACTTCTTATCCCCAACAGCCAACATCCAAGCATTGTTAAACAATGCCCATCTACCTTGATTAAACAAGGTTAAATCTCATTCTCAGCAAGATAACTATTCATAATTTTTGACTCCTGTACTATGTTCTAATTTACTTTTATGATTGTTTGCATGTTTAGTAGGAGAATCAATGTTTTCTTTGTTCACACACTCATCATCAGCACAACTACCCCACCACTCTTTTTCTCCCTACCAAAAATAGGTTTCACACTGTTGACTGATAGACTTATGAAGAAATTTAATATATCTTTAAATAAAAATATAGTTTGTGTGACTGTCGGTGTAGTTCAATTTTAGTTTCATTTACTGCCTGCTAAGCATTTATTGCGCACAAATCATAATTATATTGGTATTTTTCTTTAGATTTCTCTGAATCAAATAAAACTTCAGAGTATTCTTTAATATTCAACTTAAGGAATACATCATTTAAGTTTTTTAATTATTTTTTATAATTCATTTTCTCAGTGTTCAATTAGATTATATTTATTTTACATTTTACAAAATAAAATCAATCAAAATATCTATTTAAATGTTGCAATGTATAATCTTATTGAAAATAATTTATATTATATTTATAAACATTTAACTTATTTATCAAAATAAAAGACATAAAAAAAATCCTCAAATTAATTACCGATTTGTTTGAAGAAATAATGTATCTCTCAAATTTAAATTAAGCATAATAACAATAAATTAAATAATTATACAAATTGCTGTTTCATTCATAGTTTTTAATTTTTTGAATATTAGTTTAAAATATATTTCATTCATTCATAAGATTAGTTTAAAATATTTATTTATTTTTAAAATTGATTCTCCATCATTAAAGTTTCTCTCTTTTTATATATCTCTATATAAAATTATTGATCTTATAATTTTTACAATAAAAAAACTATAAGTACTTGAATTGAAATGTACAACTATAAAATTAGGAAGGACGAGTATATAGTATGAATTGTAATTGAAAGTTCTAAAGATAGTAACCAAAAAGACATTAAGGACAAGGAATGCAAATAAAAATTAAGATGCAAGGTAGTTACCCTGTTTGAGTCATCCCTTTATGTCATTATGATTAAAATCTTTAACATTTAAAAAATATTTTCATTCATAATTATAAGTTTCATATAAGATGTATCTTTTTCCATGCTTTCTCTAACCACTGCAATTCATTTAATTTGTTTTAATTTAGATTACATTATAGTGAAGATCTTTTCTTAAATAATAAGTTAATATTTTATTGATGCATTAATTTACATTTAGAAATCTTATTATTGGATCATTATTTGTTGTTGGAGTTGATATTTGTTTTAATAGTAAATTAACCAAGTGCAAATTCAATAGAAAATATATTACTACCAACTTCTTTTTGTTTAAAATAGATAGAACAAAAAATACTTTCAAGTATGTTAATTCTAAAATGCAGTAGCATTTCATTCTAAATAAATTTTAAATTACAACTTGTATGCCTTTGAATGCCTTGCTACTATGCAAGTATGATAATGAATTTAAATTAGATTAGTGGATGAACAGTGACATTTTCTTAGAGACATAAAAATAAAAGTGTTTTTATTATTATTTCATCTTATGCCTAGTCATTTCTTATGATCAAACATTTCAAACACACCTACATTTCACTATATAAAACTCTTTGTGAGAGAAAGTAACAAAAATATCATGGTTCTTCTTAACAATAATTGTAACATACCAATTATTGATTTTGCATGCACATAGAAAACTAATTATAATGACTTGTAGGCAGAAGGAAGTTTTTCTCTATCTATCATGAGTACTAGTAATTGATTTTTAGTTTTAAAAACATAACACACATATATGTCTCTTTAAAAAAAATGTAAAAACAAATCAATGTTAGAAACTACCATTAATATTTTATTTCCAACACCATAAGAAAAGATATCTAAGGAAATTTTTTGTTATTCAACTTGCATTTTAAAATTCTTTCTTAGACACTACATTTTTCTTCTATAATTACATGGTATACATGTCAAATTTTGGATTGCACTAATATTTTGTAATTTTATTTATTATTATTGCCATTTTTATTTCCATTTGTTAATGCATGTCTTGAGATTTGGTGAAAAGTTTCATGTTGACCATCACTTTAAAGAAGAGTTAAAAGCAACAAAGGCTTTCCAAGCTTCTTCATAGAGATGATGAGGGAAACAATATCATGCATGGTGGGTGAGGACATTTTTTTCACGAGTCCTATTTCAAATTTGGCCACTTGATTATGTTATAGGATGTCCCAATAGACTTGTAAGCTCTATCACTTTTAGCTATTATTGCAAAGGACATTGAACAAGAATTATCATTATCCTTTTCAAATCCTAGGGCTCCAAATAAATTTATAGAAATATAGATGGTTTTAAATAGTTATGGAAGATACATATAGAATTTTCAATGCATTTCAATATTTTCTTGTGTGGATTGGCATCACATATTATATCAATTTTAAGTCTTGTAATTGACATTGACCTACTTGATATGTATAGCTTTGGATGGTCAATGGATCATGCCAAAGTAGGTGGGAATTGCATCAAAATATATGGCAATAGATGTACAAAACATTTAATCGAGTCTTTGTAATACCCTTTCTAATAGTTTTTTTTTTTTTTTCATTCTTTTTAGGTTCATAATAGGGAACAAGGCTCAGATATCAAGATCACTAATAAAATTAAACTCAATTTTGATGAATATTGGTCAAAATTTTGACCAAGGAGTTCATGGTAAATTTTCTTGTCAAAAATTTGACCAACCAATGTTTGGTTAAAATTTTGACCAATACATTTGTCAAAAAAAATTAATTTTTGCTAGCTCTGATTTGTCAATATTGGTCAAAATTTTCACCAATGTTTGGTCGAATTTGTTTTTGGCTTGGTGGAAATTTTGACCAATTCTTGGTAGAAAACTACCAAGAATGGGTCAAAATTTTGACCAATGTTTGGTCGAATTTTTTTTTATAGTTGGTGAAAATTTCAACCAAGTCTTGGTAGAAAACTATCAAGAATTGGTCAAAATTTCCACCAATGTTTGGTCAATTTTTTTAATAATTGGTGGAAATTTTGACCAAGTCTTGGTAGAAAACTATTAGGAATTGGTCGAAATTTCCACCAATGTTTGGTCAATTTTTTTTTTTATAATGTTGTATCAAGCAATTGTTTCTTATCTAAGCCATTTAATTAGGAACCTTTAAATCTCTGCAAAGATAAAGTTGGAGCAGGAGAATTTTTGTTCTCAAAGGTGTCCTTTGATTGTACAGCGTCCATTCTATTATTTTTTGAACTAGATGTGTCTTGTTTGTTGAACAAATAATGGAATGGACACTTTACAATTAGATGACACCTTTGAGAAGAAAAATTCTCCTGCTCCAACTTAATCTTTGTAAAGATTTAAAAGGTTCCAAATTAAATGGCTTGGATAAGAAACAATTGCTTGGTACAATATGGAACAAAGAAGAACATACACATATAACATGGACATGTATTCTTTGAAATGAAAGCATCCAAGAATGTAAGTAAAAGCAAAACTATTGATGTGTAACATGCCTCATTATGCACTCTTGATATTGCCAAAGTTGACAGAAATTTTTTCAACTATGAATAATGATATATTATATAATCAAAGTAACAAAGGAATTTCATATTCATGAAAGTTGGTTTTCAAATTATAGTATATTACAATACACAAGTTGAAGAAGAGAAGTGTCCTAAATTGAACACCACTATATGAAAATTAGGCATTTTAAACCACAAGAACTTCAGCACTAGAACAACTACTTTTGAAGTTTACTAAAAATGAATAAGGCATAACATTTATATAGAAAAGAGATAAAAAAATTTCATTAAAATAGTTATAACAATAGTTATAAGAAAGATCTCTTTTTCACTATTCTATGAAATTCTCTCAATATTTTGTCATTCTTCACTTTCCAAGTTGGATCAAATAGATTGTTAAAGATGTGACTCCATGTCTAAGCTTTTCCTTGAAGACTAGACCCCCAAACATGGATCTAAAGACAATTTTGTCTACATGGTCAATCTACAATGTAGCATCCTCATATAATTTTATAAATTTAAGTCAATAAAATTTGAAGTCCATGAAGAAAACTGGAAAACAGTAAGATCTCTATCTCATTGTACTAAAAACTTTTCATAAATATCCTTTAGTATTCTATCATTCTTCCCTTCCCAAGATAGATGAGATAGATTGATATAGATGTGACTCCATGTCTAAAATTTTAGTTGATGACTAGACTCCCAAGCATGGAAGTAATTTTTTTTTTTATCTACAGTGTGAATCTATAATGCAGCATCCTTACATAATTCTATAAATTTATGCCAATAAAATTTGTAGTTCATGAAGCAAACTGGAAAACAATAAAATGACCATGTCCATGCTTGGAATTCATGATAATCATGGTTTCAATAGCAAAGGCCAAATGAAGAACTTGCCTATAAAATACTAGCCAAACCAATTTGAATTATCAATTGAACATAAAATTAATCTTAAGCTAAATCTGTTTTCTATCTTCATTTATATATTATAGTATCCTCCTTCCAAGTAAGGGAGTGTTTAAATATCTCTAATTGGGTAGGTTCAACATGCAGAGATGAATGCAGAGAAGATGACTCAAATCTATCTAACTGCAAAATATGATTGCTATATAAAAGTACATCATAATTGAATCTAGTATATGATAACCAACATACAATCAAGAGAATTCTTTGGATAATTATATTTGACATTAAGACAATTAACAAAAAGAGACTTTAATATCAAGCATACAACTTAAAATAGCCATTAATTTTGAGTATTCATTTGCACATAATCAAATAATCAACCATAATCCATAGTTTAAAGAAATACATAAACAAGTGTGATCAAGGGAATGCATATAATGTAGTTAAGAATTTGAACATTGCACACTAACTAGGGTGCAGTGTTCAATTTCAAGACTCGAGTAATCAAAAGAGGAAACCAATGAAAACCTTTATGACAACACTTCTGAAAGCCATGAAGTGAAAACTGAAACAACATCCAAAGGTGAAGGTCCTCTGGTATTGGAGCATCAATTATTGTGTCAAAACAACTTATTTGCAAGGATTGAGCTTGTGCATTGCTTCTATTCTCTAACATAAGGAGCATGGCTACCTCATTTTCCATTTTTGAGAATGCAACCTTGTAACACCAGATATGAAAATAGTATTGTTGTTGCATAAGATGGTATAAAAGACTACTAGAAAAGGAAATTAGAAGATTTGGAGTCACAAGAAAATTTTTCTTATGAGAACCAAGTAAAAAACTAAAATTTCCTCTCATTAAATGGAAATTCATTTCACCACAAGCACAATGACTCCTTCAAACAAATATGTAAGTCCCGACATGAAATATTTTTCTTTTCTAGAGAGGCCTGCAATGTAAAACTCACTTATATAAAAGAAATACTAGAAAAATTCACATCCACCGGAAGTAAACCATTCAACCTTGTAAGAATATTTATGTGGCAGCAATTCGGAAGATGTTATCAGCTTATTATAGTACTCATGATATTCTAGGAGCATATGTGAGAATGGTTTTAAAAAATCTTTGCAAATCTATTATTTATAGGCAAGATGTAATACTAATCATTAATGTAAAGACATAATCAAATTTTCTTTTAAGCAACTATTATGCCACCTGTTAAAGATTGGATGCAAAATATTTGAACTCAACACAATAATTAATGGGGATTGAATGGTGCACACTCCAATAAAATGACTATCTGCAACAAATGCAACTTGAATGGAATGATAATTGTTAGAAATGGAAAAAGAAATATCTAAATAAGAAAAACCAGGAAAGAATCTAATCGAGTTAATGCATGAAAAGATATTACCATAAGATAGGAGAGAGAAAGCTTCAAGATCCAACACCATGAGACAAGATATTTGGAAAGGGGAAAGAAAAGAAAACCCCTTGTGACATTATGAATGAGGCATGAAAAGCCTAAGAAGAGAGAGAGAGAGAGAGAGAGAGAGAGAGAGAGAGAGAGAGCAATCGCTCATACAATAATTAAGAAGAGGAAGAAACCTCATTAGAAATGAGAGAGGAGGGTCATCTCTTAAATAGAGATGAGAGAGAGGAGTTAGAATGTAACTCCCATGTCTATGAATGCCACCATTCATAAGTGTGTGAGGCCAAGTGTAAGATTCCTCTTAAGGAGGAATAATCTAAAATGCAAATTACAATAAATATTTGTCCTCACATATTCCACTAGAGGACAAGATAAGATGTAGTGGAAAAAGGACAAAAAAGAAATATATTAGGATACTTTGGCTTATATCTTAATATATTATAACAATAAAGAAAGGAGATCTAACCTTGGTTTATAAACACACCAAGGAAAGATTACAACTTCTAACAATAATAAATATAGCATCTGATAAAAATTGAAGAATGCTAGTCACAGTTCAGAGGCACAATTAGAAATTCATGCTATCATTGACAAAATGTTTGGAAGGAACCAATGGATAGAGGAAGGAAAAGTAGACTACAAAAACATTTATGGAAGAAAGAGAAACAAGAATAAAAGAGGGAATCTAGACAATCTTTAACTTGTGGACTATGTGACCTAGAGATGAAAAAGCTTAGGTTGTAAGAGCTTTTGTTACTCTGTGGTAGCTTGTTTTATATGGCAGTGAATTGATATTTTATGGTAGAGTATGTTGTGCAAGGTATTGATTTCCTATTTGCTACATATGTGAAAATAACACCACCCAGTGGAGATCATATGGAAATCATTCTGCACCTTATGATGTTTGTATTAATTCTTCTTAAACCAAAATATAACAATGCTTCGCAGTAAAGAGGGAAACCTTGAGCCGAATCACTACTTAATACCTTTTAGCCTAACCATGTAAATCTACTTAGGCACTAATTAATACCCTATGTCTAAACATGATTAGTGATACAGCAATGGAAAACCCAACTAGATAGTCCAAAAACTTCAACTTTGTCAACATCTGGCTCCTTCAAGTTAACCCATTCAAAAGTCTCCTTGCTCATATTAATATCATAAATGAGTGCATGTAGTCCCTAACCATACACAAACCATTTTTTAATTAACAAGGGAAAAATCATATATATTAATATATATAGTTTTTTAATTGTTAACAATGTCCACATCTCTTGTTTGGAGACTTCAAGCAATGGGATGATGCTCTCATTTTTCCATATGGTAAATGTAACATCACTCTTTCTTTTAAGGTACCATGTATTATGATAACAAAATCAACTTGTGACTAGCGAAAAAATGGGACCTAAAAGAAAACAAGAATGATTCTACATGTGTTGGCATGTGGTCATATTTTTACAATACAAAAAGCACATGTAAAGCTAGATAGATAGATAGAGAATAAATCGAGCATTACAAATAACCACAAGAACTAAAAAAGTTTACTCTGCAAGAATCCATTTCTACAAGAAATATTTGTATTTGGTGAAGGGTCAAAAAGTCTGGGAAAGGATAGTAGACTAGCAACGAGACAAGGGGAGTTTGAGAGAAATCATGAGGAAGAGTTGCAAATTTCTACCTGTATGACTAGTTGGCCATATCAAGTCACTTTTGAAGTAAATAACTACTACAACTAATAAACTTTACTCTACAAGAGCCCATTTGTACAAAAAATATCTCTATTTGATGAATGGTCAATAGGGCAACAGGACAAGGGGAGGGCAAGAGAAATATTGAGGAAGAATTGCAAATTTCTACCTATACAACTAGTTGGGCATATAAGTCACTTTAGAAGTAACTTGTTAACAAATATTACAATAATCATATCCAAGTATCTACTTAATTGGTATTGTAATCTTATGACAATTCCTATTCATTTTAAAGTAAATTTCAAGGAAAACTTTAGTTGTATAGTTGGGGTTATGCCTATTGCTATAAGTTTTTTCAATTTTAGATTGTTAGCAATCATGAATAATATTCAAACTTGTCATCTATACTAAAAAGGTAAACATAAGTTGTGGATCTAGGTTTTCAAACAACACATAATGAAAGAACGTATGCTAAAAGATATCAAATTTGTGGCACTATAATCCTTAAAACCCCAACCATGCAAGAAAAAACACCAAGTAGACAACAAAATAGTGTGGCAATGCCCCTACAATATATAAAGTGGGACCTCTTCAAGTATAAGGTTTTTTCAGTAGCCGTGTTATAACAAAAAAAAAGTTTATTGAGTAGCAATATTTCACATAGATATCATAATTTCTAAAAAACAATAATCAAATTATTAACATTGAACTTAAATAATTTCAATACCTTAATTGGATCATAATTGGTAATAACAACCTCATAAAAGCTATTGTCCTCTGGCCACCTTGTCCTCACTTTCTTGCCCACCAAGGGGTCAAGAGTTGCAACTTCACTCAAACTTGGAGGCACACTCTTCTCTTGTGTTCTCAAGAATACCTTTGTGAAAATTTAAAAAAACTCATATAAAATATCATACACATTCAGGTGGGGAAAAATATATAGTATACCCCAGTGCTAAGAGATTTTGTATAGATTAAAAGTGTGTCTATGATATTGGAACCATCTCATAGAATTTGACATTTGCAAGGATATGGATGTATTTTGGGAAAATGAATACTCAGACACTTCAAGATTCCACAATCCATAATGTGATAGAGAAATCACAATAACTGATGATAAGATAATCAAAATACAAAATTGCATTTTCTAGTCCATTAGCAGGACCCGAATTTGAGATAACCATGGTGTATTTTCAATGTATTCAGATTTCATTCACACTCATTTGAAGTTTTTATTAGCAGTTTTCCTAGGATAGATTGTTTGGTCCTTTGAAGAATTGATTAAGAGGTAATAAAAGGGTATTTCACTCACTACAAATTGCTCCCTGGCTATAGTTTTATTAGCAAAATATTTACTTTCAAATGCATAATGATAAAAGTGCAGCAACAAAGAAAAGTCATGGTGATTGAAAGAGAACCCAAAGATAGCATCTTTGACTAGCTTGAGATCCAATGACAATACCATAGCCTAAACCTGCTATGGTTCAAGCATCGGCTACTCTAACTAAATAAGTTGTGAAAGCTATTAGAAAAAAGTTGGGAAAGGTAATGCGAAGCTGAAAAATTAACTTGGAATTAGGAACAAAAAACCTAATTAACCACTAAAATGACTTGACTATTTATGAGCATACAATAGCTATAATTCTAATTCATCTAATATCTCTAATCTTTTAAATGAAAAAAAATGCCCATCATAAAGAACATGTTATCTAACTAATGTCTTGCTTTTTTCGACTTCGTTCAACAACATTTCCTAGTTCTAAGATGTTATTTGGAACACTTTCAGCATGTCTAAACTGATTGTAAGGATGGGTTCATACCCAATTGCATAGTTTCTTCACAAATAGGGCTACTAGAAGAGCCCCAATTAGGCCTCCTTCTGGATTTGTAGGGCTTATAATGCCTTCCCCTCAAAGATCCAACTCACCTGGTCTAAAGAACATCTACTACATTCAAAGTAACGAGAATCAGAATCGTATCGAAATCGACACTGCCGAATCGAATCGTGAATCGGGGGTGAATCGCCGGTGAATCGGCGATGAATCGGCAAATTTGAAAAAACCCTTTAAATGTAAAGATTTTAACAATTTAAGACTTATTTCATGCACCCTTTATTGAATATAACTTAAACACACTATAACATCATCAAATAGAAGTTGAAACTTAACATATATAAACATGGAAGTTTGTGTTTACCACATGGGGTAAAGATTTTTTATAAGACAGCTTCACATCCAACACCTACTCCAAGTGCTTCAAAGCATATCACCCCTCTCGAAAGGCTTGCTCTGTTGTTCTCTCCACCACAGACACTCCATGCCTGCAACAGCTTCAGGTCTCATCAACTGGTCAGACTTCCCACGACCAATAACCGCAATGACTAGGGGTTTAGGGGGCAACGCCCCCAGCGGGGTCGAGGGGCAGCGCCCTCGCGGGGTCCTGGGGCAGTGCCTCAGGTGCGCTCCCTGTCGCGATACAGGGCGGGGTCGAGGGGCAGCGCCCCCGTCACCAAGACCAAATTAGCACTCTGAAACCCACACAAAACTACATGGAACAAAGTGTTTTTGTGAGTTTCTTCTGATCCCACACTCTTTCTAGGAACCACTGATGTTTTACTACCTAATTATGTCTTTCCCTTCCCTTGGGCATCATCCGTTATGCATTCTAAACATTTTTTATTTGTCGTCATTTTTTTTTTTATAATTTATAACCTATGGTTCTTCTTTTCTCTTCTCCTCTCTTCTAGTCATGCTTAACAATTAGAAGGCCCTTTCGGGTTATAACAAAGAGAAAAGGTAAAAAAGAAAGCAAAAAACATAAGTGATTTTTTTATTATTTCCAACTAAACATGATTGCTGCTGCCAGCCGATTTTTGGCGATTTCTAATGGCGATTCAGACGATTTTTTGAGTGAATCGTCGATACATGCGATTCAGGCGATTCACTCGATGAAATCGCCGATCACGATTTTCGACACCAAAAAAATCGGCGTGCATGAATCTGATCGCTGAATCGGCGATTCACGCAATTTCAACGCGATTCTCGTTACTCTGACTACATTAGACCCATTCTCAAGGATTTTTGAGGTCTCAAGTCTTCAAATGACTGTACAACAGAGTTATTAAAATTGAGAGTTTTTAAGGGTTTGGGCAGCGTCCCTGCTGTCCCCACTTTTTCATCACCTTCCACAGCTTGTTAAAGCTCCTCCTTCACAACATAGCATCTATTTGCACTCCCCTTGAATCCCTCAAAAGGGCAAGTCATGAAATTGCTTCTTTTGCTCTTGAAAGCACTTTTATTGTTGACTGCTCCTAGCCGGGCACTGCCTAGCTCGCCTAGGGCTTTTTTGCTCTTGAGAGCACTTTTATTGTTGACTACTCCTAGCCGGGCACTGCCTAGCTCGCCTAGGGCTTTGTCAAATAAATATCTGCACTTGTTTTCTCGACCCTTGCTTGCATAGTCTTACAAGTTAGGGTCTGTAGCCTTGGAATCCAGAGAAACATGGTTTTCCCATGGTGGAAACAAGAACTACAGCCCATTTTCCATTAAACACCCCAAAACTAGTAGTGCATAGTCAAGTTTGAAAGAATTAAATAAAACAGTCACACAAACTAAAAGAACCGAATCTAATGCATATACAATGGAGAACAAACAATTTACAAACTATTCCATCTAACAAGATCAGAACCACACTGCTATTTGCTTCCAAACAAGGAAAAAACTAGTAACTGTTATTGTAGAATCATGCACAGTCTGCTGCAACCATACTGTGGCCGTACAATAATGAATGTCAAACCTTGGTTAGTGTTTCTCAAGACTTAAATAGCCTTCATCAAGGTTGGTGTGTTGTATTAGGGCCTTTTTAATCCCCTAAATTAGCACAAATTTTTACAAAGGAAAAGTTGCTTATATATATACAAAAATCTTGAACGGAAAACTCAAACCAAAAAACTTTTGAGCAAATGTCAAACCAAAATTTAATTCAGAATCTGAACCAAAAACTAGCATCTCACAGTAAAAAGCAGATCTATATGGAGGGGACTTTACCATCTATGATAACGAAAAGGCAAGATGTTTCAAACAAAGATATATCTGTAGTTTTGGAGAATTTTAGTAAACGGCTTCTAGTTTTCCTGTGCTATTGGCGGGAGTCTATTGCATGGACCACACAACTTGGGTTTAGATCTAAATCACTGTAGCGTCTTTCATTAACCTATTTGGATATGAATGACAATAATATTTTTTTGGCAAGAACAAAAAACTTAATTCTGGTTACTGCCACCCTTACTGGTGTTGCTCTCTCTGCCATCTTACACAAGAAAAAATGCTCCATATTGTGCAAATATTATCACATTGTTCTGTGTTTGGCTGATAAACATTATCAAATGTAAGCTTTCCTACCATTAGTGCCAACCAAGAAAACCAAGAACGTATTTATGGAAAACTTGGAAGTAATTGAGGAAGAGGAAATTGATACTTCTGCCACCAGTTAACATGAAATTGATTGTGGCATTTAACCATGGCTCTTGTGGCATTCACTAGATAGTGGTTACCCCCATCTAAGTCTAGTTCCCAAACTAATTTTCTTTTAGGCGTAGACTAACAATGTAGGCAACTTTAAAAATGATGAAGTAAAAAGCCTATTTGATTGTGCTAAATTATTACCTTCAAGAAGCACCTCAGACACACATTGTCACCTCCTGGAAACCTTGAAATTTCTATAGATGCTGATGAAACTCCAAATATGACCACTAAGAAGAACTGATTTAAATTATTGGTTCCATGCACATCGTTGTCTAGACTCTAACTGAAGCTGCACAGTTTCTCTGTGCATTATTTTGGACCTATTTCTTCTTAGGCTTGCCCTGATTAAGTACCCCCTTCCCACCATCTAGCTTGCACAAGCATTTATAAAATATCATCAAATTTATTGTTTTGTGAAGAATATCTATAAGCAGCCAGGTAAAGGTTGTTATTTGGGGTAGTTTAAGGCTTTAGATTAATTATTGTCACTATAGAAATCAAACAAATGAGACTGAGCATCTAGACGCAACAGATTGTACACACAATTCCAAATGAGTTGTCATGTATGTCGCAATCAATCTGTGGACCTCCTTGTGTCTGAAACCTGGAGGTCAGGAGCCTGTGATGACATAAAAGTTTTAAACCTTTTAGGAAATAGATACAATGGAGGATATGATCACTTAGGTGGCCTCAACTTTCGGTACTACAAAGTGACTACTGACAATGACCTCAAATCCAAGCCAATTGACTTCAATTTGGCAGCAGATCAGAGTATGGTCTGAAACGATTGGCAAATCTATTGTTTTGTGAGAGAGGATCTATATCTGATTGGGTAAAAAGTATTATTTGGGAGGATTTGATCAATTAGATAGATTATTGTTATTGTAGAAACCTAAATACAAGACTAGTGTTAAGATTCAATAGATTGTACGCAAAAATTCTAAATGAGTCACACATATTTGTGAACTGGTCTTAGTGTTTCTCCTTGTGTTTGAAACATAGAAGACAGGACCATGTAATGACATAAAAACTTTCAGGGAATCAGTAACAACGGGCAATAGGATGATTAGGTTACCAAACCTTCTGGTTGTAAAAAGTGTGTAGCAGCATTGAGCTGTAATCTAAGCCAATCAACTTCAATTTGGAAGCGGATTGGAATAAATGAATTCATCCAAGCCAATCGACTTCAATTTGGAAGGGGGTTGAAAAAAAGAAAATACTCAAGTATAAAATGATTGATGAATCTTTCTATTTCAAAAGAAAAACATATGCATTATAGTCATAGGTTAACACTTAAAGGACGACATTATAGTATTTTTACTATATCTATAGTCTATATAAAAAAATTGCCTAATGTTTTCCTCTACATCTAGTTTTTGGACATATCATAAAAATCAGTTAATTAACAAGAAATTGGTCCATGGTAAAAGGGTATAGGTTAACACTTGGAGGATGACATAATAGTATTTTTATTATATCTATGGTCGAAATAGAAAATTTGCCTGATGCTTTCCTCTACATCTAATTTTTGGACATATCATAAAAATTAGTTAATCAACAAGAAATTGGTCCATGTTAAAAGTGTTATGGTGTAATGGTAGTATAAAAAATTTCTGATACTATTACTCAGAGTAACACTCCTGCAACAACAAGGTAGCCCATTAAATTTTAAAAATTATGTACATCACAAGGTGCTTTAGTTAAACTTTATTTTTATGGGTATATTTAAACATGACCTTATCTAAAAATCTTAGCAATGTTGTCCAATTATAGCCGCATCCATTACATTCAACCAAATTGCTACCATAAAAATTGACATTAGTAGATATTAGTGCTCAATACAGCTAGTTGATGATCCACTGGCAAATAGCATTGTCATTCATATTAACAAGTGCGTATTCCTGCATGATGTTTATCTATTCATCTAAATCACATACCTAATAAAACATCATTACTATTCAATTTTTTTGTTAATGAGGGATAACAGGAATCCTTCGGCACTAGCACTGCCTAAAAGAAATTGGATCCAGCATTCTCTTGTAAAGTAATCTAACAGACATAATTATTCAACTTCTTCATATTTTTTACCTGATTAAACATAGCTAGTATTTAAGATGTACAATATGTACTAATTAAAACAGAATAAGTTATCAATGGAAGATATGCACACTAAATTCTCTTAAGGCAAATTTGCAAAATAGATTTGACTCAGAGTTGGCTTATAGAATGAATTTCTGAAAATCATAGCCTAACACAAAAGACAGATTATTTCTCTACAATCACACCTAGCTAAATAAGATTTCCATGAATTATTCATTTTACGGAAGCATTAGGAATGTCGGTATCATATACTTAATTAATCATAAATTAACTGTGGCTGAAAAGCATACCGAATTCTCCCAAGGTAACAACATTTCTGAGAACACATTGGATCCAGCAAAGGCTTACAAAGTGAATTCGTGGAAATCATAATCTAATACACAAAGCTGTTCTATTTCTCTATATCACATACCCAACTAGATAACATTATCACAAAGTTTCATATTACTGGCTACTTTGAAAGCTGTTATAATCAACAATATTTGTGCCTAATCAAACATCATAAATAGTCGATGGGTGAATGGGATACCAGATTCTCCCAAGGCAACAACAATTTCATAGAACTGATTTAAATTATTGGTTCCATGCACATCATTGTCTAGGCTCTAACTGAAGCTGCACAGTTTCTCTGTGCATTATTTTGGGCCTATTTCTTCTCAGGCTTGCCCTGATTAAGTATCCCCTTCCCATCATCTAGCTTGCACAAGCTTGCATATGATCCTTTTTTTGCTCTTGATATTACATGTGCAGCTGGAGAAGTGCAAGAATACTAATTTTGGAAGGTGCCCAAGAGTTTACTGTTCAGGTCAGCCATGTTTCCCAGTGGGCCAGTCAGATATTCCACGGACAAGCACAGTGAAAATTTACTGTCCAAAATGTGAAGATGTTTACTATCCAAGGTCCAAATATCAAGGCATTATCCCTAATAAAGCATGTTTGCATAAATTTTAGTCTTTAAAAAGTCATACATTTATAGCATGAGTAAATGGTCATTTCTATATGTTAGGGTTTTTATTTAATTTCATATATAATATTTTCATTTTTTTGGCTAAATCTGTGGAGGTATTTTAACAATTTTCCTTTTGAAAGAAAATCAGTACTTTGAGATACAAATATGCATCACTAATGGTGTTATATGTCCATATAATTTCCTCAACTAAGACAGATACTGATGGGGCATATTTTGGAACAACATTTCAACATCTTTTTTTTGATGACATATGGACATGTAAAGCCATCAAAGCCAGTGCAGAGTTATGTTCCAAAGATATTTTGGTTTAAAATCCACAAGAGTGCTAGATGAGCCATTGTAGAGCAATATCCAAAAAGCATCCAGG
Organism: Cupressus sempervirens; assembly: GCA_028749045.1. Lineage (NCBI taxonomy): Eukaryota > Viridiplantae > Streptophyta > Pinopsida > Cupressales > Cupressaceae > Cupressus > Cupressus sempervirens. The sequence continues at coordinate 641,256,957 of CM053787.1, read as the reverse complement.
TTTAAAATCTACAAGAGGGAAGATGAGCAATACATAAAGGTGTAAAATGTAGCTAATTGTGACCAATGGCTTTTAACGAGGGGCCTATTCCATAGATTATTTTTATTTGAATTCTTATGTTATAAGTTTATTGTGTGTCACCTCCATTATTCCCATGTACAAAATGGTGAAATCATAGAGTATTTGAATTTTGAGTTTTGGCTGTTTGAATTTTACCTTTATATTGTTGAAACAAACTTTAAGCTTTTTTCTTGACAACTTTTAATTTATTAGCTTAAAAATTATGAAAACTGACACATTTTTTTTTCTATGTGACACAAATGAATCACACTCCGTCATGCAATAGTAAAATCATTCTGCTAAATGCGAATGTCTTGTAGATAAATAAAATTTTAAGCAGCATGGTTGTTTAAAAAATAATTCAAGTTTGGAATACATACTCATGGAAGATTACACAATAAATTTTTTAATTTTATTGTCTCTAATATTTGTTTGAAAACTCCTTTGAACTATTCATAACAGAGACTCAGCACATCTGGAGTTGCTTGGGCACACAACAGTTCCTGTTCAGTGTTCTGAATGTAGATCAATCGTGCTCTCTTTGTGTAGCGCTAAAATCTCTCTTCTGCTCCATGATCATGTCTTACAAGTAAATTATACTTTAGAAAGCATACCTTGTTTCAATAAAAAAAAAATGCAGGTTTGACAGAGATGTGAATTGAACACTATACAACAAGGGTTGCATGCAGCTGCAGTCCGTGCATATGTTGAGTAGGTCTAAGTTGCCTATGGTTGGGTAGGTCTAAGGTGTATTTTTGAATGACTTTGGAAGTGATTCTTCTTTAAAAAAAAAACTCAAATGGTAAATTCCAAACCATGATGAGATTGTCAAAGTTAATGTAGCAGTCAATGGGCTTGTAAACAAGTAGGAGTGCGAGAGAGTAGTGAAGAAGAATGAAGAGAATTTATGATAGATCAAGATTACAAATGGACATTAATAAGGTGTGGTTAAAGTTGGATATATTGCTCCTATTAACCTAAATCAGTAAGATTAGTGATTTGGAAGGAGGATATAGGAGTTTCTTAAAGTTTACAAATGCGGATCATAGGGACCTAGTTGCTCACGTCTCAAATTTACAAAAATGTTGATTCACCCAACCACATGTTGCAGTGAAGAAGATGAAGCATCTAATTCTGATGATAATCATTATAATGAATATGTGTCTAATGATGTTGCTAGCTTTGATTTTGATCTGAAAGAGATGTAATTAGATGAAAGAAACGAGGAAGTGCAACAAACTGATATTGCTTATTAGAGTATTAAGAAGACAAAACTCAACTTTAGAGGTAGAGCCCTTGAAGAGGCTTTCTGGGCTAGGATAAGTGAGGGGGTATGTGCAGGATCATGGTGTGCCAAAAAGTGGCAATGTGAAAAAAATAGAGTTTGAACACGTCTAAAAGCGCTTCAAAATCTGCTCTGACCTTTTTTCACCTATCCAGGTACCAAACCTGGAAAGTAAGGCCCAAGCCTTATCGGATATCCGATTTGAGATCGGATATCCGATATCCGATATTGGCGACACAAAAATTGGAGGGAAAGGAACAAAAATTAGAGGGAAAAACAAATTTGTAAGTGATATAACTAATGTAAAGATATAATATATAATCTATTAATATATAATAATATATTATGTTATTATTATTATTATCTATAAATATAATATATATTATTATAATAAATTATTATTATTATTATCATATGTAAATTATAACATATAATATATTATGTTATTATTATTATAATCTATAAATTATATATATATATATATATATATATATATATATATATATATATATATATATATATATATATATATATATATGATTGTTATACTTTATTATTATTATTTTTACTATATTATTTCTAGTGGAGTCATTTATATGGGTCAAAAGGGCTCACAGGATGACCTATGACCCCTTTCGACACATTCCATGACGACATATGTCCCTAAGGGATCCTAGGACCCCTAGGGACATATTAGAATAGTTTATATGGGTCGAAGGGGGACACAAGATGACCTATGAACACTTTCGACATATTACAAGATAACATTTGTCCCTAGGGGTCCTAGGACCCTTAGGGACATATTAGAATCATTCATATGGGTCGAAGAGGGTCATAGGGTGACCAATGACCACTTTTGACACATTCCATGATGACATATGTCCTTAGGGGTCCTAAGACCCCTAGGGACATATTAGAAACATTCATATGGGTTGAAGGGGATCATAGGGTGACATATGACCCCCTTCGACACATTCCATGATGACATATGTCCTTAAGGGTCCTAAGACCCGTAGGGACATATTAGAATCTTTCATATGGTTTCAAGGGGGTCATAGGGTGAGCTATGACCCCCTTCAACACATTACATGATGACATATGTCCCTAGGGGTCCTAGGACACCTAGGGACATATTAGAATGGTTCATATGGGTCAAAGGAGGTCATAGGTTGACCTATGATCCCCTTTGACCAACCTATGACCCCCTTTGACCCATTAAATGATGATGTATGTCTCTAAGAGTCCTAAGACCCCTAGGGACATATTAGAATCATTCTTATGAGTCAAAGGGGCTCATAGGGTGACCTATGACCCCCTTCGACCCATTAGATAATGACATATATATTAGAATCATTCTTATGGGTCAAAGGGGGTCATAGGTTTACTTATGACCCTCTTCGACACATTACATGATGACTTATGTCCCTAGGGGTCCTAGGACACCTAGGGACATATTAGAATGCTTCATATGGGTCAAACAATGTCATAGGTTGACCTATGACCCCCTTTGACCCATTAAATGATGACATATATAGCTAGGGGTCCTAGGTTACCTAGGGACATATTACAATCATTCTTATGGGTCAAAGGGGGTCATAGGTTGACCTATAACCCCCTCTGACCCATTACATAACGACATATGTCCCTAGGGGTCTTAGAAACCCTAGGGACATATTAGAATGTTTCGTATGGGTTAAAGGGGGTCATAGGTTGACCTATGACCCCCTTCGACCCATTAAATGACAACATATATCCCTAGGGGTCCTAGGACCCCTAGGGACATATTAGAATCTTCGACCTATTACATGACAACATATGTCCCCAGGGGTCCTAAGATCCCTAGGGACATATTAGAATCATTCATATGGATTAAAGGGGGTCATAGATTGACCTATGATCCCGTTCGACCCATTACATGATGACATATGTCCCCAGGGGTCCTAGGATCCCTCGAGACATATTAGAATCGTTCATATAGGTCAAAAGGGGTCATAGGTTTACCAATGACCCATTTGACCCATTAAATAATGACATATGTCCCCCAGGGACATATTAGAACTGTTCTTATGAATCAACAGGGGTCATAGGTTGACCTATGACACCCTTTAACCCATTAAAGGATGACATTTGTCCCTAGGGGTGCTAGGACCCCTAAGGACATATTAGAATCATTCTTATGGGTCAAAGGGGGTCATAGGTTGACCTATAAACCCCTTCGACCGATTACATAATGACATATGTCCCTAGGGGTCCTAAGACCCCTAGGGACATATTAGAATCATTCTTATTGGTCAAAGGGGGTCATAGGTTGACCAATGACCCCCTTCGACCCATTACTTGAGGACATATCTCCATACAAGTCCTAGGACCCCTAGGTACATATTAGAATGCTTCATATAGTCAAAGCGGGTCATAGGTTGACATATGACCCTCTTCAACCCAATAAATGATGACATATCTCCCTAGCGGTCCTAAGACCCCTAAGGACATATTAGAATCATTTTTATGGGTTAAAGGGGGTCATAGGTTAACCTATGACCGCTTTCGACATATTACATGATGACGTATGTCCCTAGGGGTCCTAGGACCCTGGGAACATATTAGATTCATTCATATGGGTCAAAGGGGGTCATAGGTTGACCTATGACCCCCTTCGACCCATAAATGATGACATATGTCCCTAGGAGTCCTAGGAGCCCTAGGGACATATTAGAATCATTCTTATGAGTCAAAGGGGGTCATAGGTTGACCTATGACCCCCTTTGATCAATTACATGATGACAAATTTCCCTAGGGGTCCTAGAACCCCTAAGAACATCTTAGAATTGTTCATGACCCATTACATAATGACATATGTCCCTAGGGGTCTTAGGACCCCTAGGGACATATTAGAATCATTCATATGGGTCTAAAGGGGTCATAGGTTGACCTATGACCCCCTTCGACCCATTATATGACAACATATGTCCCTAGGGGTCCTAGGACCCGTAGGGACATATTAGAATCGTTAATATGGATCAAAGGCATATGTTCTTAGGGTTCTTAGGACCCCTAGGGACATATTAGAATCGTTCGTATAGGTCAAAAGGAGTCATAGGTTGACCTATGACCACCTTCGACACATTACATGATAACATATGTCCCTAGGCGTCCTACGACCCTTAGGGACATATTAGAATGCTTCATATTGGTCAAACAGGGTCATATGATGACCTATGACCTCCTTTTACCTATTAAATGACAAAATGTGTCCCTAGGGGTCCTAGGACCCCTACGAACATATTAGAATTGTTCTTATGGGTTAAAGGGGGTCATAGGGTGACCTATGACCCCCTTTGAACCATTCATGATGACATATGTCCTTAGGCATCTTAGGACCCCTACAGACATATTAGAATGCTTCATATGGGTCAAAGGAGGTCATAAGTTCTTCGACCCATTAAATGATGACATATGTCCCTAGGGGTCCTAGGACCCCTAGGGACATATTAAAATCGTTCTTATGGGTCAAAGAAGGTCATAGGTTGACTTATGACCCCCTTCGACCAATTACATGACGACATATGTCCCTTGGGGTCCTAGGACCCCTAGGGAGATATTAGAATCATTCTTATGGGTCAAAGGGGGTCATAGGGTGACCTATGACCCCCATCAACCCATTAAATGACGACATATGTCCCTAGGGGTCCTAGGACACCTAGGGACATATTAGAATGCTTCATTGGGTCAAAGGGTGTCATAGGTTGACCTATGACCCCCTTCGACCCATTAAATGATGACATATATCCCTAGGGGTCTTAGGACCCCTAAGGACATATTAGAATGCTTCATTGGGTCAAAGGGGGTCATAGGTTGACCTATGACCTCCTTCGACCTATTACATGATGACATATGTCCCTAGGACCCCTAGGGACATATTATAATCATTTTTATGGGTCAAAGGGGGTTATAGGGTGACATATGACCCCATTTGATCCATTAAATGATGACATATGTCCCTAGGTGTCTTAGGACTCCTAGGGACATATTAGAATTGTTCTTATGGGTCAAAGGGGGTCATAGGTTGACCTATGACCCCCTTCGGCCCATTAAATGATAACATATATCCCTAGGGGTCCTAAGACTGATAGGGACATATTAGAATCATTCTTATGGATCAAAGGGGGTCATAGGTTGACCTATGGTCCCCTTTGACCTATTACATGACGACATATGTCCCTAGGGGTCCTAAGATCCCAAGGGACATTAGAATCCTTTTAATAGTTCAAAAGGGCTCATAGGGTCTTCTATGACCCCCTTCGACCCATTACGTAATGACATATGTCCATAGGGGTCTCAGGACCCATAGGGACATATTAGAATGTTTCATATGGGTCAAAAGGAATCATAGGTTGATCTATGAACTCGTTCGACCCATTAAATGATGACATATCTTCCTAAGGGTCCTAGGACCCCTAGGGACATATTAGAATCATTCTTATGGCCCAAAAGGGGTCATATGTTAACCTATGAAACCCTTCAACATATTACATGATCACATATGTCCCTAGGGGTCCTAAGACCCCTAGGAACATATTAGATTCATTCATATGGGTCAAAGGGGGTCATAGGTTGACCTATGACCCCATTCGATCGATTACATGATGACATATGTCCCTAGGGGTCCTAGTACCCCTAGGGACATATTAGAATCATTTTTGTGGGTCAAAGGACGTCATAGGTTGACTTATGACCCACTTTGACACATTACATGATGACATATGTCCCTAGGAGTCCTAGGACACCTAGGGGCATATTAGAATGCTTCATATGAGTCAAAGGGTGTCATAGATTGACCTATGACCCGCTTCGACCCATTAAATGATGACATATATAGCTAGGGGTCTTAGGACCCCTAGGGACATATTACAATCGTTGTTACAGGTCAAAGGGGGTCATAGGTTGAGCTATAACCCCCTCTGACCCATTACATGATGACATATGTCCCTAGGGGTCTTAAGACCCCTAGGGACATATTAGAATGCTTCATATCAGTCAAATGGGGTCATAGGTTGATCTATGACCTCCTTTGACCCATTAAATGATGACATATCTCCCTAAGGGTCCTAGGACCCCTAGGGACATATTAGAATCATTCTTATGGCACAAAGGGGGTCATATGCTAACCTATGACACTCTCGACATATTACATGATGACATATGTCCCTAGGGGTCCTAGGACCCCTAAGAACATATTAGATTCATTTATATGGGTCAAAGGGGGTTATAGGTTGACCTATGACCCCCTTTGACCCATTACATGACGACATATGTCCCTAGGGGTCCTAGGACCCCTAGGGACATATTATAATCATTCTTATGGGTCAAAGGAGGTCATAGGTTGACTTATGACCCACTTTGACACATTACATGATGACATATGTCCCTAGGGGTCCTAGGACACTTAGGGACATATTAGAATGCTTCATATGGGTCAAAGGGTGTTATAGGTTGAGCTATGATCTCGTTTGAACCATTAAATGATAACATATATAGCTAGTGGTCCTATGACCCCTAGGGACATATTACAATCGTTCTTACGGGTGAAAAGGGGTCATAGGTTGACCTATAACCCCCTCTGACCCATTACATGATGACATATGTCCCTAGGGGTCCTAAGACCCCTAGGGATATATTAGAATGCTTCATATGGGTCAAAGGGGGTCATAGGTTGACCTATGACCCCCTTCGACCCATTAAATGATAACATATATCCCTAGGGGCCCTAGGACCCTTAGGGACATATTAGAATCTTTGACCCATTAGATGACGAAATATGTTCCCAGGGGTTCTAAGATCTCTCGGGACATATTAGAATAATTCATATGGGTTCAAAGGGGTCATAGGTTGACTTATGACCTTGTTCTACCCACGACATGATGACATATGTCCCCAGGGGTCCTAGGATCCCTAGGGACATATTAGAATGGTATATATGGGTCAAAGGGGGTCTTAGGGACTTATTAGATTCGTTCTTATGGGTTAAAGGGGGTCATAGTTTGACCTATGACCCCCTTGGACACATTATGTGATGACATATGTCCCTAGGGGTCCTAGAACCACTAGGGACATATTAGAATAGTTCTTATGGGTCAAAGGGGCTAATAGGGTGACCTATGACCCCCTTCGACCCATTACATGATGACATATGTCCTAGCGATATATTAGAATCGTTCTTATGGGTGTAAGGGGGTCATAGGTTGACTTATGACCCACTTCGACACATTACATGATGACATATGTCCATAGGAGTCCTAAGACCCTTAGGGACATATTAGAATGCTTCATATGGGTCAAAGGTTGTCATAGGCTAACCTATGACCCCCTTCAACCCATTAAATGATGACATATGTACATAGCGATCCTAGGACCCCTAGGGACATAATAGAATCGTTCTTATGGGTCAAAGGGGGTCATAGGTTGTCCTATGACCCCCTTTGACCCTTTAAATGATGACATATGTCTCTAGCGGTCCTAGGACCCCTAGAGACATATTAGAATCATTCTTAAGGGTTCAAGGGGGTCATAGGTTGAATTATGACCCCTATGACCCCCTTTGACAGATTACATGATGACATATGTCCCTAGGTGTCCTAGGACCCCTAGGGACATATTAGAATTGTTCATATGGGTCAAATGGGGTCATAGTTTGACCTATGACTCCGTTCGACCCATTACATGATGACATATGTTCCTAGGGGTCTTAGGATCCCTAGGGACATATTAGATTCATTCATATGGGTCAAACTGACTCATAAGTTGATTTATGACCCCCTTTGACCCATAAGAACAATTCTAATATGTTCCTAGGGGTCCTAGAACCCCTAGGAACATATGTCATCATTTAATAGGTCGAAGGGGATCATAGGTCAATCTATGACCCCCTTTGACCCATAAGAATGATTGCATATGTCCCTAGGTGTCCTAGGATCCCTAGGTACATATGTCATCATTTAATGGGTCAAAGGGTGTCATAAGTAAACCTATAACACCTTTTGATCCATATGATGCATTCTTATATGTTTCTAGGGGTCCTAGGACCCCTAAGGACATATGTCATCATGTAATGTGTCGAAGTGGGTCAATTGTCGATCTACGACCCCCTTTGACCCATAAGAATGATTCTAATATGTCCCTAAGGTTTTGAGGACCCCTAAGGACATATGTCATCATGTAATATGTCGAAGCAGGTCATAGGTCAACCTATGACCACCTTTGACCCATAAGAATGATTTCAATATGTCCCTAGGGATCCTAGGACCTCTAGGGACATATGTCATTATGTAATGGGTTGAAGGGGATCGTAAGTCAACCTATGACCCCCTTCGACTCATATGAATGATTCTAATACGTCCCTAGGGGTGCTAGGACCCCTAGGGACATATGTCGTCATGTAATGGGTCGAAGGGAGTCATAGGTCAACCTATGATGCCCTTTGACCCATATGAATGATTCTAATATGTCCCTAGGGGTCCTAGGACCCCTAGGGACATATGTCATCATTTAATGGGTCGAAGGCGGTCATAGGTCAACCTATGACCCCCTTTGACCCATAAGAATGATTCTAATATGTCTCTAGGGGTCCTAGGACCCCTTTGGACATATGTTGTCATGTAATGCGTCGAAGGGGGTCATAGGTCAACCTATCACCCCCTTTGACCCATAAGAAGCATCCTAAAATGTCCCTAAGGGGTCGTATGACTCCTAGGGACATATGTCACCATGTAATGGGTCAAAGGGGGTCATAGGTCAACCTATGACCCCCTTATACCTATAAGAACTATTCTAATATGTCCCTAGGGTTTCGAGGACCCTTAGGGACATATGTCATCATGTAATGGGTCAAAGCAGGTCATAGGTCAACCTATGATCAACTTTGACCCATAAGAATGATTTTAATATTTCATCATGTAATGCGTCGAAGGGGTTCATAGGTCAACCTATTACCCCCTTTGTCCCATAAAAATGATTCTCATATGTCCCTAGGGGTCGTAGGACCCCTAGGGACAAGTGTTGTCATTTAATGGGTTGAAGGGGAGCATAGATCAACCTATGACCCCCTTGGACCCATATGAATGATTCTAATATGTCCCTATGGGTCCTAGGACCCATAGGGACATATGTCGTCATGTAATGTGTCGAAGGGGGTTGTAGATCAACCTATGAAACCCTTTGACCCATAAGAACGATTCTCATATGTCCCTAGGGGTCCTAGGGACATATGTCATCATGTAATGGGTCAAAGGGGGTCATAGGTCAACCTATGACCCCCTTTGACCCATATGAACAATTCTAATATGTCCCTAGCAGTCCTAGGACTCCTAGGGACATATGTCATCATTTAATGGGTCGAAAGGGATCATAGGTCAACCTATGACCCCCTTCGACCCATATGAACAATTCTAATATGTCCCTAGGGGACCTGGGACCCCTAGGGACATATGCCATCATGTAATGTGTCGAAGGGGGTCATAGGTCAACCTATGACCCCGTTTGACCCATAACAATGATTCTCATATGTCCCTAGGGGTCCTCAGGACATATGTCATCATGAAATAGGTCAAAGTGGGTCATAGGTCAACCTATGACCCCTTTTGACCCATATGAACAATTCTAATATGTCCCTAGGTGTCCTAGGACCCCTAGGGACATATGTCATCATTTAATGGGTCGATGGGCGTCATAGATCAACCTATGACCCCCTTTGATCCATATGAACAATTCTAATATGTCCCTAGGGGTCCTAGGACCCCTATGGACATATGTCATCATTGAATGGGTTGAATGGGTTCATAGGTCAACCTATGATCTCCTTTGATCCATATGAACAATTCAAATATGTCCCTATGGGTCCTAGGACCCCTAGAGACATATGTCGTTGTTTAATGGGTTGAAAGCGGTCCTCGATCACCCTATGACCTCCTTTGACCCATATGAATGATTCTAATATGTCCTTAGGATTCTTAGGACCCCTAGGGAAAAATGTCTTCATGTAATGGGTCGAAGGGTATCATAGGTCAACCTATAAACCCCTTTGACCCATATGAACAATTCTAATATGTCCTTAGGGGTCCCAAGACCCTTAGGGACATATGTCATCATGTAATGTGTCGAAGGGGGTCATAGATCAACCTATGACCCCCTTTGACCCATAAGAATGATTCTAATATGTCCCTAGGGGTCCTAGGACCTCTAGGGACATATGTCATTATGTAATGGGTCGAAGGGGATCATAAGTCAACCTATGAGACCCTTTGACCCATATGGACAATTCTAATATGTCCCTAGGGGTCCTAGGACCCCTAGGGACATATGTCATCATTTAATGGGTCGAAGGGGGTCATAGGTCAACCTATGACCCCCTTTGACCCATAAGAATGATTCTAATATGTTCCTATGGGTCCTAGACCCCTAGGGATATATGTTATCATTTAATGGGTTGAATGGGGTCATAGGTCAACCTATGACCCCCTTTGACCCATAAGAACGATTCTAATATATTCTTAGGGGTCCTAGGACCCTAGAGACATATGTCGTCATGTTATGCATTGAAGGAGGTCATAAGTCAACCTATGACCTCCTTCGACCCATAAGAACGATCCTAATATATCACTAGGGGTCCTAGGACCCTTAGGGACATATGTTGTTATGTAATGGGTCGAAGGGGGTCATAAGTCAACCTATGACCCCCTTTGACTCATATATATTAATAATATACATATGTATTAATAACATACATATTAATATAATAATATATATTAATAACATATATATATATATATATATATATATATATATATATATAATAAAAATATTATGTTATTATATATATATTTATAACATACTTATATATATATATTACGTTATTATATTTAGTAAAAATAATAATAATATAAATTATATTTATAGATTATAATGAGAATAACATAATATATTATTATATATTAATATATTATATGTTATATCTTTACATTACGTTATTATTATATATATATATATATATATATATAAAATACATATTTACATAGTAATATAACAAAAATAATTTATAAATCATAAGCTATACAATATTACGTTATAATATATATTACGTTATTATATATATTAATAACATATATATATATATATATATATATATATATATATATATAACTTTATTATATTTAATAAAAATATTACGTTATTATATATATATATATATATATATATATATAACATACTTATATATAGAATATGTATATATTATGTTATTATATTTATTAAAAATAATAATAATATAAATTATATTTATAGATTATAATGAGAATAACATAATATATTATATGTTATATCTTTACATTACGTTATTATATATATATATATATATATATATATATATAAATATAATATTATAATACATATTTACATAATAATATAACAAAAATAATTTATAAATCATAAGCTATAAGTCTTAAATCCGATTTTCCCTCCAAAATGGGTTGGGATTTTAAATTTCCCACCAAAATTCACCTAGCCATATCGGATATCCGATTTGAAATTCGATATCCAATTTCAAATCCGATATCTGATTTGAAATTGGATATCCGATTTCAAATTCGATATCCGATTAGGCTTGGTATTTACCAAGCCTACCCGGTCAACCCAAAAGACGTGTTTGAAGAGGGTTCTAGTGATACTCAGACTTCGGGTAGTCGTCTGACAATGTTATTTTGATTGAAATTGAATGAAATGAAAAGGGTTTTTTAATATCGGTCTCAAGATTCCATCAATATAATTTCTGTCAAATTCTAAGATCGATAAGTATTTATTAGTTAATTATCAATGAAGATCATTGTAAAGTGTTGATTGACATACTGATTGAAAAATAGCTATCATTTTCAAACGGTATAACATTTTTTAAATCTAAAAGTTGCGTCACATTCTATGCTTCGCCTAGTATAAGAAAACAAAAAAAAATTAAATTTCGTAAAATTTTCTATTAGTTAAGGTGGTCAGACACGAGACTTTTTTTTTTCAAAAAAGTTTTGGTAGAAAATTCATATTTAATTATTTATTTGGAATAAAAATACCAAAAAATATGCATCACATCCGGGCATGAGTCTACTTTTCATATCTATAATTATATTTAAAAAATATTATCATTTGATTTTGATTAAGGTGGTCAAACATACACCTACTTTTTATTTTTGCCCTGAAATTTTTGTAGTACTGCATTAAAATTCAAACTTTTGACTAATCAATTATTTTTTTCTCCTAATAAGGCCTAGTAGTTTAGAAACTACATTCAATTTCCTACAAATTATTTTCTTACAAATTTTTGATATAAAGTCCATAACCACTTTAAAATTATGTGTCAAGTTGACATAACCCTGATTTTTTGATTTTTCACTACCACTTAAGGCCATAGTTTGGTACACCATGATCCTACACATACCCGAGGTTTTGTTGATGAACCTATTGGAAATGATGAGATGACGGGACTTCATGCTCTTCTTGAAGAGAACATAAAATATTTTCTTGGTAAACACTTATTCTTGGAACAAGGATTGGGATTTCAATTTTCGAATGGAATTTGCATTTTAGGATTTGGGATTGGGAAATTCAAACTGTAGATTAGGAAATTGTTTGATCCCTTGATGGAATTCACTTTCCTCTTGCTAAGGGAGTTGATGCTTGATTTGTTTTCTCTTTCATCACTTATTTTTCTTGTAGATTGCTAGGAATCCATTTTGCTGAATTTCACTTTTGATTCACATTTTTAATTCTGATTCGATATTGCTTCTACCCTAATTTTATCTTCAAGATCTAAATTTCTGATTTTTTGTTGAATTTTCTTTGGTTGTTTGGAGGCTTCCCTTCAATTGGTTTGAATTTTTTCTCAAAATTCTGATTTGAATTTCCCTCCAGATCTGGAACTTACACTCTTCACCGTTGTCTATGTTCTTTCTTGCACTTAATCTTTTATGATTTTAGATTTTGGAAATTTCTCCTTCTCGTGCTGAAATTTTATTGTTTCTTCCTTAATTCACTTCTAATAGTAATTTAGTTCACATTTATTTTGATGGAATTTTCATTTACCTAATTAGATTTGATTTTGAAATGTGGACTCTTCCATGGTAAAAACAATCTTTGACTACTGGAAATCGCCTTTTACTTGTAATTTGATTTCACACTTCTCTTGAAGTTTGCACCTTTAGGCCTAAAGTTTGCATCAGCTAGAAAATCTCTACTGATTTGTGTTTGAGTGATTATGAAATAGTGTTTTTCTTCTTTAAAATATGTCGATTCCATGAAGGGCTGCAACCTATTTAACTCAAAGAGGGACAACCCTATTAGGAATAGATTTAAATTTATAAATTTTCATTTGAAATCCTTCTTTCTTAAGTGCCCAGCCTGGGAATTAGACATGGCCAACTTCTTTGATTTTCTCTTTACTTATCTTTGTCCTCAAAGAATGAAATCTAGAGTTAAGGAAGGTTTATCTTGACAAAGGGTGGGAATTCATGGTTTACCATGAAATACCACCCTTCTCCTTCATTTGTCATTATAAATTTTCCTTAGAGTGGAAAGGCGACCTCCACAATGAAGTCTTGCTTTAGCAGTTAAAATGGCCAAAGGATAGACATTCGATGTTTAGAAGGAACATTTTAGTTTTGTCATTTTTCTTCCTTCTACATTCCCATGTACTTGCATTGTTCATCATCTTGCTTCAAGATGGAAAATTAAACCCCATAGGGAAATTTTAGAAAGGGTTGGAATTTTGTGTTTCACCATGATATTCCACTCCTTTTTCATTTTTGCTAATAAATTTTCCTTGAGAGTGGAAAATTTACCATGACCATGTTTATGAAGATTTTACATTGGGTGGGATTTTGTGGTTGACTATGAAATTCCACTCTTCACGTTTTTCATAGTTACACGGCTATTGAGGATAGGGGGACAAAGAGGCTTCAATTTTGAGATGATAGGGGACAATAGGGTGTATGTGTGTATACACTATATACAATACATATAGTACTTAAAATGTGAGTTATGAAAAAATATATGAAAATGTGAAAATAAATGAAGCTTGGAGGCTTTTGAAGGAATGGAAGACCATAGATGGGCTCCATTTAACCTTAGGGTTTGAATAGAACCAAATAAACAATTAAAAAATGTTTCTTTATTAACATTCTTTTTATGTTGCTATAGTGGGAAATACCTGGACCTCCATCGAACACTTGAGGGATGCACACGCGTCCCCCTTAATGCTTTGGAAACACCAAGTTGTCTCTTTGTTCTCAATGATAATAGAAAAAAATGGTGGTGCTACTCAGGATGTCAGAATACTATTCCCAAGACTTGTGTGTGCCTAGCTTCGGATTTGGTGTCGGGGGGAGGGGAAATGCATCCCTAGAGTACATTGTTTTTTTTCATTTTCCATCAATGTTCAATCTACATGAATGAAAATTTGAAGAGTATAAGATGTTGTTTATTTCCAACTTGTCAAATGCTGGAAATTCATGGTTGATGATGAAATTCTACTCTTATTTTTACCTATATAAATTTGATTTAGGAGTGGAAAATCAACCCCCAAAAAGAAACTCGTAAACTTTACAACATATTGAAATCCTTTTGCAATTCTTACACTCGATGAAATTTTCACTTCTTTCATAAATTGATCAAAATTCCACCCGAACTTGACCAGACATTACAATCTTCCCAATTGGTTAGGAAACCAAGAGACTCAAACTCCTATCAAGCTAGACTAAAACTAACAAACACCTATAAAAATCTAAGCTAACACTAATCCACTAAGTGAATACCCCATATGCAACTGGGCATGTGTGATTACGACACCACAGTTAAGAGCTATTATGAACAATGACAATTCAAAAATCCCTTCGCAATGCTAATATAAGTTTTGACAGGTCCGACATATCATAAAGCCCTTGTGTTGCATGTCTGATATAACTTTACAACACTAGTAACCCTCTGCAAAGATGGGCTCCACACTCCAGTGTGGAGAATCCCCTTAATCAGAATTCTAAGTCTTGTACAAGGATAGAGATTCTTACAAATGTGGATTTAGATACGCTGGAAGGATGTTGGGATCTGGGATTTGGGTTTAACTATGAGGAAATTCTAGAGTTATATGTAATACTTTACCTACCTTAGATTTTATCTTATGCCATTGGCTAGAATTTTTTCTTAAATTGTAACAATAAATACAAGACTTGAGAAGCTAGGAAACCTTGACAAGAGGCATGAGGCTTTTTTAAAAATCCATTTATTATTATAATAACTTTAAATTATTGAAAAATTCAAGTGAAATACCTAGATTCTTTTTAGACTTTTACAGTCCCTGTTTACCAAATTCAATGGTAGAATGGTGATCTTGCCATTAATCAACATCTATATCACCACTCTGTAGAGTTTATGTAAGATGAATATGATCCTAGTTAACATAAAATCATTTAAAATATAGCTCACCATAATGCTCAGGGCTTCTTAAAATTTTCAGTGTAGCTGAAGAATAGTCTGCATATACAATTGAGACATTTGGATAAGCTTGTCATTTCTTTGAGAGTTTGATAAACTTGAACAGACAACCAATATCATTAAAATCACATGAATCATTACTTGGATGTGTAGATAAATATAATGGTGAAATCAGCAATACATTAAAGTTGCATAAATCTTGAATGTTAATGAATATAAAATCATTATAAGACAACATAGTGCAAACATTAAAAAAAAACCAACCTCAAGGAGGCTTTTTATAATTCTTGGATGATCAAAGATTCAGAAGGTTTGACTATGTTTATGGATATCCCCAGGCCAAATGGGAGATTAGTCAACTCTTAACGATAAATAAAGTTAGATCTCTACATTCACTACAATAAAACTATAAAACACGAACCAATCTTGAGTGCCACAACAATTAAATTATAAAATACGAACCAATCAAAGAGCAACTTATAGACATCTCAATGAGAGAGCAACACACAGAAAATTTCTACAAGATGAAAACCCCATATAATACCTTTGACACATTTAGGAATCCTTCTGGTCTGATGGTTTCCAAGCTTCATAGCCAGTTGGGCCTCCATATGATCCCATGGACATGACACCTAGAAGCTAGCCAACAAAGTGCCCAAACTTCCAATCAATACTTTAAGCACTTGATGTGGCTCAAGTCCTTCTTTCCTGTCGAATCCTCTTTCTTCTGTTTCTTACCCCCGTAGGCAACGTTCTTTATAAATACTACAGTCAAAACATTATAGTTTAATTTTATATGCAATAGTATTGAAATTCAAGTGCTTTATTCACATGAAAATATTCAAAATTTCAGAGAGACCAAGCTCCTATGTTGTAAGAACATTTCTACAGAAGGTCTGCAAGTGTGGTTAGTAAACTATTGCTTCAACTTGCTTCTACTTTTTAGGGATTACATAAAATCTGTACAACGACCAAGCATAAAGGTGATTTCTCCCCATTGAACAAAAATAATGTGTACTTTGTGACATTGTGTTATTAAAGAAGCAACAGGCTACATGTGAATTAGTGATTAAAGAAGCAACAGGCTATGTGTGAATCATATGCATAGACCATTAACTCAAGAAAAATAAATATTAACTTTCAAAATAAAAGGAATATGGAACATACACAAGACCAGTGTTTGATATATCAAATTCCAAATCCTTCTGAATCCTATTGATTAGGGCTAGATTCTGCTCCTCCTCATTTAAGCTCAACAACAATGAAACCACCCATAGAGCTTTCAGTGTCATTTTTATTTTCTTCAATCTCAACACTCAAAACAAGGGCATCCAAAAAAATAACATAGGAAGACAAGTTGAAGAACCTAAAATGATAGAATTCTGACTTAGCTACACACCCAGTACTCAGCATATGTCGACTAATCTACACAAAGCCACAATGGGAAAAGCCATAGTACACAGGTGGATTTGTCCTCATGGGAATGAAGTCCCAATTTTTCTCCCACTCATGCTCATACCTTTAGGATAACCCACAAATTAATGAAAGTTTTCCTTTTTTACCCTTGAATCATGAATGAATGAAACTTTTTCTTTTCGTTATAACATTGAGTTGGTCGAAAATTCAACTTTGAAAAACATAGGTTGGTCGAAATTTTGATCAAATTGGACATATAATTTTTATTTTTGACCAATATGGAAATGAAAAAAAAAAAAAAAAGGAATCATAACTTTGGTAAAAAAGTTTGGTAGAAAAACAAGTGCAAATGTACTAGTGGATCAATTTAGAATAATTGTTTGTCTTGCAAAAACTACTCATCTCCTTGTGGGGTCCCAGGCATTTGTTTGATCATATTTAATAGAGAAGTTATTGTATTCTTTATCATGTGTCCATCCTATCCTTTTTTTATGGTCACTTGTATTTTGACCCTCAGTTTCACTTTCTCCTATGTTTGTTCCCGTATATTTTCTTATATACATACAATCACTTTTTTTATTTAACATGCTCTAGCACTATTAAGACTTTAGGTTATTGCTTTGCTAATAGGATTTAAATTTGTATTTTCTAAAGATATCCATTTTATCAGGGCCACAATTACATGAGTAATAGGAAATAAATATCGATAAATTTGAAGTTTTAGGTTCTTGTTAATTTTTTTGTTTTGTATTGAAAGGCATCTTGTATGGAGCTTAGTTTCTAGAAATGTGATAGGAAGGCCCAGTTTCACGTTTTGACAATAGAAACAGGTTTCTCCATTGTCAATGTGCCAGTTTTGAGCCATCCAAAATGTTGGGGTAAACTCAAAATTTAAAGTGCCTAGTTAGTTTAGATAGTTAGATTCATAAATTTTAATGTTTAAAAGTAATGCCACAACACTTGTCTTAAGCACTAGAAGTAATCAATGATTTGACTCCCTAAGTGCCAAATTATTTGTATGGGACTATTAATGAGTATTTTTACACATCCCTTCTTGTTAGAAAAATATCTTAAGTTGAATATAATTATCTTGATTATACTTTGGCCACTCCATGTACATATTTAACAATGAAGGAGGGGCCTTGGAAACAAAGGGAGGCATTTTCAATATGATTCCCTAGGTGAGCCACAGTTGCATGGCTAGGGATCACAATGGATTGTAGAGCTGTTAAGAGGGAATGAAGGCATAGATAGCTTCTATCAAGCTTGGCGAAAGGCATTAGCACGACAGTAAAAGTCCCAAAATCAATGGTAAGTATTGGTGAAATATTTTAGGGGGTGAAAAATAAGTTCTTGCTAGACAGGCTTTAAAAAGCCTTAAATCCTTGATTTTGAGCACATTTATAGGTTGTATTGTATGGACAGATTTGGGGGCCAAAGACCTTAGAAATATTTTAGGTCTTTGAAAAGGGTGTCTAGATCAAGACTTAGTTCCCCTCCTTGTTAAGGAATTTTCCATGTTATTCAAGATTTTCATCAATAGTAGAGCTAATTACTTGTAGCCCTATTTGGCAATTTGGGAAAAAAAAATGTGTTTTTGTGAACTAGATTAGGGTTCCAATCTCCACAGTGGTTTTAAATCTTGAAAGGCATTCAAATGACCTTCAAAATACCTATGCCTATTTGTGGAGTATGTGTTGATAAAAAAAGGTAGGATGTGGTGTTGGTGCAGAGGAAGCATTGGGGCTTGTGCAAGTCTAGAAAGCAATGTGAATTTTAAAAATTATGGTGAGGCTTGATAGGGTTTTCTGCTCATTGTGTTGGAAGTTAGAAAAATATTTAAGGTTCAATCTAAAATATTAGCCTTTTTTATTCTGATCACTTTCCTATTCAACTGAATATTGTGACCACAACTACATTTCTTGCTCGTATGTCTTGATCTTGTTTTGAATTTGAATTTGTGTGGTACAAGCACCCTCAATTTGACACCCTCTTGAAACAAAGGTGGATCAGAACCCCCTTGGAGCTAGGAACACATATGTTTCAATTCTTTAAGAAAATGCAACATGTTAAAGGTCTCGTTAAGGAATGTAATGTAAATGTCCTTGAGAATATTTTTTAATAGAAAGCTTTGGTGGAGGGGGAATTGGCTGAGATTAATCAACATATTTTTCAACACGGCCTCGATCCTATGATTTTTGACAAGCAAAAGAAGCTATTGGAAGAATGGGCAGAATAATGTTCTATGGAGGAAGAAGAGAAGAGACATAAGTCTAGAGAGTTGTGGCTTCAACAAGGTGATCAAAATACAATGTTTTTTCACATGTCTACTAAATAGAAGAAAGTTTTAAACACTAGGTTTTCAATTAAAGATGCTTCTAGTTTAACCTGATCTTTGATGCCTAGGGAATTCAAGAAGAGGGAATTAATATTTTTACATCATTTATCTCCTCCTACTATATACCATCCAGTTGCATGCTCTACTGATACATTATTACATGTCATCCTAACACTAATTACTCTTCAATATAATTATGCACTTATGGCTTCATTCACATTACTGGAAATTCATAATATTATTTTTTCTATGGCCCAAGACAAAGCCCATGGGCCTAATGGATTTACAACTTTATTGTTCCAAAAAAAAAGGGATGTTATTTTTTTTGACTTGTTTGCAATGCTGGAGGAATCTTGGGTAAACTCCTCTATTCTTAATAATTTTAGCACTGCTAATATCTCCCTTATCCCCAAAAATAATGATGCTTAGTCTTTTGCTGACTCTAGGCCTATTTGTCTATGTAACACAATTTATAAGACCATTACAATATAAATTTACCAATTACAAAACCTCCTTCCACATATTTTATTAATAGAACAAGGGGGTTTTGTTCCCGGCCGAGAGACTATTGATGTGGCACTTATTGCACATGAGACATTTCATTCTCTAAATGTTCATGATATTTCTTCTTTTGAAGTAAATTTGGATATGATAAAAGATTATGATAGGCTTAACTAGTCTTTCATCCTTCAGGTCTTGAGTAAGTTTGGTTTTTCATGAAAGTCGTGTAAATGGATAAAAACATGTGTTTTGAGTGCCTATTTTGAATCCTTGTAAATGGTACTCTTGTTGGTTTTCTCCTTTAACTCAAGGGGTTAGACAAGGTGATCCCTTGTCTCCTTTCCTATTTATAATTATGGTTGAGGCTTTTAGTCGTATTGTTAATCACATGCATGAAAATGGCCTTTGGTTGGGAGTTCATATTGAACTAGAACTTCTAATTCCATAACCCTCTCTTTATTTGCAGATGATACTTTTATTGTTGGCAAGGTGAGTATTCAGAAGGCTAATTTTTAAAAAAAAATTCTTGATCTTTATACATCTATTTTTTGTCAAAAGGTTAATGACAAAAACTAAAAAAATCATGTGTTTAACATGCCACAACACATATCAAGGAGGATTGTCGGTGTTTTGGGATTTTTTTTGGAAGAGTTTCCTTCTACATAACTTGGTGTTCCTTTTTTTATGGGGACCAATAAGTCTTGGAAAATTAGTATTGATAGGATTAAATCCATAATTGGACCTTCAAAGGTGAGAGGGTTGTATTTATCAGGTATAATCTTTCTTACTAGATATGCTCTTTCATCCATCCTAATTATTACATCTCTATCCTTCAAGAACCAGAATTGATTATTGAGCATTGAAAAATGTATAAGAGATTTCTTATGGACTACTAATATGTTTGGTGATAAAAAAAATTCCTTAGTATCTCTTTCTGATATTTCCTCTTCTCATGGTGCAAGTGGTGTTTGTTTATATGATTTATCAAATAGAAATAAGGCCTTCTTTTTATGCCTCATACCAAATAGTGTAGATTAATGCAAGATAAATATCTATACACTATGGATCCTTCAAGGGTTATTATTGTTTTGAACACATGTAATGGCTCAGTGATTTGGGATTTCATGTTGAATTCTAGGGATGTCATTGCTTTATATATTTCTTGGGAAGTACATAGTGGATATTGTGTTAATTTTTGGATGAATTCACAGAATAACCATCTTGATATTCCAATAATGATGAATTTTATGATATAAGGGATTTACTCATCACTATTTGGAGCCTTAAGCTTATTGATAATGTTTTTTTTGTTCATATCTTCCTCCTCTCCCTCTTCCTCCCTCCATTTATCTCCCTCTGCTCTCTTTCTCATCTCCTTAATCCATCTACCCTATCTTCCTACTCCCCATCCCCATCCCCACTCCTTCCACCCCTCTCCTCTCTTCGTCCTCCCCTTTCTCCCTCTCTCCCTCCCTCTCTTTCTCCACCCCTCTCCTCCTTCCTTTTGTCTCCCTCCCCCACAACCCCCCCTTCTTGACCTCTATCTTCTTCCTCTTCCTCTTCCTCTTCCCCTTCCTCTTCCTCTTCCTCTTCCTCTCTCACCCCCTCCCCTATCTCTCCCTCTCCCAATTTATCCCCACTCTCTCCATGTACCTTGGTCTCCTCATCTACCCCCTTCCTCATCTCCCCTATCTTCCTCCCCCACCCTCTCTCTCTCCCTCTCACCCTCTTTCCACTTCCTTGTTTCACCTATTTTCATCCTCTCTCTTTTCTTCTCTCCATCTATCTCCCTCCCTTCTTTCCCCCTATCTATCTCCCTCCCCTCTCTTCCTCTCCTCCCCTAACTTCCTACTCTCCATCCCCTTTCCTTCCTCTCCTTTCATCATCTCCCTCCTCCCTTCCCCCATCTCCCTCTATCTTTCTTTCTCTATCACTATCCTCTCTCCCTTTGTCTCCCTTCCCTAATGAACCCCCCATCCTCTCCCATTCTTCCTCTCTCTTGCTTCACCCCATCCACTCATCCATCTCCCCTTCTTCCTCTCCTACTCCCTCCTTCCCTCTCCCTTTATCCTCCTCTCCCCTCTCATGCCCTACCCCTCTCCTACCTCTCAATGTCTCACTTTCTGAGTTCCCTTCTTCCTCTCTCTCACTTTATGACTCTCTTCATCACCCCCTTCCTCTCCCTTCTCTCCCCTATGTCTCTTCCTCTCTCTCTCCTTCCTTCCTCTATCTCCCCCTCTCCTCTGTCTTGCCCCACCCCCTATCCTCTCTATTTTTGTCTCCACTCCTCCCCCTCTCTTCCTCTTCCCCCATTCCTCCACACTCCCCCTCTTCGTCTCTCTCCCTCTCCCCTCCCTTCTCTCCCTCCTACCCACTCTCCCCCTTCCCCTCTCTCTCTATGTCCTCCTCTATCCCCTTTCTTTTTTCCCCTATCTTCCTCCCATATATCCTCCTATATATCTCCCTCTGCTTTCTTCCTCCTCCCATTCCTCCATCTCCCTCTATCCTTTCTCTTCCCCTATCTTCTTACTCCCCTCCCCTCTCCTTCCATCCCTCCCCTTCTTCCTCATTCTCACTATCTCCCCTCACCACTTGTCCCTCTCCCCCTTTGCCACTACTACTCCCTCCTCTCATCTCCCTCTATGCTCTCCATCCTCTCCCTCCTCCCCCTCTCCACTCTCTTGCTCCATCCCTCTCACCCCTCCCTTTGTTTCCCTTCCCCCTCTCTTCCTCTTCACCCATTCCCCCTCTTCCTCTCTCTCCCTTTCCCACTTCCATGCTCCTCCTCTATCCCCTTACTTGTTTCCCCCTATCTTCCTCCTCTCTCTCTTCCTCTCTCCACCTATCTCCCTCCTTGCTTTCAACATATCTATCTCCATCCATGCTCTTCCTCCTCCCCTTTCTCCATATCCTCCTCCCTTGTATTACCCTATTTTCCTACTCTCCCTCCCCTCTCCTTTCGTTCCCCCCTCCCTTCCTCCTCCCCTTCCTCTCCCTCCATCTTCTATCTCCTCTCTTTCCCCACCACTCTCCTCACTCATGTTGTCTCCCTTCCTCCATTTCACAATCTTTCCCTCTCTCAGTCCTTCTTTTACTTTATTCTCTTCCTTGTTTCCCCCTATCTTCCTCCTCCTCTCTCCATCTACCACCCTCCCTACTTTGACCCATCTATTTATCTCCCCTCTCTTCCTCTTCCCCTTCTTCCATCTCCCCCTCCCGCTACTCTCTCCCTATCTTCCCACTACCTCTCCCTCTCCTTATATCCATCCCCTCTCTTCCTCCTCCCTATCCTCTCCCACCACCCTCTCCCCTCTTTTTCCCCACCTCTCTCCTCCCAACCATTGTCCCCCTTTCTCCCTCCCATGTTGTCCCCTTCCTCTCCCCTTCTTTCTCTCCCTCTCACTCTCCCCCATCCACTCATATCTCTCCCAATCTTCCTCTTCTACTCCCTCCTTCATTCATCTATCACCCTATCTCCCCGCTCTCTCTCCCCTCCTTCATCCCCTTCCTTATTTTCCCATATCTTCCTTCTCTCCCTTTTTCTCTCTCCATCTCTCTTCCTCCATGCTTTCTTCCTATATATCTCCCTCCCCTCTCTTCCTCCTCCCCTTCCTCCATCTCCCCCTCTCCCGATATCTTCCTACTTCCCCTCCCCTCTCTTTCAATCCCTCCCTTCTTTTCCTCCTCCCCTTCCTCTATCTCCCACTCTCCCCTTATTTCCCCTGTCTTCCTTGTCTCTCTTCCCTCTCTTCCTCCTCCCCTTCCTCCATCTCCCTATTCCTCTCTCCATCTATTTCCCTGCCTTCTATCCCCCTATCTATCTCTCCTTCCCCTCTCTTTATCCTTCCCTTACTCCTTCTCCCCTTCTCCCTACTCCTCCCATATCTTCCTACTCCCCCTCTCTTCCTCTTCCCCTTCCTCCATCTCCCGCTCTCCCCTCATTTTCTCTCCCCCCTCACCCTAGTCCCTTCTTCCTCTCCCCCTTCCTTTTGTCCATATCTCCCTCTCCCCATATCTTTATCCTCCCCTTCCTCGCCCTTCTTTGGTGCAGGAGCACCCACATAAAATATTTTGGATGTGATTTTTGCATCAAGAATTCATCACGATTTCATCATTATGATAAGATCTTTTCTTTGGTTTCATACAAATCATTGTGGGGTCATTCTTCCCCATTCTATATTCATCTAGAGTATTTTGTAAGTTGTTCTTCCTTTTCTATAATAATCTAGAATGTTCCATAGAGTGTCTTATTAATTATAAATAGAGTCTTTAGGTTTAGGCCTAGGTCAAGTTTTTGGAGAACAAAATTTTTGGATATGAAGTTATGGGGAGAAGAAATCTATAGAAGAGAAGTGTATATATTGTTCATTTGATTAATCAATTAGAAGAATATTATTATCTATCTCTTTTTGGTGTTGGTTCCTTTTGTTTTTGCTTCCATTGAGTTTATATATGCATAATTTTTGGTATTAGAGGTTGGGGAAAGCTCTTGAGGCAATTAGATTTTATGTCTGGATAAGAGTTAGAAGCTAAAATATCAAACATTGTCACCAATGCTGAACTAGCAAAAAAGATGCAAGAACAATTGAAAATTAATAAGTTGATATTAGATGAATTTGAGAAGATGAAGGGTTGTATAGAAAAGAGAGAAAATATTTCCTTAGAGCAAGAGGAAGAAGGGGAAGAAGAGGGTACCCCTGAGCAAGAGGTGGTTAACTTACCTACAGACCAAAGATACTTCATAGAAGCCCTTGAAAGAGTTGGTAAGAAGGATGCCAAAGGTGACCTACCCATCTTCTCGAGAAAGATGGATAATGATGCTATTGTGGATTGGATAGAAGCCTTAAACAACCATTTTGAATGTGAAAATATAGCAGAAAATGAAAAGGTAAAAATTGCCAAGTCAAAGTTGAAGGAACCAACCCTCACTTGGTAGAATTTCACTAAAGGATAAAGGGTCAAAGAAGGTAAGAACATGATAACTTCATGGGAAAGGATCTATGCCAAGGTGAGAGAAACATACTTACCTGAGGATTATGAAATTCAACTTCATCGAAGGATAAAATGTTTAAGACAAAAGGAGCTAGATGTCACTGCCTATACTAAAGAATTCCAAAACTTAAGCCTAAGGGAAAAGTAGAGTGTATGTGAAAGTGTAAAAGTTGCTAGATATCTCAATGGATTGAGGTTGAACATTCAAGAAGAACTTAATTTATTGTGTCATAATATAGTACAGAAATGTTATTAACTAGCATTGATGGTGGAAGCCAAATTGAAAAGAAGGCAAGCACAAAATACTAGAGGAAGAGGAAGAAATCAAAGGGGAAGAGGAAATTTACAAGGAAGAGGACAAAACTAGGAAGATCATAAGGAGATAAAGCTAGAAACTAGTCAAAGTGAAAAAAATTTCAGAGGTAACTTCAAAGGTAGAAGAGGCAATTGAAGAGGTGAATTTGGTGGTAGAAGGGAAAGTCCAATTGTTTGTTTCAATTGTAATAAGGATGGACATTATGCATCTAGGTGTCTGGATAGAGCTAGTTCAAGTTCACAAGGTGAAAGAAGAACACATTTGGTACAAGATGATGAATACCAAGACAATGAGATGGCTAACTCAGATAGTGTACCTGAAAGAGGAGAAAGTTTAATGATGAGAATTTTTTTTTTTAAAGTGCCTACTACCATGGAACCACCACAAAGGAAAGCTATCTTTGGAACTACTTGCAAATCTGGAGGTAAGGTATGTAAAGTCATTATTGACTCAGGATCTACTAAAAATTTAGTTTCTCTTGAGATGGTTTAGAAGTTAAAACTTAGGAGAATACCTCATCCTTTTCCTCATAAGGTTTCATGGGTAACAAAGGGTCAACAAACTCGTAAATGACCAAGCATGTGTTGATTTTTGGATTGGAAATTATAAGGACATAATTTTGTGTGGTATAGTTGACATGGATACATGCCACCTATTATTTGGTAGGCCCTCACAATATGATTTGCAGGCACAACATGATAGAAAACTCAATATATACACCATCAAGAAGGATGGAAAGGTGATTAGATTGATTCCATTTACTGATCATGAAAAAGTGGAAGAAAATAAAGAGAGGGAAGCCAAAATTATGGTGGTTGATAAAAAAAAATTCTTAGTGGACATGAAGGATAAACCTAAGCCTTGTTTTCTTTTACTACCTAAGCCCCAACCACAAGAACCCATTGGAAATGACAGAAAGGAGGCTAAAACAAAGAAGACAATTCCTAATGAAGTGAAAGAACTTTTGGATAAGTATGAAGGTTTGATTTTAGAAGGTATGCCAAAGTCTTTACCAGCCTTACAAGACATTAGTTGTTGTATTGATTTCATTTCTAGAGCTACTTTACCTAATAAGGCTACATACAAGATGACACCTCAACAAAATGAGGAGATTGCTAGACAAGTAAAGGAGTTACTCGATTCTGGCTTGATTATGAAAAGCTTAAGCCCATGTGTTGTTCTTGTTGTTTTGGCACCCAAGAAGGAAGGAACCTAGAGGTTGTCCATTGATTCTAGAACCATTAATAAGATTAAAATTAGATATAGGTTTCCAATGCCAAGAATTGAAGATTTTCTTGATTGTTTGGGAGGTGCAAAGTATTTCTCCAAGATTGACTTAAAAAGTGGGTACCATCAAATAAGGATAAGAGTTGGAGATGAGTGGAAGATAGGATTTAAAACCAATGATGGATTATATGAATGTAAGGTAATGCCATTTGGACTCTCTAATGCTCCTCGTACCTTCATGAGACTTATGAATGAAATACCCAAAGACTTCAATGGTAAGTTCATCATAGTATATTTAGATGACGTATTAATTTTTAGCAAGACAAATGAAGAACACCTAGAGCACATTGACATAGTTTTGAGAAGGCTTCATGAGGAGAAATTGGTAATAAATTTGGAAAAATGTTTGTCTATGAAAGAGGAGTTGACATATCTGGGTTTTGTGATCTCCCAAGGTAGCTTGAATATGGATAAAGAAAAGGTAAGTGTTATTCTATCCTAGACACCCCCAAGAATAGTTGGAGATGTTAGAAGCTTTCATGGTCTTGCTACATTTTATAGGAAATTCATAAGAAATTTCAATCATATATGGGCTCCTATGTTAGAAACTATTAAAGAATGAAGGAAGTGTAAGTTTTCATGGAGTCAATCAAAAAATGAAGCTTTTGAATTGCTTAAGAAAAAGGTTAGTGAGCAGCCAATTCTTTCTTTACCTGATTTTAACAAAGTTTTCCAAGTAGAATGTGATGCTAGCAAGGTTGCTATAGGGGCAATTCTTAGTCAAGAAGGAAAACTAGTGGCTTTCTCAAGTGAAAAGCTCAATGAAGCCAAGCATAAATACTCTTCATATGACCTAAAAATGTATGCATTGGTTTGAGCTCTCAAAAGGTGGAGACATTACTTCTTGCCAAAGGAGTTTGTTGTGTATACTAATAACCAAACACTTAGTTTTCTAAATAGCCAAGATAAATTAAGTCATAGGCACATGAAATGGATGGAGTATTTATAAGCCTATACCTTCACCATCAACCATAAGAAGGGAATATCAAACAAGGTTGTTGATGCTCTTAGTAGAAGGAATCTGACTATCTCCCAAATATAGCTAGAAAGTGTGGGAATTGAAGCACTCAACGACATTTATATAGTAGATCTAGATTTTGGTGACATCTACAAGGTATGTATGGATTTTGGTGAGAGATACCATGCTGATTTTTCTAATTTTTTGATACAAGAAAAAATTCTTTTCAAAGGAGGACAACTATGTGTACCCAAGTGCTCTATGAGGACAAACATTATCAAATAGAAGCATAGTGGAACAATGGGTGGACATTTTGGTTTGGATAATACCTTAGAATTAGTTAGGAGGTATTATTATTGGCCTAAACTTCAGACTGATGTTAGAAACTTTGTGGAAACATCTATGATTTGTCAAAGGGCCAAAGGAAGGACTACAAATGCAGGGCTTTATCAACCTTTGCCAATACTATCTAGACCCTAGGAAAGCATAAAGATGAATTTTGTAATGGGGCTTCCATGGACACAAAAGGGGCATGATAGTGTATTTTTTGTAGTAGATAGGTTCAGTAAAATGGCTCACTTCTTACCATGTAAGTCGACCTATGATGCTTCTCATATAGTAGATCTATTTTTCAAGGAAGTCATAAGGATTCACAGGCTACCTCTCAACATAGTTTCGGACAGGGATGTGAAGTTTGTAGGACACTTTTGGAGAACTTTATGGAGGAAAATTGGAACCAATTTATCATTTTCATCAACCTACCACCCTCAAACTGATGGCCAAAATAGAGGTAGTTAATAAAACACTGGACAATTTGTTAAGAACACTCACAAGACAACATGCAACAAAATGGGATGTAATCCTACCCCAAGCTGAATTTGCATATAATGTCTTCATCAATAGAAGTATAGGAAAGTCACCATTTCAAGTGGTGTATGGAATTCATCCTAGAGGGATTTTTGAGTTAAGAGATATGAGTTCACAACAACAAGTTAGTGCCCAAGGAGAAGAATTTTCTATAGCCATAAAAGAAATTCATAATGAAGTCAAACCACAACTCCAACAAACCTCTAACAAGTATAAGAAGCATGCAGATCAAAAACAAAGACACTTAGAATTTGAAATGGGAGATTTAGTATGGACGAATCTCAAGAAAGAGAGGCTACCAAAAGGTAAATCTATCAAGCTTATGTTGAGAAAACTAGGTCCTTGTCAAATAGTAAAGAAGTTTGGACCCAATGCTTATGAGATTCAATTGCCACCTAAGATTGGAATCTCTCCCATCTTCCACATAGTAGACCTCACACCATTTAAGAAGACATCAAAGCTAGAAAGGATACTTGACACCAAAGTCATAAAGCAATCAAGAGGAAAGGAGTACAAGCAGTATTTGGTAAAACTCAGAGGTTATTCGGTTGTAGATGTTTTGTGGATAACTAAACAAGATATCAAGAAGCAATGTACCACTCTTCAAGCACTCATCTCAAGTGGGCTTGAGATAAAAAATTTCGGGGAGTATGGAGTAGGAGCACCTATATAAAACATTTTGGACGTGATTTTTGCATAAAGAATTTATCTCGATTTAATCATTATGATAAGATCTTTTCTTGGGATTCATACAGATCATTGTGGGGTCATTCTTCCCCATTCTATATTCATCTAGAGTATTCAGTAAGTTGTTCTTCCTTTTCTGTAATAATCTAGAATGTTTCGTAGACCATCTTAGCAAGTATAGATAGAGTTTTTAGGTTTAGGTTTAGGTCATGTTTTTGGAGAACAAAGTTTTTTGATACGAAGTTACAGGGAGAAGAAATCTGTAGAAGAGAAGTGTATATATATTGTTCATTTGATTAATCAATTAGAAGAATATTATTATCTATCTCTTTTTGGGTTGGTTCCTTTTGTTTTTGCTTCCGTTGAGTTTATCTCTGCATCATTCTTCCTCACCGCCCTCCTTTCCTCCATTTTCCCCTCTTCCCTTGTTTACCCATATCCTCCCCCTACTCCCTCTCCCTTCTCTCCCCATATCTTACTACTCCCTCTCCCCTCTCTTCCTCCTCCCCTTCGTCCATTTCTCTCTTCCTCCTTCGCTTCCTCCATCTACCCCTCTCCCCGCTCTTCTTATATATTCCTACTCCCCCTCTCCTTCCATTCCCCCCCTCTCTTACTCCTCCCCTTCATCTCCCCCATCCCCTCTCCTCATTTCCCCTAGTCTTTCTCCTCCCTCTCCCCTCTCTTCCTTCTCCCCTTCCTCTCCCACCCTTTGGCTCTCCTAGCGCCCCCCATCTCCACCCCTCAACCCATCACTCTCCCCTCTCTCACCCCTCCCCTCGCCCTCTTCCTCCCTTCTTCCCCTGTCCATCTTTTTTCTACCTCTTTGTCTCCCTTTGTCTCTTGCAAGTTTAAAATGAAAGAACAAATCAACACAAATAGTCAAATCGAAATAATAATAATAATTTGGCTGCAAATTTACACATAGTAAAATAAAAACATGTCAAAAAAAAGAAATCTAATCAAATAAAAAAAATTAAAACATTGAATATCAAAATGCTAATACTTCCTAATTTTATAGCAAAAATAAATCAATCATGACAATAGTGACAATAACTTACAAGAAATAAGCCTATTTAAATTTGAATATTTGATTTCACTATCTAAACTTTAATATTAATAGAATAAATAATATGTAATTATTACTAAATAAACTTATATATTAAAATCATAAAAGTACCATTTCAAACTAAAAATAATTTGGTTGATAAATTATTAGTCCCTGCTTTTGGCAGACTACTATTGTTTTCATTTAATTGAATTTTTCAATTCAATTAACCAATCAACTCATAGAACTTAAAAGATTACAGAAAACTTCAAATGTTTATATATTTTTCTAATTTTTCATTATTTTATAAATCACATTTTTCATTCATTCTATTGGACTATACTATTTTGGTAGGGAGAAAATGCAATTTATTCAACAAAAATACAAATATTTTCTCACAATTCTATCATTCATTAATAAATGCATTAATTACAACTTTATCTTTTTAACATTTGTAACAAGTTGATTAGATTTTTTTTTAAATAATCATTTTTATCTTCCACCTCAAAAATGAATATCTAATCAATATTAATTATCACAATCTACTTTTATTACTAAGTTCAAATATAGAATATATATTGCTTTCATTCAATTCAATTTTTCAATTAAATTGACCAATAAACTCACAATATTTAAAAGATTAAAAGAAACTTCAAATGTTTATATCTTTTTCTAATTTTTCATTATTTTATAAATCACATTTTTCATTCACTCTATTGGACCATTCTATTTTTAGTAAGGAAAAAATTTAATTCTCTCTAACAAAAATACAAATATTTTCTAACAGCTCTATCATTCATTAATGAATGCATTAATTACAACTTTATCTTTTCCCCATTTGTGACAACTTCATTAGATTTTCAAAAAAACAATATTTTTATCTTCCACCTCACACCACTTTGAACAAAAACAAAAATAATGTCTAATCAATATTAATTATCTCAATTTTTTTTTCTTACTAAATATAGAGTTAAATATTTTATTATTCTTATTTTAAATATATTTATTAGTTTTACATTGATGTTTATTTTTTAAACTAAAAGAGGGGTAAAAATATTATTGAATACCAAAGAGAGTAGAACAACACAAGAAACAAAGAGAACTACATAGCTTTATCCTATTCCACAAGTTAAACTAGCAGTTGAGATAAATCAAGGGGAAGTGTCCTATGATCAATAATATTCCAAGCCGGCCCATGCTCAGAGGCTCATTTAGCCAAACAACTCACAAGGGATATGCATAAAAGACACACAATTTAGAGAATTTGTAAAATGTTATTTCTTTAAGTCTACGTTATGTTTTACTAGCTACTATTTTACAATCTTGCTCTAATTTTTTTAATACCATTTTACAAATTCTTAAACTAGTACTACCCTTCAAACTTACTAGATATATTCAGAGTTTGAATTAAGTAATCAACAATTTATTTTTTAAATAAAAATATTTCAACTTATAGTTGAATTAGTAGAAATGAGTAGTTTATTCATATAATATAATTTCTATTGTTATTTATACATTTTTAAAAATAATATAATTATTAATATTTTTAAAATTTTCTTCAACTCTCTCTAGGGGAGAGGACCTAGTACTTGAGCATGTTCCAATGGTTGTGATAGTAGTTGTTAACTTAATACCCACACTTGTTGATTTAATATCCAACATTTTTGACAAAATTGTACCAATAGATGTGACTTTAAAGGTGTTATTGTTAATGATGATTACCCATAAGTGAATAAAAAGTGTCCTTTTTCCCTAAAAACAACCAATAGTGTGATGCCACATCAGTTGCACAAGTATGGGGGTCTCCAATGCACTATGATTGGTCTCACTTTTTTTGGGGGCTGTTTTGGACACTTTGACAAAAAGCATGCTGATGTGGCATCATATTTGATGATGTGGCTATGAAACCTTAGTTATAAGTAGGGGATTTGCCAAGTAAGCTACTATAAAAAAATGAGAGTGATTTGAAATTTTCACATAAGATTTTGAGAAGCGTGAAGTTAGAGTGCACAACTACTGGGTCCTCCCCCCTATCATTATACCTTTACTTCTTATAATAACATATCATTCTCTCTTTTAGCTCTCTCTTTCTATCCATCCTTTCCATCTATAAATCTCTATTTTCCTTCTTTTCCTATTATTGGCAAGAACTTTGACGCATTGCGTCTCTTGTTTTAAATAAATTTATTCATTTTACATTGATGTTTATTTTTGCCAATTGTAAAATGCTATTTATTTAAGCTTACACTATGTTTTACTAACTATTATTTCATAATCTTGTTTTTTTTTAAAATATCATTTTACAAATTGTAAAACTAATACTACCCCTCAAACTTACTAGATATTTTGATAGTTTGAATTAAGTAGTCAACAATTTATTTTTTTAAATTAAATATTTCAACTTATAATTGAATTGGTAGAAATGAGTAGTTCATTCATATAATATAATTTCTATCGTTATTTATAAATTTCCCTTCAACTCTCCCTATCATTCTACATTTATTTGTCCTTATAATAACAAACCATTTGTCTTTTAGCTCTCTCTTCATATCCTTTCTTTCTATCTATAAATCTCTAATTTCCTTCTTTTCTAATTATTAATAGGAACTTTGACTCATTGCATCTCTTGTTGTCAATAGTTACAACAAATGAATCAATTCAATCTTCACACCCGTAAAGTCTAAGATTCTCTAATTGGTAATAAAAGAGATACACTAAATTCAAAATAATTGTGTCCTGATAATCGACTGATAAATAAATGATCAGATAATCTAGTGATCAAAAAAACATTTTAAACAGCGAATCCAGATAAATAGCAGATTTGATTTTCATGGGTTGATCATCATTATATGTTAGATATTATTGAGCTTTGGGTATTCTCATCGCCTAATATCTTGGACTGTGATGAAAAGGGGAAAAAATAAAGCATTAATGTAAGGATTCAATAGTGTTAAAAATTGAGGAGTTTTGGGTGTAATGAATGGTTTGATGGATTTTGAGAAAGAGATCACACAGAATATCTGTGTGAAGAGTATTCAAGCTGTGAATCTCTCACAGACGATAATGAGAAAATCTGGATAATTGCTTATCATTTTGTGTCTGGATATCCTGAGAGCCGAAGCGAATCAGAAATGCTTAGAATCTATCAGTATACTTAAAGCCATTCAAAAAGGTCTGTAGATTATATAAAAGGATGGGTGGCAGTAGTGACAGAGTTCAGCAATCCGATAGGAATTGTTCTTCCCCATTTAACAGAGGACTTTACCAATTATTCGATTTCATCCATCATTCTATCAGATCTTCGATTGTATTTATATTCTAGTGTATATTGATGCATATCATTCTGACAGAGAAGAAACTGAGATCTATCTTACTAATTAATATTTTTTTCATTTCATATTTCTCTTGAGATCTTTAAAAGCACAATGCATAGCTCAAACATCCCTAATACAACACAACAAAGATTTGGGAAATTGCAAGCCCAAGTTAATTATGGCACATGTACTTACACATAGAATCTCTAAACAATATAAGCTCTATGAATGAAATCAACGCATTTAGGAGAAAATATGAACAATTGAATCATCTCACTCCCAAAACCTCATGACTAAGGAGCACATACCAAATCAATAGAAAGTTGACACAGTTTTGCATTCAAAGCAGGATGTGAAGTGAGTCATCTTGGTCCAAAACTAAAAATGGAATTGCTAATAAGGAACCTCATAGTTGAGTAATACCAAAAAATGCAAAAAACATTTAAGGCAGGTTATGGACGTGTGTCATCTTGGTTTATAGGTAGGAATATACGAAGCATGAGCTCAGAGTCAAAGTAAAGACCAGCAAATATAGGACTTGTAAGAGAAAGTCAAAAAATAATTTCAAGCTCTATCATGGCTATAATAAGAACATCCAAAGACAGACGGCCAAACACATAAAGCTCACAAAAGAAACAAGCACAATGTGGAGTAGAATATTGAACCTAAGTATGTAATATGAACACAAGCCATCCTAGGAAGGACAAAGCTAATATAGAAAGAATATAAAGGCCTTCAATAAATCCTTCCAGTCTTCTAATTATGGATATTAAGAACACAAAACCACGCAAGGATGAACAATATTACGAAAACAGAGCATAGCTTAGATGCTTAACCTTTGAAATCTTATAAATACCAAATGGTTCTAATGGAGGCGAGAAAAGCGATAATTTCACATTTCTAGTGGCTAGAAATTGGTGGCAAAGTGAAGAAACAAATAAGAAAAAATTGACCAAAAATAATCAGGTTAATAAGCTAAAACAATTGATAGCGGAATAATGGTTATACTACCCCACAGATAGAAATGTGGAGAGGAGATATGCTACAACTCCAGTCACTGGAAAAGTGTCCTCCTTTCTCCCACAGAAAATATAAGGTAACATTTTAGTGGGGAACTGAACTTTGAGAAATAAATGTTGCAGGGGACACTATTATATCCAATTAATCTGCTCTGTATTATGTTGAATGGATCAGTGGGTTTGGTTCAAATAAGGAGCTTCCTTATATTTTCATGATGATCAATAACCACATTGCTCATCATCATCATCATAGTTAGTGGAGAAGCTAAAAAAAGTAGAACTAGGACACAGCTAAAGCTTAAAAAAACTAGAACACTTGGCTTTAGGCAGGATTTTATGTGGTAGATGCGCCTGCAAAATGAATCGACAAAAAGATACCCAGCCAACCTGGTTCCAATCTCACTGATTAGTTCTTTTCTAGAGACCCAGCCCGTGAATTGGTTTTCCCAGTATTGTGAAACAGAACATTATTTAAAAACAGAGCAGTTGTAAACAGGCATAACATTATTCTGGATGATTAAATCATAACTTCAGAGAATTCAAGAACGAAAATTCTGTCATCAGTGTTCAAAATGCATAATCTCCTGCTTGAGTTTGTAGAAGAAAGGAGGGGGCCTTTGCCTTCAAGTGGTACTACAATTGTGATTCCAATACATGCGCTCAAGGGAGGCATTGTCTAAATAGCCGAATATTTACACCGG
The DNA here is from genome assembly GCA_028749045.1 of Cupressus sempervirens. NCBI lineage: Eukaryota > Viridiplantae > Streptophyta > Pinopsida > Cupressales > Cupressaceae > Cupressus > Cupressus sempervirens. The sequence continues at coordinate 641,221,651 of CM053787.1, read as the reverse complement.
TGTTGTCTGGTTATAAAATTGTTTCAATTTTATAAGCCATGATTTTTTTTTTTGAAACTTGCCTGGTTTTAAGCTTTAAATTCGCCATTTTATTTTTGTATTCTTGTGAGTTTCTAAATCTTCATGTCACTGGCTCGTTCCTAGTTTCACACAGCACTTGAAATTTTTAAAATCTGACTTCTGAGCCTCAAGTTATTGCAAGTTAATGATAGCCTCGAAAAACATGTTTTAATTAACCTCTCAAAAGGTTAATGATAGCCTCGAAAAATATGTTTTCATTAACCTCTCAAAAGGTTAATGATAACGACCTAAAACATGTTTTTCTTAACATCCCAAAAGGTTAATGAAAGCCACCAAAAACATGTTTTTCTTAACCTCTCAAAAGGTTAATGATGGCTTCCCAAAATATGTTTTTATTAACCTCTATGAGGCAGTTATTAACCTGTTTAAATTTTTTTTATGAGAAATCAGACATGTCAATGAGAGCAACTGGCAATAAATGTTTCCACTTATCTTTTGTCCCCTTCTTGATGGTTTAATATCCGGCAATTTTAAAGTAGAGGTTGATAGTTTCGAGGATGGCAACAATGCCATGTGAGCTGCTGTTGCTAGTAAAATGTTTCCAGTCTGCAGTATGAGGTTTGGCCACTAAGATGCGTACCAGAAGAAGAAATTATCCGTTATCTAACAAAAAATTTTTCTTTCCTGCATTACAGAAAAGTAACTTACTGACGAATTTTGGAAATCCATTTACCAACAAGGTGTAAATTTGCAGGAGAAATTCGATGCAAAATCTGAGTGTAGGGTTGAGCAAAATGGGCTTGCTTTGCTTTGTCTTAGACCTTTCTTCTTTTCAACCTTCCCTACTAAAGGATCTGAAACAGTATTTGTTTGAGCTTGCCAATCTTTACGCACTCAGAAAAGCAAATAAAGAGGGAATACATAAATGTAGCTACAGAGCTATTGCTTTATGCTACATTCAAAAGAATAACGTCTCCGGATCAAATGAGATCATTGGAGCTTTTGCATTCTTGTTAAATAGTGATTCCAATATATCAAAGATGAACTAAGAGAACCTATGCAAGCGGTCTTTGTTTTCAAAGATAATCCTGTAGATTCTACAAATAAATTTTTCTGCAACCTATTTCTTTCAATAATGCATATCGAGGACAAATTCAGGCCTTGCCAGACATGCAGATGCCATGGAGCTTCTACAGATACTATGAATGCTATGAAGGAAGGAAATATAAAATCCATATGCCCAATTACGAGCCAAGAGCTCGATACTTTTGACTTGACTGAAAATGGATTAAAGATAGCGTTGGAAACAATTCTACTTCTACCATCATTTAAGAAGATACACAGACTTGAACCTGTCTCTACAACTGTAGCATTTAACATCATTCAATCTGCTCTTCGGATCTTCATTTATCATATTAGCTTCTTCCAACCATGTCACAACAGAGGGAGATGTCCAATCCATGGAATCCCAAGAAAGAAAAGGAACATCTTGTGGAATTGGAGGAATTTGTAGAAATAAGTGATGATGGTGGTGTGAATTAGTGCAGGTCCGGGAGCAGTCACAGATGTGGAATAGTTATGCAATCTAGATGAGTTACCATAAGATGGGACCAACCATTATAATCCAGGTACACCAGGCTCAACATTTGAGGAATTGTGAAGGAAGGGTAGGCCACGAATAATCAAGTGAAAGTGTATGGACTGAGGTGACTTCATTCCTAGCCTTAAACGGATTCAACTTGTGAAGTGGATTCGACACAAGTATGAGCAACATAGGAGTTAACGTGGTTGTTTCTGTTGGATACCCAAATGAAGGAAATGGTGTGCAGCTGAAGCTACAGAACGTTGTTGTGTAGGGACCAACTGAAGAAATCTAGCACTCTCTTCCAATCATTTCCATGAAACAACATGCCTTAGAAACTGGTGCTATCTGAAATTAGTGAAAGTCTTTGAGAAAAGAAAAGATCGCATCATGGAAACATTCACCAAGGCACGGGTATTGGGTGATCCGAGTCTTTCTATTGGATGAATTGCTCAGCGAAATGTCTCTTTTCTCAGCCGTGGCTTTTCTTCTTCTCTCAACCTATGACACTCAATGACTTGGCCATTCAACAATAAAGAAGTCTCAGGTACTAATGAATCAAAATATTTAAAATTCAAAGCTTAATAACTCGGCATGAATGAAGTTCACACTCATCAAATCTGAACTTCATATAAATGTATTTTCTTCCACTATCAAAAGTGTAGAGATGACAGGGTGGGGATCAGTCAGTGTAGAAGTGCGCAATGTGTTTGACATTATGTCTAAGCCGAGTCAATGGTATTAATATAACTAAGGCAAAGCACTTGGACAGTCAAACTAGCCTCCCTTCATCTTCCAGCCTAAATGCATGGAGATCAGTGATAGTTGCAAAAATAGACAAGACATGGGAGCCGTTTGATCAAATTTTTCCATTTTCAACTTGACCATGGACAAGCACATAAACCATTTGATAAAATACCTTAGAAAAGACAAGTTCAGGCGCAACATGTGAACTATTTGGAAATTTCATCCTCAAGTCCGCAACTCCTAATGAAAATAAGAGAAATTCAACCGAGGAGATAATGATCACTTCTAATCTGCATAAGGAAGGTATTTCGATGCCACTATGATGAAGCAAATGTCATGTAACACCACCTCAGACTTCTCTTCCATTCTCACCAAGAATCCATGGGTGCAAATGGATAAGGTGTATGCATGGTAATACAAAGGAGCACCAATTGTGTTACTAAATGCCTTAGAGTGATATTGTCTTCAGTAAACATTTGGAATGATTGCAGAGCCAAATCGTGAGTGAAACATATCATGAAGAATAAGTTTGTGATGATTTATAGAAGAAATACACCAAATGCTCCACACAACATGCACCATTCAAACATACAGAGAAAAGTTTGGGAATTCATAATGGCATGCATTGGGCAGTATATACAAGGCACAGGATGTGGCACTATGCTTTTTCGAATGAGCTTTGGATTTCCCTCAAGGAACACCCAATTGGAATCATTCTTGGTGCATTAGATATCCTCACCACCTATATTGCTATACAAGGAGTGATCCTTGTATATGTTGGAAAAACATAGGCTTCCTTGCTTTCCTTGTATTTGTTTGTGTCTCCTAATGCATTTGAAAGTGGCTTCACTTTAGTTTCAGAGGGACCAACTAATTACTTTGATTGGGATCAAGAAGCTTCTCTAGTTTCTTCATCAAGATGAATTATCTAACTTAGATCCTAGAAGATATAAATTTCAAGTCATACGTTGTAGATTATTTCTTTGATCATTTTGGGTTGATTTTATAGAGGTTAATTAACCTCACCCAAATCACGTATTTAGGAGGTAGTTACTAACCACAGAAGGGTAGTTATTAACCTCTGTGTCTATATAAGGGCTTCTTTTGGGCTTGAGAATAAGGGAACACTATGCTGAAATTTTGATTAAAAGATGATATTTGGAAAGTATGTACAGATTTTGTCTTTATAATCAGAAATTCCTCTTAAGTTCTTGGTGCAAGAAAATAATGGAATGTGCAGTTTGAGTTCCCTCTTTTCAAATCTAAATTGTTACAAATGTTGATTCTCTTTGTAGTGATCATTCTCACAGTATGGTGTAGATGTTTATGAATCTGTGGATCAGCGTTGTGCTAGTAATAGTTTCCAAGTGTAGATCTGGATCATTGTTATTAGCAGTTTTAAGTTAGTAGTTTGGGAAAGCTTTGAAGTCATGTGGTGCATTTGTCATAATGAGCTTTCTCATCTTTAAAAGTTTTTAGATTCTTTATTTGAAAAACCTTCTAAAAATCATATCATACGAGGGAGCTGCCCCTCTAAATGTAGAGGAAGGTTGCATACCAAGGACCTATCCAACTATTGTGAATGGTTTGCCACACACTCCACTGGGCAAATTCTACTGTGACAAATCTGTTTACCAACAACTGGCTAGCCAGTGCTTGTTGCCATGGATAGGCATATGGATCCATGCCCAACATTGCATCCTTCTGTCAGAGTCATGTCAGAGTCACATCAAGGATGTCATATCTGTACTAACCACAGAAACAAGGCAATTTCATATCCATACTAACTGCAGAAACAAGCCAGCTATGTCAATCAAATTTATGATTTTTAAGAGTTTGTAATTTTAAAATAAATAAAAGAATTTGATTTTTTTTTTAGAAATAATTTAGTTTAATTTAGAATTTAGGTCAATCTACATTAAATTATTTTACAATTTTAATCAATTTGATTTTATAATAAAATGGAAATTTAGTAATAAAATTTAATCATTTCAAATAAATATTTTACCATATAGTTATTTTAAATTATGTTTTTAATAGATATTAAGAATATTATATTTATAATTACTATATATTTTTAAATATTTATTATTATTATTAAAAGTTTTATTAAATACATACGACTGATATTATATCTTATTCTAAATAGTTTAATCATATAATTTAGTAATATTTAATTTATTAACAAAATATTTTCAAAAATTATATACCACTAAAATATAATTAAATAATATTATAATGTATCAAAACATAATTTTTAAATATTAAAATAATTTTCATAATTTATATTTAACTTTAATAGAACTAAATTTTATTTAAAAAGTATAACAATATTTTTTATTTTTTATAATGCGGCAAGTACTTAGCTACTATTATATATTATATATTTATTTTAACAAGTACTTAGCCACTATGTGGCACTTGTTAAACATTTGTTAATAAAAGTTTCACAATTTGGAAGTCTTTTAATTTTGGAATTGAATTTACGGATGCAAAAATTAAGAAAGATTTTATCTTGTTTAAGTTATCATTTTTTAAAGCTAATTTTATTTTAAATTGAATTAATAAAAAATATAGTTCAAGATATATAAAAATGACTCATTAAAGAACACAAAATAATAAGAATATTAAACCATATATATATTTCAAAAGAAATTGTTGATCATAATTTAGATTACAAAAGTAACGAGTCACAACATGATGAGTCAAACTTTCAAAACAAATGAGTTCTAGATCCTAAATTTATGTTGTCTTCGCTCTATTAAAGAAATTTTTGTACTCAAGAGTCAATATGCAAATTATAATATATTACAATATTAACCAAAAATGTGTTGACCATGATCTTCTATATAAATATCATCAACATTTGATTATCGAAAGAGATGTTGGTCATGATCCTCCATATAAATATCAACAACACCTACAAATAAATCAAGTTAGTTATAACTTTAAATTCTAAATGAAAGACTTGGAATCAATGAAATTTGAATTAAAAAAATTCTTACCATCTCCAGTTTGCATTGTGTCTCTTATTTCTGTTGTTTGGTTAATATCAAGAGAAAAGGGTAATGCATGGTCTTGGTTGTTGTATTGATTATTTAAAACTGAAATAACATTCACATTTAAAGAATCAAAACATAAATTATGCATTAAAGGCACAAAAATTGTGAAAATAGATCCCTATAACTTGCATTGCATCCATTGTTGTTGTCATATTGGGTAAGAAATCTTCTTGTTTTTTTTGTCCACTATCTAGCACTACAACAATATTGCATATTTAGTACATCGAATCATATAAAACCAATATACAAGAAAAATAATCAAAACTTATCTAAATTGTTATTTTGTAAAGTCATTACCATTTCTAGCTTGGATTGCATTTTCTTGACAAAAACTCACTCTTTTCATCAACATGGAGTAACATCATCTCTAATTTAATAAAATTAGTTTAGTTAGTTTCAAAGAAATATAATAATCATTTAAGATAATTACCATATATAACTTGTATTTTACCTATAATCATTTGGTTCAAATTGATGGAGAAAGGTAATTGATGTCATCAAATGCTTTATTAGTAATTCAAACCTACAAATGACATGTTTATCATATACATAAAATATGTATTGTTATATAAATTATTAAAATAATTTTGAATAAATGTACTTACCTTTCTATGTGATAACATCTCCTTCATGTTGTATTGTTATGCCTGATTGATTAATGGCCTTTTTCTTTTTCTTTCTAGATCCTTGGCTCTTTTGTTTGAGTTTTGCATTATAGCATTATGCTTTTGATGAGTAAAATAATGTCTGTGCATTTTACTTAGACTAAACCATGGTGATTTTTGTCTCATAGAAGTTTTTTGTAAGCTAGGAATTGTTTTGAATTTGGAAGATGAAGAAAACGTTGTATACATGTCTTTTTAAAATCTCCCAACACATTGACTAAACATTATTTGTTCATATTCTCTAGCTGCTAAATTTTGAAGCAAAGAAGCTATGTAGTCAACTAAATCTAGAAATTTGTTGTTGGAAGTATTAGATGCTTTCCAACCATCTATACAGTAGAAATAAAAAAGACTAAGTTAAAAATTAGTTTAAAGATTCTAATTCTTTATTATAAAGTGATAGTTTTGAAATTTACCTGTACTTAGAGGTTCAGTAATGAAAATCCCAAGCACATCTTGATTTTAATTTTTTGAAACATAAAATAATTAAATCATTGGTTGTAAGGATATTGACATTACCAATGGTACCATTTTCAAGAACTCTCTCTAACCTCATCACTTTCATCAACCGATCTAGTAACACCATCTGTAATTAAATTAAATTAATTTTGTCAATTGAATCTAGAAAGTCATCATTGGAAGTATTAGATGATTTTCAGCCATCTATAATAGAAATAATAATGACTAGGTTTTAAAAGATTATTAGAATTCTAATGCTTCATTATAAAATAATGGTTTTGAGAATTACAACTGCTTTGAACTTTGGCAATGACAACCCTAGGCACATTTTTATCTTCTAAATGCATGCAACCATCTATAATTTAAATAATAATTAGTTAATATTTAGAAACATAAAACTATTTAATACTTACATTACCAATGATACCATTTTCATGACAAGCACCTCATCTAACTTCATCACTTGCATCAACCAATGTATTAACATCATCTACAATTTAATTAAATAAATTTAGTTAGTTTGAAAAAATAAATCATTAGAAATAACTAATAGAATTAAATCACAAATGAAACTTACCACCAACTTGATCTTTTTGGTCTTTTTTCTTTTTCTTTTAAGAGATTTAAAAATTTCAACACATATTTGCACGTGTTTCCTCATTTTGCCTACTGACAATCACAAACATTTAAACTGGATCCTAATTTCCTAATGAGGTACCATTTTTTTGCATCAATTTGGCTTCTTACCTTATTTGCATTAGGAAGAAGATGACGGGGATAGAAATCTGTATCAGCTATTTCTTTTGATCTCTTTAAAGTAGTTATATAATATCTTTCCTTTTTAAAGTTAGTCAAGAACCTAGATAATTAAAGATTTCTTTTATTTTTATATCATGACTCTACCCTATGGAGAAGTGTATGAATTAGCCAATCCCTCCTCCTTCTACAATTCCTAGAAAGATCACTTAAATAATGACTTTAATGTGTAAATGGTATGACTCTATAGCAACATTAGTTTTTTGGTTTGCATGAGAGAAACTTCGAAAATGTTTTACCCACATCTCTACGAAAAAAAAAAACAAGATATCTTAGATTACACTATAAACAATTTATAAAAGATGTAAATTAAAATAAAACATAATTATATTTTTATTCACTTACCAATGCATCTCTAATTTTGAAACCAAGTTTTATGAAAATACTCAATAAAATTCTTCTCTTCTTTAAACTCCTCTATGAATTTTTTAATAAAATGAGTGATGATGTCTACATGGTCACTCATTCCATACATTATTTCACCCAATCTTTCAAATATTTTTGTTCCAACATCCTTGTCACTCACAGACCTAGATTATAATAATTATATTAGGATATGATGGTTAAAAATATGATATTTCCTAAGCTTTAATTGAATCTTGACTTACCTGTACACATTCTTCAACCATGCTCTACACACATGCCAAATACATAAAAGTACTCGACAATTAAAGGTTGATCTACAATTTACATTATAAAATACGATAATAACAAGTGCATTCTCAAAAAAGTGAATGTTAAATAAAAAACAATTCTTATTCAAAAGTAGGAATTTTTTAAAAAAAAATTGTAAATGAAATAGTAAACCATTACACTATTGAAAATATAAAATAAGATTGATAAACCTGATTGCTTCAATCTTAGCAATGGCATCATCTGTCATGAATGCATTGACATGTGAATTTTCTTTATATGATTTCCCTCTTTTCTAAACCTCTATTATCCATTCATATATATCCTCATTTTTTTTCTTGAGGATATGGCCCATGCAATAGGTACACTAGCTTCTTGTTCATCAAATACAAGCAATGTATACAACTCATATTGTACATACATAAATTAGTGATACATTATTATTTTTAGGATAAATTAGATAAAAAAATGAATTAAGATCCAAAAATAAAATTAGCATTTTTCTACTTACACAATACTTATTTATTGAGAATGTAGAGTCCATTGCAATGATTGAGTTGTGTGAATGTTTCACCATCATTTCTCGCATACATGGTGTTTGAAGGCCTATAATAAATGGAATATTTTTCGCATTGTTTGGTGTTTTATAATAGAAGAAGAAGTCATTCTCCTCCACATGCCATAAACATAAACTTTTTGAATCATCTTTATTTTTCTATGAACATTGTGAACACACTCTTTTCCATGCATTTAACACATCCTTTCTCAAAAAATACATGTATTCATCAACTTTCTCAAACCAAAATCTAAGTAGTGTTTTTCACATATAGTATCAATATGCACTCTCATAAGTAATAGGGATTCTATATATATTTTGCACTCATTTGACAACCTTGATGCAAAACTACACCTTGGATCACCAGATGGGTCATCCTTTCCATGACAAAATTTACCACTAGCATCTTGATGGATGTACTCATTATATGTAATGATAGCAACACCATTTCTACCATACATAAACCTAACAAGAAAGTGGGCTTGGCAACCCCTTTTTTGAACAAACTTTTGCATCTTTTTCTTTTTTACATTCTTGTTTTCATCTAGATTTCTATCATCTTGAGACCCAAATGCACAATGATAATTGTTTATACATGTACACAAATATATATTGATTGATATTATTAAAAAAAAGGTGGCATAATTAATTTATTAAAACTAGACAAACCTTGAATGCGTCTTTGTGGTGTGGTCAAAAGGTTCTTCCATAATATGCTCCTGTTGTTTTTTTTTTTTTTTTTTTTTTTGTATAAAAGTTGTTTCTATGTCATCTAATAAACCTTCACCTTTCACAAAGTGAGAGAGTCTTTGAAGAGGGATAGCATCACACAAGTCTATTTGTTAGTTATTATCATTGCCAATAGGTGTCTATTCAAGTTCATAACTTGAAAAATGATTTCCTTGATTAGGGATGTCTTTCACGTCTAGCTTGATAACTGATTCCCATTTATTCTTTCTACCCATCCTGAATAATATGAATATTGTTAGAGGGCCTAGATGCATTATTTAAATACATAATTTTTTTTATAGAGATGTCATTATATCTATATATTGATATCCACAAAAATATATTTTTACATTAATCAAAATTATATAAATACCATTGTCAAGCATATCATATATAAAATATAAATCATTCTAGGTATGGGCCCACTTGGTGAAGTTAATACATATGTTAGAAATACTTCAAAAGATTAACTTCATGTTTAATTCTTCGTGGAATTTAGTAAATTCTAAAGCTAATATGATTTGAAAAATAGAATGATATATACTACAATGGTTTTCTAAACCTATCAACACTTATGGAAAAATGACAAGATCAAAGGTGACAACAAAATGGATGGTGATCGAACCTATATCTTGAGTTACATTAATGAAGACTTAATTTAAAATCGATGTTTATGAAGATAATCTATTTATGTAGATGTTATGATGGTATATGTAACTATCCAACCTAAGAAATGGATGCCTATGAAGATGTTTTATCACAATTTGGATACTATCATAGTATCCTCAATATAAGAGATAAATATTTATGATGAAATGAAAAAAAAAGGATGATAACAATATAAATGTAGAATATCAATGTTTTTGAAGATTTGATCAAGATAGGTATGAATCTATAGGAAATATAAATGTATCTAGTTTCAAGTGAAACCTAAGACTTGATGTATAATGGATGCATATGAAGATGGTGTGATGATAAGTGAATCTATAACCTAAGACATGTATGTGTTTAAAGATGTTATGTGACTGAGTACTATGAGTTGGTGGTGTAAATCTAAGATATAAATGTGTATAATGGTGTCAACCTAGCTTGTAGATAGAAGAATAATTGTCATTGTATATTTGTGGAATAAAAAGAAGAGAGATAATTAAAAACCTATAGTTGAAAGGACAAAGTCACCATTTTCCTTGAAGTAGAGAGACTATAATTTAACATGATAAAAAAATTAAAAACCTATTTAGTAATCATTTAAGTTGGAGTGACTCCTACCATGGACCCAATAAATGTATACTCTTCATTAGATTTTGACATTTTCAAGCTAACACCTTTGTAAAGTATACTGAATATTAGTATCTAAATATTAAATTATAATATTTTTGGTAATATTAATATCAATATTCAACTAAATACAATTTAAAGATTGAAGAGAAAACTTACTTACTTGAATTATGGAGTCCAATATGAAGAAACAACTTTGTTTGACCATGTTTGACTTGCAAATGGCTTCAAGATGCCTAAACATATTAGAAAATATAATTTATTAGTGGTTTAATTTATGTTAACATTTTCTTATATGTAGTCTTGTAAGAATTTGATATGCATGTAAGCTAAGCTTAATAATCTCTTAGTTCAACCCAAACTAGAAATATAAACATGCAAGTCAAAAATAATAACATTGATTATTGATATAAACACGACATTAAAATTTAAGACTTAAATTGATTTCAAATACATATATAGCCCCTACTACCACTTAAATTAATAACTTCAATAAATTTTCTCCAATAGTGATTGAGTGCATAAATTATCTCATATATTGCTATAAGTATGTAAATGTATTAAAATTTGACCTATATTAAATGATAAGCTACATTAAGATGTGATTTTTTCTATCACAATACTATTGATTTATGAAATATTGATTTAATTATATTCAAACCTTTTTTATATTCCTATATATTAATCATTTTTAATCATCCAATTAAATCAAATTAATAGTTTATTTTTCTAAAATTTAATAAACATGCTATAAGTAGTCACCCATGTTATTTAAAACTTACAAGCATATCCAAGAGAAATTCACTTGCAAAGGACTTAAAAATTAGGTCCTTAAGGATAATATCTCACTTACTTGTAAAATAAAAATGACTACAATTATCTTAAAAACAAGTGGCTATATTATTAAATATAATAGTTGAAAAAGTTTTTTACTAGCCACTTATATTCTTCTTTTTTAGTTCTACCACAATAATTTTCATTAATTCAATTCTAACAAATTTAAAAAATATTTTAATTATTATATATTTTTCTAAATTATTATTTAAATACTATTAATATTTTAATATAATAAAAAATAAAAAATTACTAGAATTAGTTAAAAATTTTGCTCAATAATGAGGAATAGATCAACGAATACTTTGTACCATTTTTAAGATAGGTAAAAAATTCTAAACAATATCAATTTTTTACAGTAGATTTTAAAAATTGTTTTAAGGTAATGAAAATGTATTGAAATCTTTTATTACCTTATTTTATTTCAAAATTCAAAATATTCAAAACAAAAATTATGTAAAGATATAAATTATGACTACATTAAAGTTTCAAAATTTATTTATAAATATTTATTTTAAATGAATAATTTATTAAAAGAAAAAATAGATAATATATTCAAATTTACATAAAAGAAACAATATATATGACAAAATTATTAAATATATAATAAGAATTAAAATACATGATAAATATATTAAAAAATATTGTTACTTGACAAATCAAGTAGGTTGACAATAACACTTCTCCATTTGAAAATCAACACATCTCCACTTTGAAAATCAATTTTACTAAAAAAGAAAGAATGATAGAAAAATTAGTTCATAGTAAATTTCTTATTATAAAAACAACTAAGTAATCACAATAACTAATAATGTTTTGAAGTAACTTAAATAAAAATATTAAAATGACTCTGAAGAAAGGAAAATAATGTATTTCACTTTCTGGTTGAAGGGAATAACAATTATTCCTCTACCATACTATCAAATATTTTTCTATTCATTCACCAAACAATGCATAAAATATCAACAAATCATATTTTATTAGCACAAACAAGAGCTTGAAGAGCTTGGCTATACCTAGAGAGGTGGATTTTTTCATAACACACTCAACGCTCATGCTATGTGGAAAGTTAGGAATAATAGTCAGCAACATCCATACAAGGGCAAGCTCACCAACAATGAAACTGAAATTGGACAGATTTCTATTTCAAAGCTATTCCATGAGCATCTTGTTGTTGTTACTTGTGCATGTAGCCACCAATAGAAGATTGAAAGCCTCCAGCTTATTCGTTTCTCTACACTCAAAAGCTTACAAATAAGAAAACATGGAGATGCAAATAAGAAAGAGGCAAAAAAAAGAAGGCAAATTTAGAGATTGTCTTTCCAAGGGATTTCATCCTCCACCATCGGTGCCTAGTCATTCAACAAATTCTCCCACAGTCAGATCCTATTTCATCAACTCATCAAATGATTCATCAAACCCTTCATTTTCCCATCTTCCAATAGGTTGGAATTTAGATGTTTTTTTATGTTAAAAAATCAGCTTGATTTACTAGTTGAAGTTTCTAGATGCAAAGGGTTGTTTTTTTATTTTGCTGACCAGGGATGATGAATCTAATATGTTGGTAGAATATATTAGAGTTGGTAGTTTTACCACCAAATTTTCTCTTGCATGTTGCATACTCGTATATTAAATGTTAATTGCAAATGTCATAGTCTCTAATGTTCACATGGTAGGAAAAATCATAAATTCGATTGACATAGTCGGCTTGTTTCTACAGTTAGTATTGATACAAAATTATCTTTTTTCTATGGTTAATACAGTTATGACACGCTAATGTGACTTGGGATAGGAGGATGCAATGGAGGGCATGGATGCACATGCCTATCCATGGCAATAGGCACTGGCTAATTGCTGCAAATATTTAGCTATTTAGTTAGTGCCTCCTTTGAGTGTATGTATTGGAATCACAATTGAAGTAATGCTTCAAAGTAGGCCCCCTCTTTTCTCCTAAAAACTCAAGCATAATAGGAAAATTCTAAATCAAAAAAAAAAACCAAGAAAATACATTTTACCCCAGTAGGCCTCGAATTTGATGGTCATATTGGCCATTTTTGTACTTTTTAACCATATATGACATGCTAATTTTTTTTAAAACATATGAATTGATAACCTAAAATTTTAGAGAACCATCAACATTACAAATATATTTATTAGTAAACCGTCAATAGCTACTTAGTATTATATTTAATAATATACAAAAATATGATTTAATAATATGTATAATATATATGCATGATAAGTATGCATTTATTTTATTTCATATATGTTTCTATTTAGATTTTTTTCTATTTTGATCATTGTATATTTATATTAATTCAGAATCTTTGTTGAAATAAGAATATAATGAATTTTAAAAATGTATTTTTATGTATTTTTATATTACTTATTACATAATTTTATTGATTAAAAAATATTTAAAGTAACATGAACTTACAAACTTCTTCTTTTATTTGAGATTTTTGTATATATTACTAATTACTAATTTTAAGTTTTTTCTTAAGGATTTTGCATATATTATTAATTAATATTTATTATTCTCATTTATAAAATAATTAAATTTAACATGATCTCTTAAATTGTCTTAAAACTAAAAAAATTGACAATCATTTTTTTTCTTAAAACGTGCATAAAGGAAAGAGAACATTAACTATGTCATATTTGGAATTTATATGATTGTTGCATAAAATAAAGATATTTGAGTTCCAGAGTATGCATTGTTCCATGTATTTGTTGCTATTTCAATTGCTATAATCATTTGAATGCACCATGGTCATATTAGGAATTAGGAATAATATTTGTATTTTTATATTTTGTAATTAACTAACTTGTGCTTGAATATATATATATATATATATATATATATATATATATATATATATATATATATATATATATAATTTTATTTTAATCATTGTTTTAGAAAAATAAGTGTATGTATCAATAAATTTATTTAGATAACATTTAATATATAATGTTTTAGACATTTAATGATATAATTTTGATTATAATATTACAAATAAAATGTAAGTAAGAAATAAATTATTTTTCTTAAACTTAATTAATAATTATTTTTTATTTAATTAGATATATTCTTCTCCACAACTAATCTTAAATGAGCATGAAAGAAAGTAAATATTTTAGTAATATTTTTTAATTACATTATATAAGGTTAAATTTATTATAAATAAGATAAGTTAAAAAATCATTTTATAAATATGAAATATTTTCCATTGCAACTCAAATTGGGATATTGCTATGGGGAATCAATTGTGTAATTATTTCAATCAAATTTATTCACCCATGTCTTATGAGCAGTTCATAAGAACTCATCTCTCATCAAAAATGAATGGAAAAATTAGCACTCCTTATATCTAGGTAGAAGGGTGACCTTCACTTGGGAATCTTGGTGCTTTATCTTTATGAGTGTCACCTAGATGCAATTATTTTTGTGAGAGATGTGTTCTTGTGAACCACTACTCATGCAACATGAGAATCAATGAGTAAGAAAAGCTCATAGTTGAATCGTGATACCAATACCACAATTTGACTTGCTGTGGAAAATATCTTCTACTAATCAGTTGATGAGCTTAAGGGGCTTTCTAATGAATGGTTCATATAGTACAACACTTGTTGAAGGTTTTTAAAATGGGGTTGTGAACCTTGGATATAACTTTGTGGGTAATCCTACTCAGGTTGAATAGTTACTCCATTGGGTGACTTCATAAGAACTCTTGATGCTTCACGTAGATGTAATGAGTGCTAAGTGCTACATTCATTTTTAGAAGAGATGTGATCTTCTAAACAACTATTCATGAAAGATGGGGGAATGAGTTTGACTTGAAAAAAGCTACACACTTGAATCTAATAACAACATCACAAGTTGAATTATATTAAAATTAGTTGAATGAAGAAACATGTGTTGGTAGTTGAATGTTTAAAGATAGGCCTATGAATTGTATATGTGGATTTAAGTTTATTGAAACTCAATTCAGGGTAGAGGAAACTTATGGATGGATGCCATTTTCATAGGATACACTTCAAAAGGAAAGCCTATGTTTTTTAGGTGGAAAGAAAAAGAATTGTGAATCTTGGTAATTGGTGGAGTTCTAAGGAAGAGTGTGATGTTCTAAAATTCAAATATTAAAGACTTTGCATTGATATGAAGTTAAAGATGTGGTTAATCAACCTTGTTTGAATAAATAATTTAATGAAATTTTACATTAAGAGTAGCCTTCAAAAAAAAATTGTGTAATATTTGTTAGGTGTGGATGATAACACAATGAAGGCATCATATTTCTTTCTCTTTTTTACTGTGCTAGTTACAATGAAACTTGGAGCTATTAGGGAGGGAGGTTGGAGGTTGTAGGGTATTTAAAGGAAGATTCATGGGGTCTTTTATCTATGTTTAGAGTTTCATTTTGGTGTGACATTACAATAGATGGAGGTGTTTTCTGCTATAAAGGTGTAGGGTAACTTTTATCAAGTCCTTTAGCTATGATAGAGTATTTACTTTCTTAAGAGAGTCCCTATTTTTGAGATGTAGGTGTTTAGACTTCACCAATACTCTACAAGGCATGAAATCAGACAAATTATTTTGAACAAGGCTTTGTATGGATGTAATATCCTACCCATTTTTCTATCACTATAAATTATTCATTACGTGGATGCAAATTTACATGTTTAATATTGTCAATGACTAAATCACCCCCATCACAAGTCTTCAAGTGTGTTCAACATTAAAGACTTTTTAAGGATGACACCAATTTTTTTATTAGTTTCATATAAGTATGTTTCAGTAGACAACTTGTTGGGATTACCTAATTGATTCTTTGGGATAATCTAAATGATATAAATGGAAAATAAAAGTAGTTGAGAAGTGGAGTAATGGAAAAATATGTGAATATAGTAGAAATGCGTGTGAGGAAAGTATATGTGTAGAACTACCAAATGGTTTCTTGAAGTAGAAACTAAATTCAATGGATAATATTAAGTAGAACATTAATTTACATTTTACATTTTTTGAAGTAAATTGATTCTATAAAATTTATGTTCATTAGATTGGGATTTAACTTCAATTACTGATAAGTCTTCTAAATTTTTTTGGATATGAGCATAATGTCAAACAACTAATATCAACTATGGTTTTTAATTTATATGGATTTTTCTACTGATCAAAAGATACAAAAATGATATTATGTTTAATAAAATGACTTTAAAAGTACACTAATACTATCCAAGATTGTAAATTATTCGAAAAACTTAGAACCACCAAATTTCCAAAATCCTCCACAATTTTGAGTAAATATTAGGTAAAACAAATAATTTATAGAAGTATTCAATGTCCATATAAATTTTTTATTATTTTTTTTAGTGTTTTTTTACAAAAGATGATCTCTTGATTAACAATGATATTTATAAATAATATTATTTAAACTAAATAGAATATAAAATATCAACAACTAAGGAAAAAAATTAAATCACAAAATGAAAACTTTCAAAGAATATAAAAGTCTTAACAAGATGCTAAAATTAGGCGAAATCAATAATTTAGAGAAATGTTTATTTTTACATGTAACTTTTCTAAAAAAAATTTTAAGTGCCAACAAAAAAATATAAAATATTCAAATCATAGAAAAGAAACACTAAAAAAGGAAGTTTAACAAGATGATAAAATTATGTGAAATATATAATGTATAGAAATATTTATTTCTTCAAACTATTTTTTCCAACAAACTTTGCAACCCATGTTATTCTTTTGCAAATAAGAGTTGAAATGTAGAATGTAACATTAATTAAAATAAATTAATATAAAATATCAACACCAAAGAAAAAAATACACAAATATTTATTTGTTAATATAATTTTTTTCAACAAATATTGTGGTGCATTTTTTTCTTTTATCAAAAAGGGCCTCCTAATTAACTATTGAAATTCCAAAAGCAATATTAATTAAATGAGATAATTGTATAGATACAGAAAACAACCCTGAAGCTTGCTCCTTCCACGGTCACATGAATGCAAAGACAGAAGAAGATATTGATGACAAACAAAAAAGAACACAAAAGATTGAGGAACAACACTGAACTTGGAAGAAGACTAATAGAGAAAAAGGGCAGCTTGGTAAATTCATTTAGCAAAAGATGGAGTTTGGACATCCACCATGGATTTCGAATGGGCAAAGATATTAGCAAAGCAATGGCCTTGCAAGTAAACGTATTCCAATTGACAAGGTTTTTTTTTCCACAATCATTTGATAGGTTTCCCTATTTCAAAAATCACTATTTTAAGTGGATGAATACTTCTTATTTTTGGAGGCCTCCTTTAGGGCTTCAATTTGTGTTTGATACCTATAAGGGTCTTTTCGAGCCAATTCTGAGCTAATCTTCTAAAGGTGAAGAAATATCCTAGATTGATTTGTGGCTTCCTTCCTCTGTTTCTTGGCCAAATACTATTCCTATTTGATTTCCTTCTCTCTTGTCTACTCCCAACAATATTGTTCTTGATAGCAAGTGAGTAGATGGTATTAATTCTCAGTCAACTAGATAATTAGTTCTTCAAAATCTAGCAAGGGTTTGGAGGAAAAAGGCCTCAAATTTGGGGTTTTGTTTTGGATCTCTAGATCATGATCATCAATATACTCCTAGGGTTTCACCATCTAAGGCTTCAAATTAAAATTTAACTCCACGAGTTGAGTGCACACAACCTTCATAAGATTTGACTTATTCACTATATTTAGTTGAAGGTCTGCTTGCCTCTCAAGTCTGCCATATGTCAAATTTAGCATTAATTTTTAAGATATGGTCCTCTTTTCTATTTTTTGGTCTATGTGTTGGGTTAAGCACCAATGACAAGGTGTTACATATTTATTCTATTTGGATCAAGGACCTTTATTCTTCATTGCTATATTTGATTTGATGATTGCACAAAATAATGGTCATATGACCAAGAAATGGTTCTATAATGGCTCTAGTAGTTATAATTTTTTATAAACTCCAAATTTCAAACATGACTCTTTATCTTGTCTATTTATACCATTATGGATTGAGTTACCTGTATTTCCCTTGAAATATTGTAAGTTGGAAATAGTTGAGTTAGTTGCTATTAAACTTGGGGTTTTTCTCTGACATAACCTATTGCCTTTTGAAGAACCCAATTTGTCTATCAAGGTGTATTTATTATTGAGCCTCCTTAAGCACTTTCCTACTTCTATTACATTTTCCTCTTAGTGAAGACTGTGGACTCAATAAATCATAATACATTACCCATGAGCAATATTAAAAAGGGAATATTTTTGGGACACTTCACCAATCAATGCAATGACCTTGATTGTTCACATCTTTTTGTCTATATAGATCATACAACATTCCCATCTAAGTGTTTCTTCAAACCACTATCTTTTTCTAATAATACTCATTCTCTTGGGATCTATTCTCCTTTGAATGGGGGAAACAAATTATATTTTGCTGTGAATGTGTCCACTACTCCTTTCCCAAATCTAAGTGATCATCAAATAAGCCCCATTACCTCCTCTTTGACCAAACAATTTTCATTTGATCAACATGATCTATTTTTCAAGTATTTGCAATTTTTAGTGTCATTTATTATTTCTTGGTTTAAATAGGTTTGTGTCATAAAAATTATGTCATATATCTATTGCCTCATCCGTCATCTTGTTTGCCTTCTGATTGGGAATCTTCTAAGAGAAATTTGCCTCCTTATACTCCTCTTCTATATTTTGACAAAATTGTTGCGGAACTGATGTTTTGAGATCAATCTCTTAGTTTTATGTATAACTCAAATAACCCTTCTGGCATGAAGTTTAAAGATATTTCCTCAAAACAAGCTGAAGTTATAGCCAACAAAGTAATGTCTTCAATTTCTTCTTAATTATATGATGATATTGAGAAGGAGGAGCTAATGTAGGAATTTGATGAAGTTAATATGTAGTTTTTTCAGCCTCAAATCTTCTCAGATGTATCATTTTCTCCCTCTCTGCAAGATTATCCCCCTCAGCCAGTCAATGATAGGTTACCTGTGGACCTCTATTGTCCTTAGTTTTATTTTGATATTGAAGGTGACATTCCAATAAAGAAACTACATTCTATTGAATTAATGAAGACTAATATTCATTTTGACTTTTCTCAAGATTTTTTTATTGCTTAGTCTCCCTTTTCTCCCAAATATGAGAAAAGGAGTCCAAAACCTAGAGGTAGAAAGTCAAAGCCTATCAAAGCTCAAGAAGATGTTGAAGCTAGAATTTAATCCACATTGGATAGAAAGTTTCCCTCCACTAAGTGTACAACATGAACAAAATGTCATATGTCATCTTTTGTGTTTTTGAAATAAAAATCAACCAAAAACAAGGGGGTCGACCCTTACAACCAAAAAGCTAGTAACCAACACATTACTACCAATGACCAACAGAGAACATTACTATAATAAAAAAATACTAAAGTTCCACTTAACCACAATAATACTATGCATGTAAGTAACTAGCATACTACTATCATCAAAACCATCTAAGCTATAATAGAATTCTATAATATATATCCTACTATGAAAGTTAATCATAAAAACTATTGGCATAACAAGGCCAACCCAAGCTTGACCAACAGCTAGGAACCAAAAAATCCAGTAACAGAAAATTAACATAAAAAAATTGCATCTAAGGATCCCTTCAAACTAAAAAACTTAATTCTTAGTTTTCTCCTTTCCCTTTCTAGCCAATAGAATTTGAGACCAATCATCAGCAAGGAATTTCAAGAGGAGCTTATGATCTTCCATATCCATTCCAGCATCTTCCTTTTCTCGTGCTAGTAGTTGGAGGTTGATGGCAGTGGCATGGGTGACCTTTAGGAAAAATTTAGAGAAGGTGAAAAACCTTTCTTCTAAAATTTTAACCCTCTTATCCAATTTGGCATACACCTCCAATTTTTCCTCAGTCACCTCTTTATTTTTTGTTTCCACCTTTTAAGCTTCCTCTTTAGCTTTTTCCACTTGGTTATTGTTAGAGTAAATAATTAATTAATTATTAATTATTTATTCTATTTACTTAAGCTTACTTAGGTTAATGCATTTATTTAATATTTAGTATTTAATGAATGTAGTGGTTAGTTGTTGACAACACAGGAGTTTGTTCCCTTCTAGCATATTCCACCTTTTTTGTAGAAGTATGCTTGGTTGTCAACCTTATCTTCTACCACCTTCTAGCTTGTTCTACAAGATTCCATGAGGCCTTTATTAGTAGCCTCTCTCTCATTGTATCTCATTCTTGCATATTGTAAATACATATTTTCTTTTGTTTGCATATCTTGTTGTCTCCCATGTTCGTTTAGGATTTTTCTCGAGCTCCACACTCTTCTCTCCTTGGTTTCCCTTTGATAGGTTATTGCATGTAGGTGATCTTGGGTATCTTTGAAGTTTAATTTCATCAACTAAAACATGGTATCAAAGCCTTCTTGCTACTACTTCGTTGAAGGATTTTTGAATCTGTGATTTTTAAGTCACAAGCCCTAGTTTGTTTGTGCATTTTTTTTCAAATTGTGGTAAATTTTTTTTTTTTTGGGAGTACATTGGGCTCAAACGGATGCTTCCATTGGATCTGGAAGGCCATTTATAGTCAGGATTCATATAAAACTTGTCGATTTTGGAGACAGAGCTCTGGGAGGCAATTTTTTTTTACTTGCAGGCCTTGCCGTACAGACAGTATAGATGATTTGTGCATTTAAAATATTAAAAAAAAAAATTTGTGCCATGCCATCACAACACCACCTAGCGGCCATCATGGGGTTGCCTGTGCTCTGCTCATCTAGCGGTGCCTATTGCACTTTCCTCCCCGACAAATCAGTTTTTGGCCGTGGCCTATGCACCATCTATTCTGGTGATGGCTCCCCATCCTCAGCTACTACTCCACCTCATTTTCTTATCTCCTTAGCTATTTTTGACTGCTCCTCCTAGGTCCTACCACCTCCAGCACCACTTTGACTACTCTAGCACCACCAGCTCGCGTAGAGATTCTTGCATAGTCAATGCCACATTGCACGTGAAACGTGGCAGGGCTGCCACGTGGCATCCATCTGTTAGTACCACATGGCTTTCTTTTTTGTAGTGATGACCTTCAAGCCATAAAATTTAACAATGTGATCTTATGACATCAGCATGATGTCATCCTTGCATAAGCCCTTGCACCTCTCTAAGGTCATTTTGACCTACTTGCAATTTTTTTGCCATAACTTGAACATACGGAGGTATTTTTCTAGTCTAAAATAAGTGTTGAAAAGCTGATTTTGAGACGGAGACATTGGTGTAGGTATTTTTTGGTTTTGATGTAGTTTTGTTGCTTATTTTTTTAGTTGAAGTCTAAAGTTGTGTTTTTGACTCTGACTTGCATATCTTTTGCGTCCCACGTTAGTTTTTTGAAAACGCTATATTTTTGTAAAGCTGGTTTTGTCATCTTTTCAGATATGTGGTCATTTTCCTTAGATTTTGGCCCATGCTCTTTCTATCATGTTTTTGGTAGTTTTTCTATATGGTGGATATCTTGGGTGTTTTAGGTCTGAGGATCATTTTCTTCACATGGTTTCATTTGTTTTAGGTTTTACTTTCCTTTTTGTCAGCTTTTTCCTTGTTCTGATCATTGTAGACATCATTTGTAAGAACTTTTGTATACGCACTAAGATAAAGTGTCATGTTTGCATTTCAAATTCATGAACGTTATTTTTGAGTTAGTTGTACATGCACTATTTTTATAAAGCACCATGGGGGGAATAGTTGTTTGCTATTTTATGACTTCTCCCTTTGTCAAGTGAGTGTCCTTTCCATGACATTAGTCCCATGCAGCATCATTGTGACCATGTCTTTATAGGTGTTTGTACCTCTTCCTTTCTCGTCGTTCTTGGTTCATCTATAGGAGATTTTTGGCCCATCTTCTTAGTTGCCTATCATCTCACCTCGTCTGCATTAAGGGGGGGTTATGTTGTTGTTCTAATGCATGCTTGGTTCAATGGTTCAATAGTGTGAACTATGTATTCAGTGGTTGATCCTATATACAAGGTGATTGTAGTGGCTAACTACCTATGCATTCTGGTGAGATGGATCATCTACCATATAGACATGCTCGGTTCACGCCTTCTTCTTCCATGGAGGTTCTTCAGATCAACAATTCTCTTTCTGATGGTAGATTTTGTGGCTTCTTCATGCTTCAGTGATGCTCTTCATGATTACTCCTTGTTCCTATTTTAGGGGACATTCCCCTAGTTAGAGGCTTCTTCAGTTCTTCACTAGGTTCTTACCTCTTTTTGGGGGAGGGTTTTTCCCACATGGTTTTCTCTCTTTCCCTATTTTCAGAGGTTGCATTTCTTTGCATTTGTACATGGGCACCTAACATGGCCTTGTTGCTGGGACCCATTTCCGCATTTCTTAGTTTTATGAGCTTAAGGCATTTCCCTAAGTTGCACTTACGGTGGGGTGTTCGAGTAAATAATTAATTATTTATTCTATTTACTTAAGCTTACTTAGGTTAATGCATTTATTTAATATTTAGTATTTAATGCATGTAGTGGTTAGTTGTTGACAACACGAGAGTTTGTTCCCTTCTAGCATATTCCACCTTTTTTGTGGAAGTATGCTTGGTTGTCAACCTTATCTTCTACCACCTTTGAGATTATTCTACAAGCTTCCATGAGGCCTTTATAAGCAGCCTCTCTCTCATTGTATCTCTTTCTTGCATATTGTAAATACATATTTTCTTGTGTTTTCATATCTTGTTGTCTCTCATGTTTGTTTAGGGTTTTTCCCTAGCTCCACGCTCTTCTCTCCTTGGCTTCCCTTTGACAGATTATTGCATGCAAGTGATCTTGGGTGTCTTTGGAGTTGGATTTCATCAACTCCAACAGTTATCAACTTGCAAAACCCTTGGGTTAGTAAAAACCTTAGCTTTTTCTTTGACTGGGGAGGAAATAGTGATGGGGGAGGTGTCCACTTTGCTACTATCTTCATAGAAGGTAATGGGTTGAAGGGTGAAGCTAGCCGAAACATGGAGTCTCCATGGTAGCAACATTACCAGCAGACATCTGAGTATTATTAGCAAACAATTGGGCATTGTCAACAAAATTGTCTGCCGAGTTAGTACTTTTTTTAACCTCCTCCTTTTCTTCTTCTCTTTTGGAATCAGAGTTGTCCTCCTCCTCCCTTTCTTCTTCATTATTTTCTAAGCTCTCCTGTTCAACCTCCTCAACCCTAAATCTATTGGATTTTTGCTTGTACCTTGCCTAGGATTAGGCAAGTCTCCCTGATCTTCTTCTAGCCTTTCCTCCTGCCTTCTCCTTTGAGTCCTCCTCTTCCACCTCCACAAGTTTTTCTCCTTTAATATTTTTACTACCTTTTTCTTTTGTAGCCGTATCAAGTTTTTTCTTTTTTCTTGTTTTCACAACTAGGGGAGGGTCCCATGGTATGAATTTTGGTACCAATACTGGTGCTCAGGGGAAAATTCTATTAGTGGTGCTAGTTGTCAACCACCACTACCCTAGGGGGCCAAATGGCAAGATGGAATTGGTATAGGCAAAAGATTAGGCCTTGGTAGATAATGGTAAAGTTATGCCCTTTATTCCTTTTCTTTCTTACATCACTGATCATATCCTCTAGAGATTGTAGGAAAAAAAAGGGATAGAAATGAAATCCCTATTTGTAAAATGATTCAATAGGGGAAAATGGTAGTAGTAATAGACACTGAACCTACCCTCTAGCATAAGATATTTCATGAGTACTAGGAAAACACCATCCCATGGAGCTGGCAGATTGTCCCTCTTAAATCCTCCTCTATAGTGCACTAGTTCCTCATCGTCTACAAAAAAACTACTCATACTAGCCTCGTCAATGGTTTTAGTGACCTTTCTCAATTTTTTCCCTTCATTGACGAACCTGTAGCCATGGCAATAACTTCCTTATTCACTTGAAAAGTGATTCCATTAATGGTGACCTTGCAGTTGTTCCATCCATTGACAAAATGGAGGGCACAATTCTTGTCATACCTCACCATTGACTACATGTACGGCAGAAAACCCCCCTCCTTTAATAGAAACTAGGTGGCCATCCTATCTTTGGATTTCTCCATTTTTGTGGGCTCCAGCCTATTCAAATCCCCACCCATTTCTATCTCGCCAATTTCCCATTCCCCCACTTCAGTGATGCACATCTAAACCTCCTTGTCTATGAAAACACCGCAACTACCATCAACCATGAGTCTTCCAACAATGAGCAAAAAGGTTTTACAATCTTGTGCTTGATAAGCTTCAAAACCTCATGTGAATTCATTATAGGAATTGTGATTGTATAGTATCATAATTTTAACTCCTCAAAAATCTCTAACAATTTGATAAATGATATCATTCATACTTTCAAATGGGAAGTAATTTGAATTCTGCAATGGTTTACCATAATAGTGAAATGAAACTCCTCTTAATTTTTATTTACTCATTTTTTCATTTGTACAACCATGTCTTCTCCTCATTTCCCTAAAACCTTTATTAAAATTAGCACACTTCGACTCAAAATTGCCAAATTTGGCCCCAACTTTAAATTTTATAGGCATTATTCAATTATACTCCCCACTCTTTCCTCACTTATGAAGGACTTAATATTTTTGTTAAGATCTTCCATATTCCTCTAGCACGTGACTATCATTACCTTAAACCCCATGGCAACCACTGCATCGACCACCTTATTTCCTTCCCTATAGATGTGCTGCAGGTGGACTCTTTCCATCCCCTCTAAAATATGCTAAATGTCCATAATGGTAGTCTGAATATTCCATCCTAGTTGAGACACTCCATTAACTAGATCAATGATTAATTTGAAGTCCCCTTCTATTATTATTTCCTTAAGTTGCATTTCACTAATCAGTTGAAGACCCAAAAACAAAGCCATTGCCTTAGCCAAATTATTGCTTCCATTTCCCACCTTCCCAGCATATACTAACTACACATGACCATTCCTATCTTGCAACACTCCACTCACCGTTCTTGTGCCTCATCTAGCAGAACCATGAAAATTTAGTTTGAATTGTGTAAGAGTAGGTGGTTTCTATCTTGTTTGTTGTCTCCTCAACATTTTTGAGTTGTCAAAAAGGTAAAAATCCTCATGACATCCCCATTTTTTTGCATTTTTTCTTCTTTCCTACCTAGTTCTTCCTTTGGCATCTTACGTTTGGCAACCCTTATATTTTCCTTCATCAATTTCTCCATTATTCCAAAAACCACCTCCACCAATTTTTCTTCTTCATGAAATATTCTATTATTTCTTTCTTTCCATATATGCCAGCAAATATATGTTGGAATAATTTTCCATAGAAAGATTAATTTTGGGTGATAGAAGGGACAACATCACTTCTCTACAAATTGACATAGATTGTCTTTCATAACCCAATCTAGACCAAATCTATCCCAGACCATAGCCCATATTGTTGAGGCATACTAGCATTCAAGGAATAGGTGAGAAATGCTCTCCTCCTTTTCCTTGTACAGATAACAATGGTTTGTTATATAAAAACCTCTTCTTTTCAAATTGTCTATGGTTAAAATTTTTCCATGCTAAACTGTCCACCAAAAAAATGATTTTGGGAATAAGGTTAATAATCCAAACCTTACTTCACAATGGTGGACAAGGGTCCTTGCTAAAAAGGTTTTTGTAAGCTGATTTGACTATGAAGCTACCACTTGAAGTTAAGTCCCAGATTGCTGTGTCCTCTTGGAATAGAATTGGGGGTCTTTGAGCTCTTATCAACTCTTTCAACTCCTTGAGTAGCTAAATATCCTCTTGGGAGTAAGTATCTTTGTATATTTTCTTCCACTTTCTCCCCTGATCAATATAGTCTTCAACCTTCCTTCCCATGTCTTCTTTAAGTAACTCCATTAGTCTTTTGAATTTGCTGAAGACCAGCAGTTTTGCTCCCGTTCAATTATCTTCCCAAAATCTAATGCTATGACCATTCCCCACTATCCACCTTGTCCCTTCCCTCAATAATCCTCTACTCTTAACAGTATTCATCTAGATTTTAGAGCCTCTAGGGAGGTCATTATTGAATAGATTCCAATTGAAGAGTGAATTTGACAGATATTTAGCTTTCATATTATTACCCCAATCAATATTATCTTTGCCTAATCTCCAACCAATCTTCGTAAGGAGAGCCTTATTAAGGTCACAAAGTCTTCTTACTCGTAACCCCCCCTTTTCATCTGGCTTGCACACCTCTTCCCAATTGACCAAGCTCAATTTATTTTTCTCCTCTATTCCTGACCAGAGGAAATTCCTTTGTATTCTCTCAATCCTATCAGCCATATTTTGGTTAATTTTGAAAAGGGATATGAAGTAAATAAGAATGCCCTGGAGATTTCCAAGAGCAATTGTAATTTTCTAGCATCACTTAAGATCTTCCCTTTCCATACTGCTAGTTTCCTTTGAATTCTTTCCACTATCGTATTCCAGAATTCATCAGTCACTTCTTTAGTGGTTAGTGGTAATCCAAGATAAGTATCCAGGAGGTTGGTAGACTAATAGCCCAAAATGTTCCTTATCCTCCTTTGTAATGGGGCATCAATATTAAATAAATAAATCTTACTCTTTTGGTAATTAACTTGTTGACCTAAAATTTCTTCATAATTGTGCAGAATAGTCTTCCAAGCTTCAACCTCCATAATTGAAGATTCTCCAAATAGAAATGTGTCATCTACAAATTGCTATAGAACTTTAGTATCAGTAGTAGTACGAAGCTTAACCCCTTTTACACCAAATTTATAATATTTTTATTAAACCCTATTCTTTCAAGCACATCATAGAGAAAATCTCACTTAACCTTATCATAAGCCTTGGAGATATCCAATTTGAAGGCCATACCAGGTCTTTTGGTTTTCTCCATTGAACGGATAACCTTATGTGTGGTTATTGCCACATCTAGAATTTGTCTCCCTGGAACAAATCCTTTCTATGGAATGCCAATTATTCTTTCCAAAAAAGGCTTTATTTTGTTAACTAAGACTTTAGCAAGTATCTTATAAACAGTATTACATAAACTTATATGTCTAAAATCTAGCAAGCTCAGCGGTGTGGGAATTTTAGGAACTAGAGAAATAAAAGTTTTATTGATCCTCTTTAGCATCTTCTCAGTTCTAAAAAAATTCCTAGTAGCCCAAACCAATTCAAATTTAACTACCTCCTAGAAGTGCTAGAAAAATGCTAGAGGGAACCCATCTGGACCTGGAGCCTTATAAGCTTTCATAGAAAACACAACACATTTCACCTCCCCCTCCGTGATGTTTCCAAGAATGTGATTTTTCTCCTCCATACCCAGCACTTGTGGTATCCTATTAATCAAGCTTCATCCGATCACTAAATTTTGAACTTTATTATCCTTGACATAAGCCTTGCTAAAGTATTCCACCACATGTCTTCCCATCTCTTCCTGATCCTTAAAAATCCTTCCCTCTTCACCTTCCAACCTATTGATTATGTTTCTTCTTTTATGGTTAGAGGTTGACCTATGAAAGAAAGTAGTATTTTTATCACCCTCTATAAGCCATTGTACTCTTGACCTTTGTTTCCAAAAGAATTTCCTCCCTCAAAAGAATATCCTTCCACTTTTTTCTATATTCCTCTTCTTCCTGAGTAGCACTTTCTAGGTTAATACCTTCAATAATTTCCCCTTGGAATTTTTCAAGTTTTTCCTCCACTTCACCTTTGATTTTAAACAAGTCTCCAAATGAGCCCTTAGCATTTCTCCTTATGTTATCAAGTTTTTGGGTCAGCCTGTACATCACAGTACCCTCTATCCTTATATTCCACCATTCTTGAACTCTCTCTTTGAATTCTAGGTGTGACTACCACATTATTTCATATTTGAAATGTTTCGGCCCACTTTTAAAACCATCCTCCCACTGAAATATTAAGAGGGAATGATCTGAAGTAGTTCTAGCGAGGTTCTCCAAATAGGAATTACCACTTCAGTTCCAATTCCCTATCACCATTAACCTATCTAGACTAACCTAGATAAGGTCCCTCCCCTTTCTATTATTAGTCCAAGTATATGAATTCCCTCTCAGTTCCACATTAATAAAGTCCATTCTGCTCATAAAATCATTAAGATTTTGCAAGCTTTTAGGGCAATCCCTATTACCTCCTAATTTCTCTGAATGGTACAGGGGGGTATTAAAATCTCCCATACACATCATTTGCATATCCTTTATTGTTTCTATAATCCTAGCCAGTTTATCATACATTTATTTCCTCCCTAGCTTGTTATTAGAATCATAGATATTGATCAACCCCCAATGTTGAATACTAGTTTGGAAATCAGCTATTATGAAATTTCTATCCTTCCAAACCTCAACTCCTATCATAGAGTTTGGGTTCCACATAGTAGAAATACCCCCTGAGGCTCCATCAGCATCCATATGCATGTATGTAGCACCTGGCCAATCATGGCTAACAATTTTATCAAACTTGGCACTAGACATTTTAGTTTCTTATATTATATCATAGTCTACATTTTCTTGAAATATGCATTGCTTTACAGTGTATTGCTTCCGAGGGTTATTTAACCCCCTTAAATTCCAAGAGAAAAATTTCATTTCTTATCTCTATTGATAGTCTCCAGTGTAAGTTTCTTACCACTAGCCACATTCCTTGCTGCTTTTTTTGTCCTGGTTGCTCTGCTAGATGGTCCTCCAACTATCCCACAAGTTCCCACGTCTAGTCTTCTTCCCCCCCCCCTCCCCCCCCCCCCCTTTCCCCCCTCTTCTTTTTCTAAACCTCTCATTCCCCATTATCCCCCTCTTGTGGTGAGGTAGGGTTAAGCTTCTTTTCAGCCTTATCAATGCTTGCCATTACTTTAGTTGCAATCTCTATTGGGGAGGCTTTAACCATTTTTAAGTGGGTACAAACTCTCTCACGAGAATCACATTTTGAGGCCATAACTTCCTACAGGCTGTTACCTCCTAGTTTCACTGGGGAACTAGGAAGAAGGTAGCTAACCTCCATTTCACCTTCCTCTAACACTCTCCTTCCTTAAGTCCCCCATGGGTGAACTCAACAGTTCCTCCAACTCCCTCCTAAAGGGGTATTCTTCCAATTTCTTCTTATCCTCCGAAACTTCCCCATCCCCAGGAACATTATGCTTGCATGGGGTGGAAAGCACTTGGTGAACCTCTATAGTTTGTATATCATTGGTCTCCACCTCTTGTCTTGCAGCTTCCGATGGTTTCCCCATAGTTGCCTTGACAATCCCTAGAGAACCCTCCTTGTTTATCCTTCTATATTTGGGCCTTACAATCCACTATAAGGTGTCCAAATTGACCACATTTCTGGTAGAACAAGCCCACATTCTCATATTCAATAGGTTTGGCTTTCTCTTCCCATTTGGTCTTAAGTGTAACCAGAGTTGGGAGTGCTCGATTCAATGCTACATTCACATAGAACCTAGCATAAACTAGTCATGATTTTTGCATAGTCACCTTATCCACAATGACAAAGTGACCAAAAGAATTCTCCACCCACCTTAGGATCTTTTCATCCCAAAATTCAAGGGGTAGTCTACGTAATCTAACCCAAAAGTGAACTAGTTTATTTAACTTTGCACTAGCATCAAAGCTTGAATGCCACTTTGTCAAGGCAAGACAATGTTTCCCATAATACCAGGTACCTAAGAGAATGAGGTTGATATCCTCTAGAAATGTAAACTTGAAACAAAAGAGGCCACTAGGCATTGCAGAAACACCCACACTACCCCTAACTTTCCATTTCTAACTCACCCATTTACCAACCATCTTGATTGTGGGTCTAAAAGAAATAAATCTACGAACAACACAAAGTTTGAGGCCAGAGGTCACACTGTCCACCAAACTATCAGGGAGGGAGATCATTGGATCATCCAAGCCATAGGCAATCTTGGGATCCTCCGTAGTGACATTAGCCACCGAGGAACTCACAAGCACATTCTTCCAACAAGTTAGGGTCCCATTTGCCAGCTTCTAACCGCCCTCTAGAGGACAACCAGTAGGGCCACCACTGCCCAAGGAAACAATGTCGAAAAATGTCTTCCCTACATCCCCCATGGACCCACAACCATCCATCGTGTCCTCCAAGTCCCTACATAACAAAAGCACCATTTGTAGGTCCAGGCAGGGTGAAGGATCCAGAGGCTTAGGACTTGCCATATATTCAAATTTCAAATTCAAAGTTAGGCATCAAGTTGCAGAGCTTTAGATTTCAAAAGGCAAGAAGAATACATGTCATGTTTTGTGTTAATTGGTAAGATGTCATCATCTTTTCCATTTTTTTGTCTACCTCATTGGGCTAAGCATCAATGACAAGGTGTTATAGATTTATTTTATTTGGATCAAGGTTCTTTATTATTCATTACAATATTTGATTCAATGATTGCACAAAATAATGTTCATAGAACCAAGAAATGGTTCTGTAATGGCTCTGGTATTTATACTATATTATGGACTCCAAATTTGAAACATGACTCTCTATCTTTCTTGTGTATTCCCTTGTTGATTAAGTTTCTTTCCTTGCCCTTAGAATATTATGAGTTAGAAAAAATTGAGTTAATTGCTAATAAACTTAAGGTTTTTCTTTGACATGAGCTATTGTCTTTTGAAGAACCCAATTTTTCTATCAAGATCTATTTATTATTGAGCCTCCTTAAGAATTTTCCTACCTCTATTACATTTTCGTCTTGAAATCATAATATATGACCTATGAACAATATTAAAAAGGGAAGATTTTTTGGGACACTTCACCAATCAATGCAATGACCCTGATTGTTCACATCTTGGTTTTTGTAAAGGTCATACAACATTCCCATCTAAGGGTGTCTTCACACACTATCTTTGTCTAAGAATACTCATGTTGATCATACCTTTTTGTTCACTATTCATGTTCCATCTAAAAAACAATTCTTGGGATTTCTTCTCCTTTGAATGGGGGAAAAAATTCCATTTTGTTGCAAATATGTGCACTAATCCTCCTTTTCTAGATCTAAGTGATCATCAAAAAAATCCCATTACCTCCCCTTTGACAAAACAATTTATCCACATGATCTATTTTTCAAGTTTCTACAATTTTGCCTATCATTTATCACTGCTTGATTTAAATGGGTTCAAGTTATATACTTTCTTTCACATATATGTTGCCTCCTCCTTTGTCTTGCTTTCCTTGTGATAAGGAATATTCTAAGAGAAATTTTTCTCCTAAGACTCCTCCTCTTCTATATTTTAACAAAATTATTCAGGAGCTGATGTTTTCAGATCAACATCTTAGTTTTATGCATAACTCATATAACCCTTCTAGCATGAAGCTGGAAGAAATTTCCTCATAATAAGATAAAGTTATGGCCAACAAGGTAATGTCTTTAATTTATTCTCAACTATATGATGATATTGAGAAGGAGGAGTTCATGGAGGATTTTGATGGAGTTAATCTACAGTTTTGTGAGCCTCAAATCTTCTCAGATGTATCATTTTCTCCCTCTCTATAGGATAATCTCCCATAGTAAGTCAATGATATGTTACTAGTGGACCTCTATTGTGCTCAGTTTGAGTCTAATATTGAAGTTGAAAATCCATCAAAGAAACCACAATCTATTGAGTTAATTAACACTAATGCTGATTTCGACTTTCCTCAAGAGTTGTCGATTGCTCAATCGCCTTTTGCTCCCAAATCCAAGAAAAAGACTCCAAAACCTAGAGGTAGAAAGTCAAACATTATCAATGCTCAAGAAGAGGTTGAAGCTAGAATTCAATTCTCATTGGATGGAAATTTTCCTTCCATTAAGTGTATGAAAAGGAGAACAAAATGGTCTCTTTGTCCACAAAAGAACTATTCTCTCATGGAATGTCAGAGGCCTTAATTCCTCTGACAAAAGAAGTATAATCAGTAGAGGCTTGATTCTTCTTAGGCCGATGTTATGATTTTGCAAGAAACTAAGTCATCTTCTCCAAATTTTCATAAAACTTTGGGTAAATGGTCATCCTAGAAATCTAATTTTTTTTTTCAGGAGTTGGTTCGTTAATTCATTTAGCCATTCTTTAGAATCCTCAGTCACTAATTTCCCATTCCTTACAACATGGGTCTTATTGGAAAATGGTCAATATTCAACATTCTAATATTTCATCCTTTGGAGTTAATATTTATGGGCCAACATAAACTAATGATAGGCAACATTTGTGGTTGACTTTAACCAGCATTTATTCAACAGTTTGTGTAGTGTAAATTTATTATACTTGAATCTTTCAACTCTATATTAGGACCTTGTAATAACTCCTACCGGTTATAACTTCTTCAAACACCAAAATCTTTATACTTCAGTTGTTCAACATTTCAACAAAAAATTTATGAGAAAGCTCTGATAGCAATGTAATATCCTCTTATAATGAACTAATATGTGAGTGTAATTCTTTTGGTATTTTCAATGCATATACATGGAAACTAGATATGAAATGCATAACTACAACTAATTGACATTTTCACAAGCAATTTATATACAATAATGACTACAATAATGCCAAAATCTGATTTTGAATTATCATAGCAAAATCACATGCTTATAAAGTAAAATAATAACTACTCATAGTTTCTAGAGGAACTTGATAATAGTGATGCCCAGGAATGGAAATGAATCAAACATAAATATTGTAGCATGACATTGTACATGCATATTGTAGCAACCAAAACATATTCTCCAATTTAAGCACAAATAGAACTACTGAATTGAAGCTCTCTTGAATACAAATTCAATAGATATTTCACTACATCAAATGGTTGCAACACTGAAGGGTTGAAATTCGCCAATGGCTAACTAAAATTAGAAACCTTAGCTTCTTCTCCCAACTTAATATCAAATGCAATTCACAATAATCAGATGATAAACAATGAAGCTCTCACATCTATTTATTATTTTCCTTCACCCTTCTAGAAGGAAATAAAATATTTATTAATTGCATTCTCTAGAAGCTTCCCCCTTTCCAATAATTACTGTGCTTCTAATTAAATTACTAGAAGCTTCCCCCTTCCAATAATTAATGCATTCGCTAGAACCTTCCCCCTTGCAATACAATAATTAATTGTGCTTATAGAAAATTAAATTACTAGAAGCTTCCTTTTTCCAATAATTAATGCACTCTCTAGTAAATTAAATTAATTAAATATAAAGTCACCTTTTTTATTTTAATTTATTTAATGAATTTATAAGAAATTAATTTGATCAATTTCTCCTTATTTCTCCACTTAGCCTTCAAAAGATGTCAAGGCTAAGAACTCTACCGAGATGCTAAAAATATGGAGACATTATAGTCCAACCTCTCAAAAATTTCTTGTCCTCAAGCAACTCCAAGTCTGAATGCTGAAAA
The DNA here is from genome assembly GCA_028749045.1 of Cupressus sempervirens. Taxonomy (NCBI): domain Eukaryota; kingdom Viridiplantae; phylum Streptophyta; class Pinopsida; order Cupressales; family Cupressaceae; genus Cupressus; species Cupressus sempervirens. Next base: position 641,187,866 of record CM053787.1, on the reverse strand, counting down.
ATCTCCTCATTCTCCTATCTCAAATCCTCTACTGGCATGTCCTTCCATTTCACCAAATACTCCCTTATAGTTCACCACCTCAAGTTCCTTTCCCTAAAATAAATGATAGCCTCTATCACCAATAGCATTTTCCCCTCATCATCCAAGGGTGGGAGTACTATTGAAGGAATAATATGATGTCCTAGCACCTACTTGAGGTGTGACGCATGAAAAATGTTGTGCACCTTGCTCTTTGTTGGAAAATCTAACTCATAAGCCACCTCTCCCACTTTCATAATAATCCTGAATGGACCATAGTATCATGGCTTAAGTTTCTTGGCACCACTCTTCTTGAGAGTGGATTGATGGTAAGGCTGCAACATAAGATACACCATATCTCCAACCTCAAAAGTTTTCTCTATCCTCTTCTAGTCTGTATACTACTTCCACTGATTTTGTGCCTTGGTTATATTATCCTTGAGATTCTTAACAATGTCTTGAGTCTCTTGTAACAAATCACCTGCACTAGAAACTCTAATATCACTTAAAAGTATATCCATAAAATTGGGTGCCTCATACACAAGGCCATTAAGGGTGACATCTAAATAGACATGTGATAAGTGGTACTATAGCAATACTCATAGAGATGAATCCACTTTACACATGCCTTCTATTGCCCTACTATATAATTTCTAAGATATCCCTCCACCCATTTGTCTGAGGGTGGTAGCTAGTACTTAGAGTGAGCTCTATCGCACACAACCTGAATAGCTCCTACCAAAAGTGACTCCTAAACCTATTGTCTCTATCACTCACAATGCTCTAGGGTAAGCCATGTAATTTGAATATCTCCTTGAAGAACAAAATTTCCACCTCTGTATCAGTGATAGGAAAGAAGTGTGCAAACTTCATTAGGAAATCCACAACCACATATATCTAGTCTTTGCATTGGGCTCTAGGAAGTACTAAGATGAAGTCCATAGATAAACACTCCCACTTCCTATCAGGAACTAGAAGTGACTAAAGTAAACCACCTAGATTGGAATGTTCCTGCTTATTCTGCTAGCTAGAGGGACACTCCCTATTATACTAAAGTACATCTAATTTGAGCCCTTTCCTTGTGAAGTGATCTCTATTCTTTCAGTATATCTTGTAGAAACTAGGATGTCCTACCATAGGTGAATGATGAAATTTTTTTGGAACCATCCTCCTCACTATTGAGCCTAGAACCAAAAATATTCATCCTTTGTGAATGATGATCTCATTCACAAGGGTGTATTTGATTTCCTAAATAGTTCCATCTATGCATCCAATTGTCCACACATTCTTTGCATACTTTGCAGGGATCAAATGTCTCCAATCCTCTAATATATATATCAATAAGCTCAAATGGGGTTTACATAATAAAACATCAACAACTACATTCAGTGTCCCCTTAAAATATGTAATATCAAATTTATAGGACTATAGCTTGCTCATCCACTTCTACTACATGTCATTGAGATCTCACTGCCCCAAAAAGTGTTTTAGGCTATTATGGTCTATTTTGATATAAAATTTGCTACCTGCCAAATATTGCCTAAACTTAGCCAAAGCATGCATAATGGCTAACATCTCCTTATCATATATGTTGAAGCTCCACTCTGGCCCTCTAAATTTTCTATTCTCATAAGAAATAGGGTGATTCTCTTGCATAAGCATCACTCCAATGCCCTCTCTAGAAGCATCACAATGTAGCTCAAAAGGTTTGCTGAAATCTAGTAATGCTAACACTAGACAAGAAGTCATCAACTCCTCAAATTTCTCAAAACACTCCTATGCCTCAAGAGTCCACAAGAAATCTCCCTTTCTCATCAAATTTTTCAATGATGTTGCATGCCAAAAATATCCATTCACAAACCTCCTATAGAAATCGCATAATCCAAGAAATCCCCTCAACTGTATAAGGTTCACTAGTGAAAGCCACTCCACAATGGCACAAATCTTTTCAGGATCCATGTGTATGCCTTCTGCACTGATGATGTGACCCAAATACAACAACTCTATCATACCCAAATCACATTTTAACTCCTTTGCATGCAAGGACTCTTTGCCTAATATATCCAACACCATGTCAAGGTGAACCAAGTGCTCCTCCCAAGATCTACTGTACACTACGATATCATTGAAGAAGACAAGTAAAAATTTCCTCAATTGAAAATGGAAAAACCTATTCATTGTTGCTTGAAAAGTAGCAAGTGTATTAGCTAGCCCAAATAACATAACTATGAACTCAAAATGGCTACAATGATATCTAAAGGTTGTCTTCTTAATGTCTTACTTTCTAACTCTGATCTGGTGATAACCTGATCTCAAATCTATTTTTGAGAAGAAGCAAGCTCCATGAAGCTCATCTATTAACTCATTGATCCTGGGAATGGGGTACCTATTTTTAATTGTCTTCCTATTAATCACCCTATAATCAACACACATCCTTAATGTCCCATCCTTCTTCTTCAACAACACCACTGAAGAAGCAAAAGGAGACTTACTTGGTCTAATGTGGCCCATAGCAAGTAACTTCTTTATGGTTTTTTTCAATTTCATCCTTCAACCTCCTTAGATGCCTGTAAGCTGCAATCATGATGGGCTTAGCCCCCTTCTCTAACTCGATGATGTGTTCAATACCCTTATCTGGTGGTCTATCTTGTGGATGTCACATAACACCTTAGAGTGTTTAGCTCTAAGCTTCTGAATATCAGGAGGATATTCAGTCTTCTATTTTCCCTCTTGTGATGGAATTAACATGCACTCTACTATCCACTCTAACTAATCATGTCGAATCAATCTAGACATCCTTCAAAAAGAGACTATTTTGAAATCACTGTCCTTGATTGCCTTAAGAATTTGTGTCTTCCCATTTACTTTAAACCTCATCTCCTTCTCCTTGAGATTAAGAATGAAATCATCAATATTGTGCAATCAACTAATTCCAAGGACTATATCTGTATCTCCCATAGGCACAACATAGAAATATTCCTTAAATGCATTATTATTAACTTCCAATAGGAGTCTAGTGATCTTACTATCATAACTAAGGATATAGCCATCAACTACCCTCACTCTAGTTCCTCCAAACTCCTTTATTTGTATGCCATGCCTCTCCACCAACCTAGCATCAATGAAATTATGAGTGGCAATGGTATCAACCAAAGTTATAACTCATTGTCCAACAAGTACTCCTCTCATTTGAAATGATCCTTCTTGCTTAATACTAGTGAGACGAGCTTCCCTAAGTTGCCCATCTTCTTCCCCATCCTTCAACTCCATTTTAGACAAGTTTTCAGCCTTGTCTTCCTTTTTTTCACCATCTATTTCCTCTATATTAGATTTCTAGTTTGAATCATCTAATTTTGATTTCTCGTAGTATGCCCACATTACTCTATTAGCTTTTTCCTTTTGTCTAAGAAGACAGTCATGGTTTGCACCATAGGATCCCTTACAATAGAAACATAATTTTTTCTTTCTCAAATCATCTAATGTTTCCCTATCAAAAGGTTCTGGAGTTTTATCTTTAGAATCATTTTTAAAATCAGTCCTCTCAGGTTTTCTATAAAATGGTTTGTTATCCTTACTAGAAGATGCTCCTTTGTACTGAAATTTGTTTGGTAGGACTGCATATTCCATACTTCTTACCTTTTTCATAGCTTCTTATAAATAAATGGGATCAAATTCTTTTATCCAACCTTTTAGTGGTTTGGATAGGCCTTTAATGAAAAGAACTAACAATGTAAGATCTAAAATGTTTGGCACCAAGATTGCCAACTGCAAAAATTTTCCAATGAAATAATCCAAGTTGGCTATTTTTTTTAGCTGTGCTAATTCATGGAAATAAACCTCTAGATCTTTCTTGTCAAATCATTCAACCAACCTATCCACAAAGTCTTGGTACTCTGTCACCTGATTATTCTGAAGTGTTACCATACCATGGTACCACCAATCATTTGCTACTCCCTCCAAATGCAAAGTGGCATATTTGATAGCTTACATCTTTATCAATGGCCTTAGTGCCAAGAATGTGTCAAGCTTATGAATCCAAGCTTGAGTGGTCATCTTACCACCTCCCATCAAATGTAGGCATAGTAAGCTTTCCTGTAGCACTCTTCAACTCATTATTTTGACTTCTTGGCCTCCTATCCTATCTAAGTGATCTGTAATGTTCTCTTCTCTAATTAAAAAAGCATTCAAAGATCATCCTCTCCCAAACCTATGGTGCCAATAATTCCCATTCTTCATTTGCAGCCATAAGGATATCTGCAAATGTCTCATCCTCAACTTCCTTTGCTAGTTCCTATACTAGTTCTTCTCTAAAAAAGATAGGATGTGTGGGCCTATCTACTATTCTAGAAAGAGTTCTATGAGCTCTAGGTGATCCCACTACACTCTTGTTATCCTCTTGTTCTTGATTCTATCTATCATGTGGGTTCATGTGCTCAACCATTTTGGTGAGTTTCTACAAATCCTGCGTCATCTGCTCTTGTCCTATAACCATTGCTCTGTAAAATTCTCTTGTTTCATGATCCTCATTCCTATTGTCTCTTGGTGGGCTACGCTCTTTCATGTACCCATGGTGTCTAGCTTCTTATAATAATCTTGTTCCCTAGCAAACAAAACTTGGCTAATAGTGAAAAATTCGTGGGAGCCAACTCTAGGGGGCTACATGTGCTTGCTTAACCCTCAGGATGGCATGATTTAGCTCTAATACCAATGTAATAACCCCAACCAGTTATAACTTCTTCAAAAGCCAAAATCTTTATACTTTAGTTGTTTGACAGTTCATCAAAAATTTTGCAAGCAAGCTCTAATACCAATGTAATATCCTCTTATAATGAACTAATATGCAAGTGTAACTCTTTTGGTATTTTCAATGCATATACATGGAAACTAGATATGAAATACATACCTATAGCTAACTGACATTTTGACAAACAATTGATATACAATAATGACTACAATAATGCCAAAATCTGATTCTGAATTATCACGGCAAAATCATATGCTTATAAAGTACAACGATAACTACTCATAGTTGCTAGAGGAACCTAATAATAGTGATGCCCAAGAATGGAAATGGATCAAACATAAATATTGTAGTGCAACATCATGCATGTGTACTGTAGTAGCGAAATCCATTCTGTAATTTAAACACAAATAGAACTCTTGAACTAAAGCTCCCCTGAATACCAAATTCAGTAGATATTTCACTACCTCAAATGTTTGCAACACTGAAGAGTTGACATTCTCCAATGATTGACTGAAATCAAAAACCTTTGTTTCTTCTCCCAACTTAATATCAAATGTAATTCACAATAATTGGATGATAAACAATGAAACTCTCACCTCTATTTATTCTTTTCCTTCACCCTTCTAGAAGGAAATAAAATATTTATTAAATGCATTCTCTAGAAGCTTCCCCTTTCCAATAATTATGTGCTTCTAGAAAATTAAATTACTAGAAACTTCACCCCTTCTAGTAATTAATGCATTCGCTAAAAGCTTCTCCCTTGCAATACAATAATTAATTGTGCTTTTGGAAAATTAAATTACTAGAAGCTTCCCCCTTCCAATAATTAATGCACTCTCTAATAAATTAAATTAATTAAATATAAAGTCACCTTTTTATATTTTAATTTATGTAATGACTTTATTAGAAATTAATTTAATCAATTTCTCCTTATTTCTCCACTTAGCATTCAAAGGATGTCAAGGCTAAGAACTCCACCGAGATGCTAAAAAGATGGGGACATTATAGACCTGATGACAAGAAGGATGACATTTTTCTCCTACACATACTATTTAGGGCTTTAACAATTTTCTCATTAATAATGCACTTTTTGATATACTTCCTCAAAATGGTAACTTTAAATGGACGAATAGGAGATCGAGAACATTACAAATTATTGTGAGGTTTGATAGGTTTTTGTGCTCATAGTGTTGGAAGTTCAAAAAATATTGATGTTCAATATAAAATATTAGCCTTTTGTAGTTTTGATCACTTTCTCATTCAATTGAATATTGTGACCACAACTATGTTTTTATTCTTGTAGGTCTCAATCTTCTTTTGAATTTGAATCTATGTGGTATAAAAATCCTCAATTCAATACCCTCCTTAAAAAATGGTGGATAACAATCCCCTTGGAGCTAGGAACACATATGTTTTAATTCCTTAAGAAAATGCAACATGCCAAAGGTCTTGTTAAGGAATGGAATGTAAATTTCCTTAAGAATATTTGTTAACAAAAAGATTTGGTGGAGGGGGAATTGGCTGAGATTAATCAACATATTTTTCAACATGATCTTGATCCTTTAATTTTTGACAAGTAAAAGAAGTTGTTGGAAGAATGGGAAGAATTATTTTCTAGGGAGGAGGAATACTAGAGACATAAGTCTAGAGAGTTGTGGCTTCAACAAGGTGATCAAAATACAAATTTTTTTTCACGTCTGCTAAATAGAAGAAAGTTGTAAGTTACACTTGTTTTTCAATTGAAGATGCTTATGGTTTGACCTGACCTTTGATACCCACGGAATTCAAGAAGAGGGGGTTAATATTTTCACTAATCATTTATCTCCTCCTACTACAAACCATCCAATTTCATCCTCTATTGATACATTATTACACGGTATTCTAACACTTATTTGTCTACAAGATAATTATACAATTATGGCTCCGTTCACATGACTAGAAATTCATAATATTATCTTTTCTATACCCCAAGACAAGTCCCCTAGGTTAGATGAATTTACAAATTTATCCTTCCAAAAATGTTGGCATGTTATTTGTTTTGACCCACTTGCAATGTTGGTGGAATCTCAGGTAAACTCCTCTATTCTCAAGGATTTTAACACTACTAATATTGCCCTTATCCTAAACAATAATGATCCTAGGTGTTTTTTTGACTCTGGGCCTATTTATTTATGTAACATAATTTATAAGACCATTACAAAGGAAATTTACTAATACACCTGATTCCCAAGATTTTATTAGTAGAATAAGGAGGTTTTGTTCTAGGCTGATAGACTATTGATGGTACACTGCACATGAGACATTACATTCTCTAAATGTCCATGATATTCCTTCTTTAGTAGTAAAGTTGGATATGATGAAAGATTGGGATAGGTTCAACTGGTCTTTCATCCTTTAGGTTTTGAGTAAGTTTGGTTTTTCACGAAAGTGGTGTAAATGGATAAAGACATGTATTTCAAGTGTCTATTTTCAGTCCTTGTAAATGGTACTCCTATTGGTTTTTTTTCCTTCAACTCAAAGCATTGGACAAGGTGATCCCTTGTCTCCTTTCCTATTTATAATTGTGGTTGAGGCTTCTAGTTTCATTATTGATCACATGCATGAAAATGGCCTTTGGTTGGGAGTTCATATTGTTAGAACTTCTATTTTCATAACCCACTCTTTATTTGTAGATGATACTTTGATTTTTAGTAAGGCAAGTATTCAAGAAGCTAAACAAATTAAAGAGTATTTGATCTTTATACATCTATTTTTGGTGAAAAGGTTAATGCCAATTTTTTAAAAAACATATGTGTTTAACAAGCCACAACACATATCAAGGAGGATTGTCAGTATTTTGAGATTTTTTGTGGAAGAGCTTCCTTCTACATACAATCATCTCACCTTCCAAGCCGAAATTATGTATTTAATATTGTCAATAATAATTCCCCAATATCAAGACTTATTGGTCCCCATAAAAAATGGTAACACTAGAACTAATTATTCAACAAATAGAAAAACTTATAGGAGATTTCTTATGGACTACTAATATGTGGTGGTAAGAAAAAACACCCTTAGTATATATATCTGATATGTCCTCTTCTCATGGTGTGAAGAGTGTTAGTTTATATGATTTATGAAATATAAATAAGGCCTTTGGTGGGAAACTCATTTGGATAATGTTTTCTATGCTTCATACCAAATAGTGCAGATTAATGCAAGAGAAATATCTCGACATTGTAGACCCTTCAAGGGTTATTGTTGTTTTGAACCTACATAAGGGTTCAACGATTATGGATTTCATGTTGAATTCTAGGGATGTAATTACTTTTTATATTTCTTGGGAAGTGAATGGTGGATATTGTGTTAATTTTTGGATGGATTCATGGAATAGCCATCCCTATTAGTCATCACTATTTGGGGACATAAGCTTATTGATCGTGTTTTTGTTGTTCATATCTTCTTCCTCTCCCTCTTCCTCTCTCCATCTATCTCCCTCCCAGTTTCCCTCCTATCTATCTCCCTCCCCTCTCTTCCTCCTCTCCTTACTATATCTCCCCCTATCTTCCTAATCTCAATCTCCTCTCCTTCCATCCTTCCCCTCTCTTCCTCTCGTTTCATCCTTTCCCTCCTCCCCTCCTCCATCTCTCCCTCCCTCTCTTTCTCCACCCTTCTCCCCACTCCCTTTGTCTCCCTTCCCCCAACCCCCCGCCCTTCCTAACCCCTATCTTCCTCCTCTCCAATATTTTTCCCTACCTTCCTCTCACCTTACCTTATTCCTCTCTCTCACTGTCTCCCCCCTACCACTCATCCCTCTCCTCCTCTTCCTCATTTACTCCCTCCTCTCATCTCTCTCTCTCTCTCTCTCTCTCTCTCTCTCTCTCTCTCTCTCTCTCTCCTCTCTTGCACCATCCCTTTCATCCCTCCCTTTGTTTCCCTTGCCCCTCTCTTCCTCTTCCTCTTCCTCTTCCCCCATTCCTTCTCTTTCACTTTCTCCCTCTCCCCCTACCCCCTCCTCTATCCCACTCCTTGTTTAACCTATCTTGCCCTTATTTGTAGTCCTTGCTCCATCTATCTCCCTCCCTACTCTTCCTCCATATCCCCCTCCCTCATTCCCCCCCCCCCCACCCTCTCTCTCTCTCTCTCTCTCTCTCTCTCTCTCTCTCTCTCTCTCCCTCCCTCCCTCCCTCCCTCCCTCCCTCCCTCCCTCCCTCTCTCTCTCTCTCTCTCTCTCTCTCTCCTTCTCTCCCTTCTATCCCTCTTCCTCTCTCCATCTATCTCCCTCCATGCTTTCTACCTATCTATCTCCATCCCTTCTCTTCCTCCATCTCCCCCTCTATGTGTTCTCCTCATATCTTCCTACTCCCCATCCCCTTCCTTTTCATCCCTCACTTCTCTTCCTCGTTCCATCTCCCTTCTTTCTTTCCCTATATCTATCTCCCTCCCTGCTCTTCTCCCCTCCCTTGTTTTTCCCTATCTTCCTACTCTCTCTCTCTCTCTCTCTCTCTCTCTCTCTCTCTCTCCCCCCCCCTCCCGCCCTCCCCCCCTTCCTTGTTTTCCCCTATCTTCCTTCTATCCATCTATCTCTCTCCATGCTTTCTTTCTATCTATCTCCATCCCCTCTCTTTTCATGCCTTGCTTCTCGTCCTCCTCCCCTTCCTCTCCCTCCATCCTCCCATCATCTCTCTCCCCTCTCTTCCTCCCCCCTTCCTCCCCCATTCCTCCATCTGCCTCTTCGCCCCTCTTCCTCTCTCTACCTATCTCCATCCCCTCTCTTCCTCATCCCCTTCCTATCCCTATCCTCTCTTCCCCCTCCCCTTCCCCTCTCCCTCATCTCTTCCTTCTCGCCTTCCTCCATTTCCCTCTTCCTCTCTCTTCCTCCTCCCCTTCCTCCATCTCCCTGCTCTCCCCATATCTTCCTACTCCCTCTCCCCTCTCCTTCTATCCCTCCCCTCTCTTCCTCCTCCCATTCATCTTCCTTTTCCTCCATCTCACCCTCTCCCTTCTCTCCCCATATCTTCATGCACCTTCTGCCCTCTCCTTCCATTCCTCCTCCTCTCTCTCTCTCTCTCTCTCTCTCTCTCTCTCTCTCTCTCTCTCTCTCGCCCCCCCACCCTCCCCTTCCTCTCCTCCCTCTCTTCCTCCTCCCCCCTCCTCTCCTTTTTCTCCTCCTCTCCTCTCCTTCCATGCTTTCCTCCATCTCCCCCTCTCCCTTCTCTCGCCATATGTTTGTGCACCCTCTCCCCTCTCCTTCCATTCCTCCCCGCTCTTCCCCTTCCCCTTCCTCTCTCTCCTTCCATCCCTCCCCTATCTTCCTCCTCCTCCCCCCTCTCCCTTCTCTCACCATCCTTTCCTCCATCTCCCCCTCTCCCCTCTCCTTCCATTCCTCCCCCTCTTCTCTCTCTCTCTCTCTCTCTCTCTCTCTCTCTCTCTCTCTATCCCCCCCCCCCCCCCCCCCTTCCTCTCCCTCCTCTCTTCCTCCTCCCCTTCATCCTACTCCCTCTCCCCTCTCCTTCTATCCCTCCCATCTCTACCCCCTCCCCTTCCTCTCTTTTTCTCATTCCCTTCCTAATCCTTTCCCCCCTTCTTTTTCCTCCATCTCCCCCTCTCCCTTCTCTTCCCATATCTTTGTACTCCTTCTCCCCTCCCCTTCAATCCCTACCCTCTCTTCACCCTCCCCTTCCTCTCCTTGCTCTTCTTATATCTTCCTGCTCCCTCTCCCCTCTCCTTCCATCCCTCCCCCCTCTCCCTTCTCTTGCCATCCTTTCCTTCATCTCCCCCTCTCCCCTCTCCTTCCATTCCTCCCATCTCTTCCCCCTCCCCTTGCTCTCTTTTTCTCCTTCCCTTCCTACTTCTCTCCCCCCTCCTTTACTCCATCTCCCCCTCTCCCTTCTCTTCCCATATCCTTCTACTCCCTCTCCCCTCCCCTTTGATCCCTAACCCTTCTTCCTCCTTTCCTTTCTCCATCTCTTCCCATATCTTCCTGCTTCCTCTCCCCTCTCCTCTTTTTCTCCTCCCCTTTCCTCCCTTCGTCCCTTGCAAATTTAAAATGAAAAAAAATCAATAGAAATAGTCAAATTGAAATAATAATAAAAATTGATTCCAAATTTACACATAGTGAAATAGACATGTCAAAAAAACAAATCTAATCAAATCAAATAATTAAAAATATTAATATCTAAATCTTAATTTTATAACAATGATAAATTAATTATGACAACTGTTACAATAGCTTATAAGAAATAAAACTATTTAAATTTGAATATTTGATTTCACTATCTAAATTTTAATATTAATAGAATATATAATAATATGTAATTATTAGTAAACAAAATTATATATTAAAATCATATAAGTACCATTTCACACTAAAAATAAATTGGTGTGTAAATTATTGTCAATAGTTACAACAAATTAATCAATGTCAGATATTATTATTCTCATTGCCTAGCATCTTGGAGTGTGATGAAAAGGGGGGAAATTTAAGCATTAATGTAAGGATTCAATAGTGTAAAAAATTGAAGAGTTAAAGGTTGTAATGAATGGTTTGATGGATTGTGAGAAAGAGATCATGTCTGGGTTTGAAGAGTATTCAAGCTGTATAGCTTAGACACCCCTAATACAACACAACAAAGAGTTGGAAAATTGCAAGCCCAGGTTGGTAACTGCACATCTACTTACACATAGAATCTCTGAACAGCATAAGAAAGTTAACAGTAACAGATTTCCACAATCTATTTGTAAAGTACTAAGTTTTTTGGATTCGATTGTGTTTGTTTATTTCATCAACGTTTCGGATCACACTACATGATCCATCATCTTTCTTATCCTAATGATGGATCATGTAGTGTGATCCGAAACGTTGATGAAATAAACAAACACAATCGAATCCAGAAAACTTAGTACTTAGCATAAGAAAGCTCTATGAATGAAGTCAACACATTTAAGATAAAATATGAAAAGTGAATCATCTCACTCCGAAACCAATAGACACGGTTGACATACTTTGGGCATTCAAACAATGATACGAAGTGAATCATCTTGGTCCAAAACTAAAAATAGAATTCCTAATAAGGAACGACATATTTGCGTAATACCAAACCCAATAACCGTGGTATAGGCCTAAGCATTTAAGGCAAGGTATGAACATCTGTGTTATCTCGGTTTATAGGTAGGAAATTAAGAAGTATGAGCCCAGAGTCAAAATAAGGACACCTGAAAATATAGGACTTCTAAGTGAAAGTCATAGGATAATATCAAGCAGTATCATAGCTATAATAAGAACATTCAAAGATAGACGGATAAACATGCAAAGCTCAGAAGAGAAGCGAGCACAATGTGGAGTTGTGAACCTAAAGTAAATAAATCCTTGCAAGCGGAATATTGAACCTATATGAACACAAACCATGGTAGGAAGGATTAAACTAATGTAAAAATAATTTAAAACCCTTAAATAAATCCTTCCAGTCTTCCAAGTATGAACACAAAACCACGCAAGGAAGAACAAAATTATGAGAATAGAGCATAATTTAGATCCTTACCATTGCTATTAGTGAGAAATTGGTGGCAAAGTGAAGAAACAAACAAGGAAAAATTGACCAAAAATAATCAGGTTAATAAACTGAAAAAATAGATAGCGGAATAATAGTTATACTACACCAGCGATGGAAAAGTAGAGAGGAGATATACTTACAGTTTCTTCTTCGCTGCAACTCCAACCATTAGGAAAGTATCCTCCTTTCTCCCACATAAAATATAAGGTAACATTTTAGTGGGGAATTGAACTTTCAGAAATAAATGCTGCAAGGGACATTATTATATCCAATTAATTTGCTCTGTATTATGTTGAATGGATCAGTGGGTTTGGTTCAAATAGGGAGCTCCCACATTTCTCATCATCATCATCATAGGTAGTGGAGAAGCTAACAGACGTAGAACTAGGACAGCTAAAGCGAACAGAACTAGAACACTTGTGACAGTTGCCATGATTTTATGTTGGCTGTAATATGTGGTAGGTGCGCCTGCAAAATGAATCGACAAAAAGAGACCCAAGCAACATTGTTCCAATCCCTCCGATTAGTTCTTTACTCAAGATAGCCCATGAATTATTTTTCCAGTATTATGCAATAGAACATTGGTTTAAAATAGAGCAATTGTAAAAATTCATAACATTCTACACAAAAAGTGGTTCAGTGGATGATTAAATCATAACTTTAGGAAATTCAAGAAAGAAAACACTGTCATCAGTGCCCAAAATGCATAATCTCCTGCTCCCACCGAGAAAAATAATAGCGAAGATCCAATATCTGAGAAGGATTAGTTAACACGAGAGGGTCTTTACCACTTTAGAAAAGCGAAGACAAACCGCATCCTAGCTATTATTTCAAGAAAATTACAGAGCCTGACAATGATTAAGCTAAAACTCATTTATTAACCCACCCATACAAGAGGCCAATATGTCTTAAAGAAAGAAAGAGGAAATAAAAGATTATGCAGGTGATAAAAAATATACCATTATCGCATTTGACACAAGCACGAGCACAAGTACCGCTTCAAAGCAGAATAGAAAAATTCTGAATCACAAACAAAACTGGGAAAATACAATAAACCCCAGTTTCGCACATGAATGCCATAAATAGATATGATGAAATAAAGTAAAACAAACCGTAAATTTATTTTTAAAAAGGGGGCAAAAATTAGAAATTCAAATAAAACAAATAGAACATGACCGTTGCATTCAAAAATTCAAAAGCCCCAAAAAATCAAATAAAACAAGTAAAACATGACCGTTGCATAAAAGACGTTTGAGTTCCATTTGAGTTCCACCGAAGAAATTTGATATGCATTTTTCCTAGAGTTCTGATATGAATTGCTTTAATCATATGAATGTGACATAGAAATGAGAAAGAATATTTGTATTCTTTGCATGTCTATAATTAGCCATGTGCGATTCGGAAACACTTTTTTATGAGATCCTTTTTTATTGATCGGAGCGGGGAGAGTGGTTTTTTGTTCTGCTAGGGTTTCTTGCTTCATGCGATCTTTCAGTTTTTTGTGTACAACTTTTTGTCTGAACTTTCCCTCTGTTAGCTCCACTTGTCACACTGCATTTACTGTTGGAGTTTTTTAGGCTAGAATATAAGGGCTCTAGCCAGCGGTTAACCAATTATTTCTGGTGTTCATGCTACTACTTTGGTTTGCCATGGCGCCTCCACAGAACAAACCTCCGTGCAAGTTTGTGCTGAAGGTTTTTCACGAGGTAATTCTGACATTATCCTTCCATTGCAAGAATTTGATGCTGCATGTGATTGGTTAGAACAACACACCTTAATAGGTTATTTTGTGGGTAGGACTCCCCCTGAAGCTATGCTCTGAGAATGGGTTAACAAGAGCTGGACTCCTCATGGAGTCCGCCTTGATGCTGTGAAAAAAATGACCACAGGTTTTTTTTATTTCGCTTTGCTAACCCCTCGCAGGCAGACGTGGTCTTTAACAATGGACCATGGTCTGTGCGTTCTTCCTTGCTTGTTTTTCAAAAATGGTGATGAGACTTCACAGTCTCGGATGATAAAAAGCTTATGGTTCATGTACGGGTTGAGTTCCCAAGTTTAACCCTGCTTTGTTGGCCTTTCATTGGGTCCATTGCCAAAGCCTTTGGCAAAGTTATCACCAAGGAGCCTAAAAAATTCTTCAATGCCCGCTCGCAGTGATGTGTTTGCATAGAGGTGGATCTTTCCAAGGATCTCAAGGATTCTATAGAAATTCAAATTGGGTGCCAGTCCGCAAAACACTTTTTATAGGTGTTAGTCTATGGAACACAAGATCAAGGACTACCCTCTAGCTACACCTAGGGTCAAGCCCATGCCTAAAGAGGCGACTTCCAAATAGGCCGAAGGGAAGAAAAAAAGAATGGGTTACTATTGGGCATAAGAGCAAGGCTCCCTCGAATCCCTTGCCCCCCAAGCAGTCCTATGCTATGGTTGCCATGATTCCTACTATCCCTATAAGAGCGTCAATTCTAGCTAGCGTAGGGACACAAGTGGCACACAAAGGAATTGCTTCCAGAGTTTTGCAGGTTTTAAACCTTGCTAGCTCGTAGGGGATTTAGGAAACCGCTAGGGTTTCTGCCTTGGTTGGGGTGTGAAGTCCTCTTGCTGCCTCTTCCATAGAGCCACTAGCGATGCAACATTCTCAGAGTCCTCCTGGATGTATAGAGATACCAGAGGTGAAACGTCAGGCTGTAAGTCTAGAGGGATTTCTCTTTGACTTCAACCATGTTTCTACCTTCTTGCAGAATACCTACTCCTCTCTTGAGGATGAAGATGATATGAAAGAGTTCTCATAAACTTCCTATCATGGAATGTTCGAGGTCTCATAGACCTCCACAGAAAGTACTATGTTCGAGATGTCCATCATAGACTTGGTAATTTAGATTTTCTCTATCTACAAGAAGTCAAAATTTCTAGTGTCATGCTTGCTTCGGCATGCCACGTAATTTAGTAGGATGGCGTGATGTTTTCTTCCCAGCACAAGACTGGCTGAGGTGGTGTAGTTACTCTCCTGTCACCTTGCCTTCATTCTGCTATTATTTTGCACAGTTCTGACCCCATGCATAGAATTATTTGGCATTTGCTTTCCATTAATAATCATTCTTTTGGAGTCATTAATGTTTATGCTTCCAATGATGTTGTGGAAAGATCCTAGATGTGGGCTTGGCTGGCTGACAACTTGCCTCTAGCTACTTGGGTTATGTGTAGGGACTTTAATATGGTTGAAGTGGTCTCTGACAAAGACGACATCCTACCTTTTTGCTGGATAGCTGGGAAAAGACAAGCCTAGTATTGCATGCACAATAAATTGAGACTTTTTTGTTCCCAATACCAACCACCACTAGTACAGTGGGGTTTGTCACACTTGGTCCAACTTTCAAGCTGGCTCTGACCGCATATTAAAATACCTTGATCATGCTATGATCACTGCACAATCTTTTTTCTCTTTTTTTGAGGATCAAGATTTGCCTATCATTTCCCTACTAGATGTGACTTTATCTAACCACTACCCCATTTATTTTGTCATTTCTTGGCAAATAGCTATCCCAAAGGTGGCCAAGTCTCAGTTCTTCCTCAACATGTCTATGTTGATGCATGCTTCCACCATTTCATGTCCTACATGTTTGGAACTTGGAGCCACATCCACATTCTCAAAGGGGTTGGATTCAATGGTGAAATGATGCCATAACCAAAACTACTCAGTTCTTGTGCATGTATGGGCTACAACTGGCTATGTTCCATAAATGGTCATATGAAGCTAGCATGCTAGCCCTCAAAAAAGCCTCTAAGGCTCTCACCCTCAATCCTTTTGATGTTGACTTGCAAATTCAGCTTGCCAAGCTTCACCATGAGAAACAAATTGCTGATAATTATGTTGCACAGGAAGCCCAAATCAAAGCCCATCTCTCCACTAGTTAGAGGTTGGTGAAAAAGCATCAAAGGAGTTTTTTCAGGCTCTTCGTGCTTGTCATACCAATCTTGGGATTAAAAAAATCAAATAACGAAATTCTATTCTATCTAGTCTCCCCACCATCCTACAAGCATTTTTTCATCACTATAAGAATGTGTCTGCTTCATAAGAAAATTCGGTTGCTTAGGAGGAAGCTCTCAGAAAGTGTATTTTTGTTACTCCAAATCGTCTAGTAGCTAAGCAACGTGCTTTCTATGAGAAACTTCTTTCCCCCTGAGACCTTAAAAAGGCAATCTACTCCATGGAAGATGACAAGTCCCCTGGGTGTGATGGGCTCCCTTATGAATTCTACAAACACCTCTAGGAGCATATAGGTCTTGATCTGCACAAATTTTATCTTAAAGCCTATCACTCTAAAAGCTTAGGAGCCATTATAAACAAAGGAAACATCAAATTCATACCTAAAGCTGGTTATCCTGAGGATATATGTAATTGGAGACCCATTATCCTTCTGAATGTGTCATACAAGATCATCGCCAAGGCACTCTCTCTTAAAATTGGGCACATGTTGTCCTGAATTGTGCAACCAAAGCAAACTGGATTCATCAAGTCCAGATATATTCTTGACAACATCATTGCTATCAGGGAGGGAATGGAATGGGCTTGCAAGTCCAATCAGAAGGCCATCTTTTTAAAGATAGATTTTGCTAAAGCCTATGATCACATTGATTGACCCTTCATCTTGGCTATGCTCCAGGCTCTAGGTTTTGGCACCAGCTTCCTCCAATCTATGGAGATGCTCCTTGGAGATGCTAATACTTGCATTACCATCAACAATTTGAAATCAAAGGCTTTTGGACTTTTTCGTTCCATCAGACAAGGTTGTTCGCTAGCTCTTGCACTTTATATCCTTCCTACAAAAGGTTTTGGATATTTACTTGTGCATTCTGTGTCCTTAGGACTGGTTCGTACATTTTCTTGCGTGAATCATCCTCCCAATTAGTCAATGGACACTTTGTTGATGATTCTTTTCTCACTCTTTTAGAGGATGAAGAAAACATCAATAATGCTTTAAGTTGCCTGAACACCTTTTGTCAAGCTTCTGGTTCTACAATTCAATGGCATAAAATGCTCTATTTCCACACTCCTTTCTGCCAGCTCCACCTTGGCTTAGCCAATTTCAGTGGAAATGGGTTTCTCACGGAGAAATATTTTTCTTTCTTAGCATTCCTTTTGCATTCTAGGTGTTTCCTATGGAACTTTGGAATGTTGTGCTAGCTAAGCTTAGCAAAAAAACTCAACTACTAGATCACAAAGCCGCTCTCCCTCGTAGAAAATTTCTAGATTTTCTCTAAGATTCTTGCATCCACTCATGTGTATTACTCCTCCTACTAGGCTCCATCCAAAGCTTCTTACATGAAGCTAGAAATATCACTCAACAATTTTCTATGGGCCTCTGGTTCTGATCACCATGGCTTTCAGAGAGTGGCCTGGGATTTTTGTTGTCTCCCAAAAGAGTCCAGTGGTCTTGGCTTGCTTTCCACTTAGAGACAAGGCCTTTCTCTTTGTGCAAAAAGGATTATTAGGGCTCTCTTAGGAGATGAAGCTTGGAAGATTTTGGTTTGGCACTGCATTTCTTTCAGCTTCCTTGTTAATAGGCCTGCTTGGAAGGGGATTGGTTTCCAAACCCTTCTCATTATGTGTGAGCCTATGGTCATTCAGGGCTCCTTCATCATCAAGAGCATTTGGAAAGCCTGAGAGGCTATCAAGCCCTAACTTTGATGGGCTGGAGATGAATGCCACAATATCCTCTCCTTGAATTAGCATAACATATGGTGGCCTCCCCTATTTTCCATTCAGGGTACTCCCCTCGCCAAGACTCAAGGGGTCAGTGCTTTTCATTTTTTCAAATGTGGTATCAGAATTTCGAAAGACCTCTTTTCATGGGTCACCATGAGTTTCAAGACCTAGGAAGATATGCAATTACAATGCTGCCTTGTCCATTCAGACCAATAGACTTTTGACCTTCTACTTTCTTCCATCCCGGTTCACTTAGTTCATAAAGTGGGGATTCAATCTGTTCACCCTTGGTGGCTTGATTGGAGGTGGTTTCTTGCCACTCCTTTTTGTAACTACAAGCCAAGTTTGGGCTACAGATGGCTTTCGCCTCATCTTCCCATGGTGGATATGCTAAACCACAGATGGCATTTGCAATCTTCCCTTTCTCAATGGAGAAAATGCTTTGACACCATATGGAATGCTATAACTAAACCAAAGATTGCACATTTTTCTTGGTGCTTAGCCTTCTAAGGTCTTCCCTTGGGGCCTCAACTCAAATACATTGGGGTTCCTGACCCTAGATGCCCCTTTTGTGGACAACTTGAGTCTTTCTTGCATATTTTTTGGTTTTTCAAGCGTGCTTAGAATTATTGGCACTAGATTCATGATTTTTTCAAGCCATTCAGACCTGAGTCCTTTTCTTGGCATATGATTTTACTGGGTGACTCTCCTAGATTTCCTTGGAAGTTCACCAAGATTTGGCATACCTTCAAGTTGGAGATTATGTTTTCTCTGTGGAAAGATAGGAATGTTGTTCTTTTCACACATAGTTTTTTGGATGTTAACATTTCTATGTATACTAAGGCATACATTTGTAATAATGTAATTATGCAGATTTAGGTGCAAGCTAATAAAGTTGCACTCAAAGTTGCTCACCTGCAGGAGCTGCTCAATCACTAGGGCAATGCTCCTTGTACTATCACAAGAGTGCCTCCAGATGCCTTAGTGGAGACCTTGATGCCCCACACCTGCCATCCTTAGTGCCACTCCTCTAGTTGCCACTCACACACCCTGCACTCCCAAGCTTCTCGCCACCACTCTCACAGTGGTGGTGATGGTGAATGGAGGCACCACTCAGCTTCCCCACCCT
This sequence comes from Cupressus sempervirens, assembly GCA_028749045.1. Taxonomy (NCBI): domain Eukaryota; kingdom Viridiplantae; phylum Streptophyta; class Pinopsida; order Cupressales; family Cupressaceae; genus Cupressus; species Cupressus sempervirens. Next base: position 641,168,736 of record CM053787.1, on the reverse strand, counting down.
ATGGTGGTATTGGTTGGTTCCCATCTCCTCTTCTTGGCTCCCATCATGCACACTCAGGGAAGTGACCTTGCCTAGACCTGGTGATTTCTCCTCTGCGACCAGAGGTTAAAAATGTGGAGGTTGCCACTATTGCTGCCACTGGTGACAATGGCTAGACTATTCCCAGCCCGCCCCCGAATCCTAAAGATGATTAGGGTTTTCAAGATAAAGATGATCCACCACCCTCAGTTGGCACTACTTTGGCAGCCTGAGGTTTCCTTATATATATATATATATATATATATATATATTGATGAATAGTTTTTGATTCTGGCTATGACTGTATTTTTAGTCTAGCTTCAGCCGATTTAACTCTTTTGTAGAGTGATCTTGTATCCCCCAACCCCTTTTTGTGAATTGTAAACTGAGTATATTTTATTAATAGAAAAGGTAACTATTTATCAAAAATAATTAGCTATTTCATGCTTGAAATTTATATACAGTTGCATAAAATAAATATATTTGAGTTCTAGAGGATACATTCATTTATTTCTTTGTTGTTGTTTTAATTGCTATAATCATTTCAATGGGCTATAGTCAATTTAGGGAATGGATGTGACTATCCTTCTTATAAATTGTACCATTGACTAAATTTCAAAAACACAAAAAACATAGTGAAATATTGTGAGCATTCGAACTTCATGTATGTTTTGTGATGGAAAACAACAAAAAATTTGAGAAAGTTTTGCTGTGTTTTTGGGAATTTGAAAAAGAATCATGTTTGCATGCCTTAGCAAATTGGCTATCTAGCCGAAAAAATGGAAAATTATAAAATTGATATATTATAATTATAATTTAATATTAAATAATAATAAACTATCCATTTTTTCTGTTTGATAGATGCTCCCATCATTTTAGAAACTAGCAATCACACCTTAGTGGTGCAATGGGTACATCAAAGAATATGTGTGGAACTAATGAGGTGTGCAGGTAAACTATTTATTCAATGATAAGAAAAAGGCTCTAATAGAGAAGTGATAACTAAAAATTAACCATGCATTCACTTAATCTTGACCCTCATTCAAACCCTAACTTTGACCACAATAGACTAAACTCTAAAAATAACCCTAATCCTAATCATGGGAGAAACCTAAACTATTAAATTGTAAGAACACCTCTAATAAAAACTATAACTTCAATCATAAAACTGACTACACTCCTAAATCCGTGGTAAGTGTAATGATAATAGTAACTATAATAATAAGCAGGAGATATTTTGCCACAATTATTTTTCCACAAGCCAAATATTAATTTATTACTGTTTAGTTTTTTTTAATCAACATTTTGACTCATATTTCATGAGTAACAATTCATACAAATCCTTTGACAATAAATGGAAAACTACAATTTAATATAATAAATAATTATAAATAAATAAATTTGAATAACTTATAATTATAAATTAATAAATAAAAATTATTAACTCAAGATCTTTGTTAAATTAATCAAATATATTCTAATAAACTATAATCTAATTTAAAATGATATACCTATATGTACAACTCAATCTATAGAAATAAAAAATCAATATAAGTAAACTAATCTTTATTAAACTAATCTATTAAAATAAATATTTCATCAAAAATTAATTGCCTTAGTGAATGTTTTTTGCCTCGCCATTAAATTACTTCTAATGGGGAAGGGAGGGACTAAAAACAACATGAATTACTTTTTTATTTACATATTACTAACAATGCTTTATACACAAGTAAATAGTCATTCCAAGAAAACCATTGGGCTATCAAAAGTGGAAATTAGAATTACTCATAAAATTTAATCTATTATATTTGTTTAAAGTTTGAATGCGTATAAATATCATTGTGAAAACAATGCAAATCTTTATATGAATTTGATTATTGTTAGACCCCTTGACACTGATGTGACACCATAATGTAATTGAATTGGCTATGGGCTCACGAATAGTGTGAATGACAACATCACATATTCTATACATTTATAGATTTCACGAGATAATTTGAACTATTCAACATTTTTTTGGTCATACTAGCATGAGCACAAATTATGTCACACCTTATTTTGGGAAAAATAATATACAATACATATCTGTTTAATTGTCTTGCATAGCTTATTGGACAATTTTGAGTGTTGACTGGAAAATGAGGTTTTTCAACTTCAGAAAGAGAACACCTTCAATGTAATAAGAAGGAATATTTGTTTGTTTTATATGTTTATAAACTCTTGTTCAAATTTATATATAAATTTTATTTTATTTCAATCTTTGTTTCAAAATAATGAGTGTATTTATCAATGAAAATAATTATATAATATTTAATAGTGATGTATAAAATAAATATTAAAAAATATATAAAATATTTAGACATTTAGTGATATAATTTAGATTATAATATTCCAAATAGAATCTATGTAAGCAATAAATTACTTTTCTTTTAATTTCTATGTTATATGAAATATAAGTTAAAAAATAGTTTTTTTTAGTTAATTAAATATATTTAACTACACAATTAAGTTTAAATAAATATTTTTGTAACATTTTTTAATTAAATTGTTTAAATGTTAAGTTTTTATGTCATGAATGAGATAAATAAGAAAGTTAAATTATAAGTATGAAATATTTTACATAGCACGTCAGATTGGGATATTGCTATGGGGATTCAATTGTGTAATTATTTTAGTCAAATTTATTGACCCACATCTCATGAGTAATGGTTCATAAGAACTTTTCTCTCATAAGAATGAATGGAAAACTTAGCACTCATTGCATCTATGTAGAAGGTTGACCTCTGAAGAAATATTGGTGCCTCACCTTTCTGAGCATCACCTAGATGCAATGATTCTTGTGTGAGATGGGTTATTGTGAACCACTACTCATGCAATAGGGGGATCAATGAGTAATAAAAGCTCATAGTTGAATCTTGATACCAATACCACAATTTGAATTGAATTGGAAAATATCTTCTACTTATTAGTTGACGAGCTTAAGGGGCTTTCTAAATGAGCAATTCATAAGGTTCAACACTTGAAGGTTTTGTAAATGAGGTTGCAAACTCTGGAGATATCTCTATAGGTAATCCTACTCAAGTTGGATAATTAGTTTAATGAACAACTTCACAAGAACTCTTGATGCTTCACTTAGATGCAATGAGTGCTAAGTGCTACATTCAATTTTAGGAAAGATGTGCTCTTGTGAACAACTATTTGTGAAAGATGCTCAATGAGTTTGACCTAAAAAAGAGTTAGACGTTTGAATCCTAATAACAATATGACAAGTCAAAATATATTAAAATTATTTGAATGAAGAAACATGTATGGATAGTGGGATGTTAAAAGAGAAGCCTATGAATTGGATATGTGAATTTGAGTTCATTGGAACTGAATTCAAGCTAGAGGAAACTTATGGATGGATGTCATTTTAATAGGATACACTTCAAAAGGAAAGCCTTTATTTCTTAGGTTGAGAGAAAAGGAATTGTGAATCTTGGTAATTGGTGGAGTTGTAAGGAAGAATGTGATGTTTTGAAATGAAAATGTTAAAGGCTTTGCATTGATATGAAGTTAAGGATGTAGCTAATCAACCCTATTTGAATAATTAATTTAAACAAATTTTTAAATTAAGAATAAGTCACCACGAAAAGATTGTGTAATTTTTGTTAGGTGTGGATGATAATACAATGAATGCATATTGGATTTCTTTCTCTTTTTTTACTATGCTACTTACAAAGAAACTTGGAGATATCAAGGAGGGAGGGCCGAGGTTGTGGGGTATGCAAAGGAAAATTCCTTAAGACTTTTCTCTATGTTTAGAGTTTCATTTTGGTGTGACAATATAATAGATGGAAGTGTTTTTTGTTGTAAGCTACAGGGTAAATTTTATCAAGACCTTAGGCTATGATAGAGCATTAACTTTCTCAAGAGAGTCCTTATTTTTGAGATGTGGTGTTTGGACTTTGTTGTTAGTCTACAAGGCATGATATTGAATGAATTATTTTGAACAAGGGATTGTATGGATGTAATATTCTGCCCTTTTTTCTAACACTATAGATTATGCTTTGCATGGATGCAAATTTACATGTTTAATATTGTCAAAACCTAAATTACCCCAGTCACAAGTCTTCAAGTGTGTTCAAAATTAAAGAATTTTTAAGAGTGACAACAAAACATATATTAGTTTCATACAAGTATGTTCTAGTAGACAACTTATTATGTTACCGAATTGATTCTTTGGGATAATCTAAATGATTTAAATGGATAATAAAAGTAATTGAGAAGTAGATTAATGGAAAATATGTGAATATAAAGTAAATTATGTGTTTGATGAAAGCATATATGTAGAATTGTCAAATGGTTTCTTGAGGTAGTAGTCCCAAATTAAAGGGATAGTGTAGGAAGTAATGTGTTCTCTCTCTCTCTCTCTCTCTCTCTCTCTCTCTCTCTCTCTCTCTCTCTCTCTCTCTCTCTCTCTCTCTCTCTCTCTCTCTCTCTCTCTCTCTAAACATATTCAAAGTAAAAAAAACATATACTAAATAAAACATTAATTTGGATACTACATTTATTGAAGTAAATCGACTTTACCATCTATTTTAGAAGATCATAAATTCTATCAAATTTATGTTCATTAGAGTTGGATTTAACTTTGATTACTAGTAAGCCTTATAAATATTTTTGGACACAACCATAATGTTAAACAACTAATATCAACAATGTTCCAAAATTTATATGGATTTTTCTAACTATTAAAAGATACAATATGATATTATATTCAATAAAATGACTTTAAAAGTACACCAATATTTATCCAAAAGGGTAGAATATTCAAAAAACTTAGAAGAACCAAAATATTCATAATTTTAATTAAATATTAGGTAAAACAAATAATTTATACAAATATTTATTTGTGATATTGCTATCAGGATTTAACTGTGTGATTTTGAGGTTTCATGAGTAGTGATTCATCAAGAATCCATCTCTCATGAGAATAAATAGAACACTCAACACTCATTTGATCTAGGTGATGCTCATAGGGGTGAAGCATCAGAACTTCTTTGGGGGTCACCCATCCTAGTACTACTCTAGCCTAAGCGCACTTAACTCTAGAGTTTCCTCCATGGTTAAACCCAAAGCTTGCAACCCTATTTGCAAAACCTTTAGCAAGTGTTGTTCCTTATGAACCATTCATTAGAAAGCCTCTTAAGCTCATCAATTGATAAGTAGGAGATAATTCCACAGCAAGTCAAATTGTGATATTGCTATCAGGATTTAAGTATGTGATTTTGAGTCAAACTCATTGATCCATGTTTCACAAGTAGTAATTCAACATGAATTCATCTCTTATGAGAATAAATGGAACAATTGGCACTCATTGGATCTAGATGATGCTCATAGGGGTGAAGCACTGAGACTTCCCAGGAGGTCATCCATCCCAATACTACACTAGCCTGAGCATGCTGAACTATGGAGTCTCCTCCATCATTAAACCCAAAGCTTACAAAACCTTCACCAAGTGTTGTTCCTTATGAACCATTCCTTAGAAAGAACCTTAAGCTCATTAATTGATAAAGCCATATATGTCAAAATTTGTGTTAGGTCAACTTTGAACTTTGATAAAATATGAAATACTAAGAATAAAGGCATCAAATCACTCCATGGTTTTGGTATGGATGTTAAACTAATTTTGAAAGAATCATATTGATATCTATTGTAGAAAAAAAGTTACGTGTGTCAAAAACAATGTCACTTTTTAAAAAGTAGGTTTTTGATAAAATACTAATTCTCATGGGAGAAAAAATAATTTAATTAAATGAATTCAAAAAAAAAATTAAAATAATATTTGGATTCTACACAAAAAATCCTAAAAGACTCTAATTTAGTTCATCTTCAAATTCCTAACCATTAAATGGCAATTTGCATCCGAAAGTGAAAGTTTCCTTGAAAATTCACAATTTAGTATTAGTTTAGGCAAAAAAGTGTAATCCACTATTGTGGGTTCACCTACTATACTTGTAGTACCAATCTACATCTTATCTACTCCAACAAAGATTTGCAAAGATAGCTCTTCCATCTGTGTATCCTTAGTTTTCACTGTTGCTGCTATTGGAGTACTCTATTCAATAGATATATGGCTTACTCCCCTTGACTTCACATTATCTTTGCTACAAATGTCATATATTTTACTATGAATTATTCTACCTTGTTGTTAAATTCTTCATAATTTCCTCCCATTAAAATAAATTTTCCTCTTTTATTTTGCAGCAAGGGGTCAGTTCCCTTCAATATATCTTGCATGTTTTCCTTATTATTAACTTCACAAATTTTCTTTACCATGATTTATCTTATTTTCTTATCCTCACCAATAAATCTTCTTTGTATATTGATCAATCTATTGTAAAAATCTTCTAGAATGCATCTTTGAATATCTTCGAACCTCTTATTCCTTAATATCATATTCCTTACAACATTATTCTCTAATTGAATTGTATCCATATTACTGTACATACTATAAAAATTATTCAACTGTATGAGATTATTTCATTAATGATTTGTATATTTAGATTCTCTACCTTAGGCTTCTAAGGATTCTTTCATGTTGATGTCCTTGCTTTACCAACTCATGTTCAGTAGGTTTTTCTTCTTCATCAGATTCATAAGATTTGTCTAATTCAACCATTTGCACTGTCTTTCTCCTCTTTCTAGGGCTACTAGATAACTACTTGGTCCTTTTATTACTAGGAGACTCAACTTCTTGCTTTACCTTAGCTAGTCTCTGTGGCTTTCTCTTTGTTGTAGGAGTATATGACTTGTCTTCAACCATCTGCACATCCTCTTCATCTATCTTCTTTAAGGGTTTTACAACAATAGGTTGTACTTGAGAAACTATGACATAGGGAGCAATATGAATTTGTGAAGTAGATCCTTCTACTACAACTCCTTCTAAAGGTTTTGTAATGATAATAGGTGTATCTTCCAATAAATTAGTTTGTCCACTAATTTTCATCTCCAAGTCTATATCCTTAATCTCATTAAATTTGCACCTTGTAATTCCTAATTCCTTTAGAATAGATTCTATCTTCTTCTCAAAAAAATTCTTGATTCCTTTGTTGTAGATATTTCTCTCTATAGGTCTATGATCTTTTTAGCACAAGTACCCCATGTAGGAGTATCCTTGTCTACCTTAGACTCAAGTATGATCTTCGCATACCCTTCTATGAACTTGACTCTAGGTACAACTTCCTCCATGTAGGTCACATCTATTTCAACGATGAAACATATTTCCTCCTTATAATTTTCTACCAATGAAGGTAAAAATCTATACCTTTTCTTCATTGTAGATTGAAATTCTTTCATCATTTTTTTAATATCTTCCACAACCTTTTCTTTAGTCTTTCTTTTGAAATGGTGAGTCACAAAGCTTATGGTGCATTGATTCCTATTATCTCATTCCCTATCTGGCACACCAAGCAATTACCTCATTACTAGAAAGAATAGGTGGATCAATGATGATTCAAACCTAAATACTGCACTTCTAGTCTTCTTTAGCTTCTCAATATTTTCCAGCAACTGGTGTCTCATTATATCACATATATTCACCTTCTCATTCTCAACTGTCATCAAATATGCTACATATATGAAATCAACAGGCACAGAGTTCAATATTGAACTATGATTCATTTTATAACCAATGATCTTACTTACTACTCTCACATTTGTCTTCTTAATCAAGTCTATTCTCATATTTATTCCATTTGGTTTGGTCTTCAAGTTTGTCTATGCCAACTTCTTTACATTCCTCTCATTAACAGGGTTTCTTCCCTCATTAAAATAACTAGTCAATCGATGAATCATATTATTTTTTATCATGATAGGTATCTTTCCAACCCAAAACATTCCTTTGTGAATGCAACTCATAATGATTCTTCTCTATTCATGGTTGTTGAAGTTTGTGAAGAACATGTGGTTCACAATGTTCAACTCTTTTAAGTGCGAAAATTCACATGTTTCAATGAGAAATCACCTAGGCACACTAGGTCGAGGTCTTTGTGTATATCATTGTCTCCAATACTCTCAAATTTACAATGGATATATGACCTAACATCCTCTATGTGAAGAACATTTTCTAGAACTTGCGAATATGATCTTAAGGGATCATCCACTTGAGAAATAAATAAATGTTTCTTGAATACATATATTGACCTCTCACTTATATCTCAAACAATAGGATTCACCATTTTAATTGATTCAAATACTTTACAAACTTCACAAAATACTTGAATTTTGCAAAACTAGGGCACTTTCAACTTTGCAATCTAAATGCTTTGAATCTTCCTACACTTTGTTGTCAAATTGCTCAAAATACTCCTTAACTCTTCACATGATTGAATGATACTCAAAGTCCTATTCACATCCTTTAAATCTTTCAAATCAAACTTTGCATTGATTGTGCATCTAATAAAATTAATGAAACTGTTATACTCTATTTACTAGTAAACTTATTTGAATTTGTTCTCCTTGATTTGATCACCAAATGACTTGTGCTCTTAACTAGAGCTTCCTTAGTATCTTTACTACCTTCTGTCAACTTCACAACTCTTAATTTTACATCTAACTTTTGTTCTATATTTCTGATGCTCTGTCTTGACTAGAAAGTCTTAATTCACATATGATGAGTCACAAACAATTGTTGACTTCAATCTTCCACTAGTTGCATCAAAATACTATTTTTCCAAAACTATATGAGAACTTTCTGGATCACTTTCTTTCACAAATACTTCCTTGAATTCTTCAACATCCTCTTTGAGTGCTTCCTTCTGACTATTGATTTTTCCATTATCATTTCTTCTATTATGCATGTTATTGTTCCTTCTGTAGTTAGGATTCCTATTGGAATTCCTTCTATCCATTCTAAAAAATATCATTGTGTGTCCAAAGTTATTGCACAACTAACATACATATGCATTCCTTCCATGATTGGTTCCATTCTAACTAACAAGTGCTCTATATTCCTAGTAATGTCTCCAATATTGTTACATTTGTAACATACAATTTGGTTCCTTGCTCCATTAGGTCTTTCTCCATCATTGGATCTTCTTTATGATATCCTTCTTTCATTATTTGTAGGGTTAGTATCCTTAAACATTCCACTATTTCCATTACTATTATCAAAATTATTTTTCTTACAATTTACTGCTTTATGTCAAAAACCATGACAATTATAACAATAGAAATTAGTAATAAGTCTAAAAGACTTATCTGTGTGATCTCTATTCATATGAACAAATTCATTTCATATAAAACATCTACCTCTAAATTTATGTTTTCCTTCCTTGGGTGATTCAACTTTCTTAGGTTCATCAACTTGCTTTGTTTTCTTAGGTTCATCATGTTTGTTAGACAAATCATTCATTAGATACTTTAGTAGATATGCTTGATTCAATCTTACTTTGATTAGTTTCTTTAGGCTTAGGGGTTTCAACAAATAGATCTAGTACTTTCCTAACTTCAATCTTCTTGGCTGATTTCTCTCCATTAAGATATCCAAGACCTATCTTATCATAAGAGAATCTCTGGTAAAATAGTTGTACATCAATTTTTTTACTACTATAATAAATATTCTCTAACTGCTATTTACCTTGTGTCAATTTGCATTTCACAATAGTATTATATACTTTTCTAATTCTGCATGCTCTATTTTAATAGAATCTAATTTATATTTTACTTGAGTCAACTGGGATCTTACATCTGTTGTCTCAATTCTCAGATCAAGTTCACTCTTACTATCATCCTTCTTAAGACTCAATTTGAGTTCAACAATTTTTAACTCATGTTTCAAGATCTTATTTTCTTTCTTGAGGATTCCTACTTCATCATTGTCACTATTCTTATCTTTTGATTCATTTGTAGATTTAAGGTAATCAATCTCCTCTTTTAGCTTTCCAATGTAATCTTTTGCATCATCATAGCTATCTTTTAGGTTGTATCTTTCTTCTATAAGATGATCAATTTTCTCAAGAGTTTTTTCAAGATTTCTCTTGAACTATTCCATATCCATAGGGATCTTACTCAAGCTATTAAGCCTCTTCTGAGTAACTGAGCTCTGATACCAATTGTTAGAAATAGATAATACTGAGAGGGGGAAGTGAATCAACATTCTACAAACTTTTGCCAAAAACTAGATATTATTAGTTAATTTACAACATCCATATGCAAGTAAACCAAAAATGTTGAACAAAAAATAAAACCATACACATAGAGAACTCATAACACCATTATTTGTTAACTAGGGAAACCCTGGCCAGTGGAAAACCCCTATGGTGATGATACCCACATAATGATCCACTAAATGAAAAAATCATGATAAGGATATTGACCTTGTTAAGAGTTTATGAATTACATATAGCATCTTGGTCCTTATTAAAGGACCAGGCCTTGTTTAAAGCCTCAACCCTTTTAGAAGTTTCTTCAATCTTGTTTGGAGTTGGTATTGCAATTACAACTATATGCAAGAAGAACCCACTACCTGATGGAGACACGACCCAAGAACAGAATGGAACCAACAGAAAGGGAAATTATATTAACTAAGAAAATAAGCTAGTACAAATAGTATAGAGAAAATAAACTTCAGAACATGCCCTAAGGGCTTACAATAGCATAAATCTGAAGAATATTTCTCCTTTTAGCACCTCCTCTCAAACTCCACTCCGAACTGCCTTTTACAATGCCATAAATCTCCTTAAATAGACCCCGGAGGGTTAAGGACTAGGAGTACATTCTAGAAAGTGCTAGTAGGCATCCACCAACAAAATAGAAGGTTCCAGAAGTTGCGTTAGAAGTCGGTGCAAATCTAGAAGAATCCAGAAACGGTAGCCGAACTTCCGGGAGGCATAACTTTTGAACCATAGCTCCGATTGACAAACTGTTTACATTTTTGGAAAGCTCTCGAAGTGCTCTATAGCCCTATGGACAAGCTTAGCTTGTCCCCCATTTTTCGACCCTTATTGAGGTCATTTAATGCCCCAAACCTGACTTTGAAGCATTCTTAGGAGGTCTCCAAAACTCGAAAAACTGCAATAACTTTCAAACCGTGGGACCTATTGACCTGATTCTTTTTCTGGAATGCTCTAAACCATGATTACATTCATCTGGCCAATTCACACCTTCTAGTTTACCGAAATGATGGCCCAAATACATGTTCCTATTTTTTTGGGATTTTCAAACGCACTTGTAGTTGAACTATGAGACTTGGAACCTTTATTTGAGCCAAATAGGTATCCAAAAATGTAAAGATATGAAACAGAAACTAAGTCTAAGTACATTTTTTTGGGTGACACAGGATTGCCCTTATACCTCTGGATGCTCCTGCATCACTACCCTAACATGAAATTTATAAAATATAATGCTTTTATATAGAATAAATAGATACAACAAATTTTTTATCGTTGACTAACTTACTTCTCATAGCTTGATTTGACATTAGAATTCACATCAAGATCTCGCATATAACTTTGTATGTCATATTCATAGTTCAGATATACATCATATACTTCACATATTTAGATATATCACATATCACATACACAACATAACTTCACACTAAGTAACTCTTTACTTATACCATTTCTTTTCTCAAATCTCTTGTAGAGTCGCCATAATGAAAATATGTGTTTCACTAAATTATGGTAAACATCTACAATTTTGTCCCTAAAAACATAAGTAATTATTTCATGACAAAAATAATTCCTAACATATTATACCTCTTTTCCTGTTGTACTTGTTGGTTTAAATAAGTATTTACTATTTACACTTACTTAAGTTTACTTAGATTAATGCATATTTTTATTTATTTATTAGTTACCTAGGAGTTTGTGCACTCTTGTGAGTTGTCATGTTGACATCACTTGGGTCTGTACCTCTTTTAAGCACATGTTATCTACAACACAAGAGTCTTCCACACACATGTGATAACTCACCATTGTCATCCACTCATCTAGAATGTTGGATAAGGTGTGTGCTTAGTTATCAATGCTTATCTTATATCCTAGTTGTTTCTAGAGTCTTTCTAGGTGCTTCCTAAGAGGCCTTTATATACAGGCACTCCTAGTGGCTATTGTACATTACAGAGAGTTTTCTGAATTTTATATTGATCATATTTGTGGTCTATTTCTTATGCTTTTGTTGAGCCTCTTGATCTTGGAAGAATATTTCCCTAAGGTAAATTCTTACATGGTATCAGAGCAAAGGGAGATTCTCATCACATAGCCACTAGAGACCTTGTTGCTTCATTCCTTAAAGGGACCTGATTCAGATCTGGAGCATTAGTAGCAATTGGGAGCATCTAGAGTTGAAGTAGACCTCACCATTGCATCCAGAGCAATGATTCAGTGAAGATCGACTATAAATTTGCCTACCCTATGCTAAAGTTGATCATGAGGCAAATATTTTTTGCAAACTAGAACTCGAAGGCCCCATTTCAAAATCTAGTACAGTCATTTTTTGATCTGATACATTCATTTTTCAGATCAATTAATTCTATAATTGATTTGAAATTTATTTCTTTGTATTTTTTTAAAAAAAATTGAAATTATTTTTTGCCCAATCGGGTGTACAGAGAAATTTTTTAGCACAGAGACTAGGTTGTTGGCTCCCAGCCCTACGCAAGGTATATTCCTACAAAATATTCTTTATTGGGTGGTTGGAAATCACACTTTGGGAAATTTACATATATTCTAACTGGACCAGCTCTCATATCAATCAGCAATCAATCACTTTCTAGCTTCTACACATAACTAGCATTTGCTGTTTGGTTTTGTTGCCCAAGCTTTTACTTTTATGCAAAAATGGCTACTATCTTTTGTTGAAATTGAGATTAATCCTGCTAAGTTTGGCACATTTCTCTAGCAATGAACCCCCCTTTCAACTTCAATTTTTGGCACATGACAAATTAAATACCTCGTGGCGACTGTTAAAACATTTCTGGCAAAGCTTCTTGATATTTTAGCATATCAAAGATTTTGACACCTGCATAATAAATATCTAGCATTGTGCTTTGTAGTTTTTTGGGAGCCCTCGATGATAGAAAACAAGGACATGTGGTGTTCTTTGATTCGTGCATGCAAAAATAAACCTCGACGTGTCCCTATCTATGTCATTGACATGCGGTAGCCCATTCATAGACATGTGGAGCCTAATCATGCCTAAGTCAGTGCCAATGTTGTAGATCTATATAGTCCACGGGGATGTCCACACAAGTAGAGACCTATGTTGAGTAAGTATTACATGTTAGACCTAGCTATACTTTTTTGTACCTATTTGTATAGGATGATGTCATCACCATGTCAGTAGGGGCTTGCATAGATGCTGACATCAACAATCAACTATGTTTATATTGACAACCATTTGACCATCATACTAGCCCACACTTTTGAACTTCTTTGATAGCTATTTGACTATCAAATTTAAGCTACTATTTTCCTCTCTACACCCCTCTTCATTTGCAATTTTGATTTTGGAGCTCAACTTTGAATGACCATAACTGGGACATCCAGACTCCAAATCATGTGTAATTTTTTTTTGATTTTGGGTAAAAATTTCTAAAAAATTTAGTGGTGCAGTTGTTTTCTAGTTTTGGTGCATGGATTTGGTAGAATAAGCATCTTTTGGCAACTATACCTATATAATCTTGCATTTTGCAACTTTAAATGCATCATATGGGCTCATCTGGACTCCCTTTTAGGTTCCCTTTTTTTTGAAAGTGCATATTTTTTCATCTACTTTCTAAATCTGAACTTAGTTTGTAGTCCTATGTGGACAAAAGTGTCACATTTAGAAATCAGTCCTATTTTGCATTGTATTGCTTCATAATTGTTGTATCTTTGAGCTACATTGTAAAGTTCTAGATTGGTACTCTCTATAGAGGTTGTAATTAGCAAAATTAGAAGTCCACTTTGTCCATTTTGACAAGTGGCCCATTGTAAATGTACTACTTATAAAGTACCAAAATTATTCATTTGGAGCGAGGGGGGATGTGTATGGTGTACTGTGTCTCCTTGATCTTGTGCTCTTTCATTATGGGTTCTTTTTCAAAGTTAACTCCACATAATTATGCTACTTGGAAAGATAACATTAAAGAACCATTGGTAGAAGAGGGTTTGTTGCATTATGTTATTGGTGTAGCAAAGAAACCTCCTGATGATGTTGATCAAGCTAGGAAAGAAGATTGGGAATCCAAACAAGAGATGGCGCTAGGAACCTTGTTGAAACATATCTTAGATCCCATCAAGTATCATGTTAGGAAGCTCACTACTCCAACAGAAGTTTGGGCTAAACTTGAAGCTTTGTATGGGATAGTAGATGAAGACATGGCTTTCACTATAGAGGATAAACTTCTTAAGTTGGATCCTAGGTCTTTTGACACCATTAAGGACTATCTTACCCAAGTAGAAAACTATAGGGAACAACTTAAGGATTGTGGTTAACCCATCAAGGATGGCAAGTTGATCAAGCATATCTTGACTCATCTTCCACCTGAATATGCTACTTTTGTTTCAAGTTTCAATACTTACAAACTAATGATGGGTAGTGCCTACATTAAGCCTTCATTTGAGAAATATATAGAAATGTTGGTCTTAGATCATGATAATCTTGTGAGTATGGGAATTCTCCAATCCTCCAAGACCAAAGCCTTGGTAGCAAATGAAGGGAATTTAAGTGGTAGAAACTCTAACAAGAAACAAAAGTAGTGGAAGGCTAAGCCAAAAGATGACACACATCAATCCTCCTCAAAACAACAATCTTCCTCAAATCAATCTTCTTCCACTCAATAGTCTTCTTCACAAAAAGGGAAGTCTTCTCCAAAAATAATAAAAAGGGGAACAATTCCAACAAGAAAGAGAAGAAAACTTGTTCTTATTGTACGAAGAATGGACATGATGAACATGAGTGCAAGGAAAAATAGATTGATGAATTGGTGAACTTAATGAGGAAACACAAAATTGATGTGCCAAATGCATACAGGGGTAAGGTTTCTTCATCCACATTAAAAGGAAAGGGCCAAGATTTAGTTGAAAATACAAACAATGGTGAGGAATGGGTTCTTGACTCGGGAGCAACACATCATATGGGTGCTTCAAGGGAATAGTTTTCCTCCATGAAACCATCTAATGTACCTTACATCTATGTGGGAAATGATACTCAAGTGGAAGTTCAAGGGAAAGATAATGTTGAGTTGGAAAATGGCATCTTCAAAGATGTTCTACATGTTCCTAGTCTTAGCACCAACCTTCTCTCCATTTATCAGATTACTCACTATGGATGTGGCAATAAAGTAAAGTTCCTCCCTGATACAGTTGTGGTGAAGAATCTACAAGATGATTCAATGGTGGTGGTTGGAAAGGAAAATCATGAGACAAGACTTTATTCTTTCTCACATTTTGTACCTAAGTCCACTTCTCTTGCCTTGATAACTCATTCAAACACTCAAAGTAAACTATAGCACAAGAGATTTGGACATCTTAACTATTTCTACCTACAACAACTCAACAGCAAGGAAATGGTCATAGGTCTAGATCAAGTCAAATTTTTAGAGCATGTATGTCCAGGTTGTGAGGCAGGTAAGCATCCCAAAGAGAAATATGACAAGGTGAAGTCTTGGAAGGAAACTACAATTCTTGAATTGGTGCATAGTGATGTAGTTGGTCCTTTTCCAGTACCATCTTTTGGGAAGGACCTCTATGTTGTAACCTTTATTGATGACTTTTCTTGATATACTTGGGTCTTTTTCCTCATTCATAAGAGTGAAGTATTTGATAAGTTCATCATCTTCAAAGCCTAAGATGAGAAACAATTGAGAAAAGCCATCAAAATTCTACGAATAGATAATGGAAAAGAATATGTCAATTCCAGACTTATAGACTTTTGCACTCATGATGGTATAGATCTTTAGCATTCAATTGCATACACACCACAATAGAACACTTTCACTAAAAGGAAGAACATAACCCTTAAAGAAATGACCACTTGCATGCTTGAACATAAGTCTCTCAATTAGGTGTTTTGGGCAGAAGCCATGCATTGTGCCAACTACATCCAAAATAGAAGTCCATAAAAATCCTTAGATGGAATAAAACCTTTTGAGGTGTAGTGTGGGAGAAAACCAAGTGTTAAATACTCAAAGTTTTTGGGTGGCCTGCATGGGCAAGGATACCTCCACAAAAGAGAAAGGCCTTAGAACCTGAAAGCAAACCATGCATCTTTGTTAGATATCCTAACCATCTTAAGGCATACAAACTAATGGATCCAGAGACTCATGAAATCTTTTATGAGAGGAGTGTACATTTTGAAGAAAATTGTCCAAGTTTGGCTTCTCCCACTAGTCCTTCTTCCTCCTTCATGGACAATGATCATAGTAATGACAGTGACTCAGAAGATGAAATTCCTTCAACTTTGACTCATAGGCCACCACCTTCATAGGGTTCACAAAAAATTGAGGACATTCCTTCTTCTTTCACTAAACCTCGATAGGCACAAAAAACCCTTGATTCAATAGGTTCTTTGGTGGGTAATCCTTCAGACACTTGTGTTGGATAGTGTTGTCCTTGATGTCACACAAACTGTCATATCAGTCTTTAATCTCAGTTAACCAAGTTCAGACAATGATAACCGAGCTCACTCGGTCATCGAAGGAAAGATGGAGAAGTCAGTTTTCACCAAGCTCACTTGGTCATCGAAGGAAAGATGGAGAATTCAGTTTTCACTGAGCTCACTCGGTCATCGAACGAAAGATGGAGAAGTCAGTTTTCACCGAGCTCACTCAGTCATCAAAGAAAAGATGGAGAAGTCAGTTTTCACCGAGCTCACTTGGTCATCAAAGTGGAGTCAGTTTCACCGAGCTCACTTGGTCATCACAGGGAACTCAGTGCTTACCAAGTTCACTCAGCGACTGAAGGATTTCACAGAATTCTTTGTATTAACTGGGCTTAGTCGGTTAACACAGGAATTATTTTTGAACAGAGTTTACCATGCTGGGTCAGCCAGTAAAGGGATTTGTTAAATCTTGCAATTCAGCCGACTGTTGGAATAATTGTTTTCCAAGTTATTTGAGCCGACTTGATAATCTGAAATATATATATAGAGAGAGAGTTATTCAAGTTGTAAAAGTGTGTGAGAAAAAAGGTGTAAAAACAAGTGAAGAACAAGAGAAGCAAGGATGCAAAAGCAAATACTTGGATAAGAGGAGACTGAGTGAATCCTGATGAAGGATTAAAGGAGCTATAAAATTGTATTTGATCAGTAAGGATCCAATCAAGCCGAACAGAGATCTGTAATCAGCAAAAGATAAGTTGCATATTATTCAGGTCACTTCATTGTTGCTTTATAACCTTTGTAGCAGCGAATCCAAATCTCTTAACAGAGTTGGTTTAAAAGCCATTTTGTAAATCCTCTAACAAGGTGACAATTTAGTTGAATTGTTTTAAAGACCTCTAGCAATGCCACTTCTAACAGAGTGTTTAAATCCTCTAATAGGGTCACACCTAACAGTGTGTTTTTGTAACCTATAACAGGGTTGGCTCCTAACAGGGCTCACTTCAGAAGAGTGAAAAATAGTAACTAGTTACATTGGTGGTTTTTCCCATATTGGGTTTCCACATTAAATTTGGTGTCTCTAGTGTTTGAGTTTGCTAAATTGTTTTGATATCAATTCTTAATTATTGTTATTATTTGCTGCAATATAGAGTTTCAGTAATCTGTAAAATAGATCAAACTTTTAGACATCTATGGGACTGTGAAATGTTTTTGTAGTAACTAATTCACCCCCTCCCCCTCTCAGTTACTTCATTCTCATTTCCAAAAATTGGTATCAGAGCATTTGGTACTTTCAGGAGAAGATTTCAAGGATCTAAGCAAAAGATCAGGATGTCTTACAAAAGAGAAATTCCAAAACTTAATAGAGATAACTTCTCAGCATGGCAAGAACTGATGAAACTTCATCTGGCTACTGTTGGTGATACTGAACTGAAATACCTTGAAGAAAAATATGAATAACCTTCTAGCACACTGTCAGTCAATGATATTGCTGAAAAGAAAACTCACAACATGATGATAGACATAGCATCTGCTCTCAGCTATGAAGAATTTGATGACATTAAGGACTGCAAAAGTAGAAAGTCTAAGAGGACAATTTGATCAAATGAGGATGAGAGAGGATGAAAAAATTGCAAAGTATGTTGAAAGAGTTAAAGCATGTGTAAGTGCAATTAGGGTAGCTGGTGGTGACATCAAAGGAGAAACAATTGTAAGCAAAGTTCTCAGAACCTTGCTTCCCATTTATGAAATTAGAGTGTCTGCAAATTAGGAAAGAAGATGTGAAGCAAATCATCAGATAAATCTTGAGGCCATAGTTGGGAGATTAACTGCATTTGAACTAGATAACTTTGACAACTATGTTCCAGCTTCCAAGAACATGGAATCAGCATTTGAGGCCAAACTTTCACTCAAGGAGAAAAGCAAAAAGAAACTTCAGTCAGAAAATGAAGATGAATCGGATCTAATCTCAGACAGTGATCTTGAAGTAATTGAAGCTCTTCTAGCAAGAAAATACTCTAGAGGTAGAGGAAAATATAAAGGTACAGTTCCTCTAATATGTTTTTCATGTGAAGAAATTGGTCATATTGCAGCTAGGTGCCCGAACAAGCAGAACAATGATGAAAAGAAGGATCATAAATGGAATGGAAAGAAAGATTTCAAATCATTCAAGAAAAAAGGTAAGAAATCATGTTTCATGGCTGAAAATTCTAAAGATTCTGATAATAGTGAGGATGAAATTGTTTATATTGCTGTTAAAGATGATTCTGACAATGATGAGGAAGATAAAATTTCTCTTATCTCTCATATAAGTAAGAATGATACATGGATTATAGACAGTGGTTGCTCACATCATATGAATGGTGATAAAACTAAGTTTGATTAGTTTGAAGATTATGATGGTGGCAGTGTAAGGTTTGGTAATAATGAACCTCATTTCATAAAAGGAAGAGGAAGAATCTGTCTAACCAAAGAACTTGTTTGTAATAATGCCTATTGGGTTGAAGGTCTCAAACATAATTTGCTAAGTGTGGCACAGTTACTCAATACTGGATTCAAGGTGGAATTAATGCATGGAAAGGAAAGACTATTGAATGAGCAAGGAAAGCTGATAGGATCTGGGACCCAAACTAAAGGTAACTTATTCTATCTAGAACTTGGTGAATGCTCATGTTTTATTGCTCAAATTGAAGAGAGTTGGTTATGGCATAAAAGGTTGTGTCATGTCAATTTTGATAATTTGATAAAAATAAGCAAATTCAAGAAAGTAAGAGGCATTCCTAACATTAAGAAACATGAGGTTGGTCTATGCAAGAACTGTCAGATTGGCAAAATGGGAAGGACTAGTTTTAAAGGTAAAAACTATCAATCTGAAGATATATTAGAAATTGTGCATACTGATTTATGTGGACCTATTGGAATAGAAAGCTATACTGGAGAGAAATTTTTCATTCTCTTTGTTGATGATTACTCAAGAATGATGACTGTCATGTATCTAAGAAATAAATCAGAAGCATTTGAGAAATTCAAATGGTATTTGGCAAGAGTAGAAAAAGAAACAGGGAAAAGACTGAAATGTTTAAGGTCAAACAGAGGTGGTGAATTCATTTCACATGAATTCAATAACTTTTGCATTGAAAGAGGTATTAAAAGATAGGTTTCAGCACCAAGAACTCCAGAACAAAATGGAATAGCTGAAAGAAGAAACAGATCCATTATGGATTGTGCAAGAACCCTGATGATAGAAAAGAACATTGCTATCAAATACTGGAATGAAGCTATTAGCACTGCAGTTCATACATTAAACTGAGTACAGCTGAAAAAGGACTCATTCAAGACTCCCTATGAATTATGGTATGGCCACAAACCCAATGTAAGTTATCTGAAAGTATTTGGAAGCAAATATTATATTTTGAAAGAATCTAGAAAAGGAAAATTTGATGTAAAAGGTGATGAAGGAATATTTTGGGATATTCTTGCAAAAGCAAAGCATATAGATGTTTAAATCTATCCACTCAAAAGGTCATAGAAAGTGCACATGTGAAAATTGATGAGTTTGCAGACAAATCAGAAGAAGAAAGCAAAAAGGAACCTGAAGACTACAAGAGATTTGTTTACATTGAACCAGATACTATACCAAGTATATCGTTCACTCAAGAATCCTCAACTCCTGAGTCTTCAGTAACCGAGTTGCAAATAGTTCAAATTGAGCCTCAACAACTTTCAGACACTACCGAGCAAGTGTCTACCGAGTCTGAATCAACTGAGCCAATATCTACCAAGCCAGAATAGCAAGAATCTGAAGTACAGAAGGATAACAATGAAATTCATTCAAGAGGCAAGGAACTTGTATTAGCAAAATATGTCAGAAGACATCATGCACCAGATCAGATCATTAGAGACAAATCTGAAGGAACCCTAACAAGAAGTAAGTTGAAAAATACTTATTTACTTGCTGATTTTGAACCTAGAATTATTAAGGATGCACTAGCAAATGATAGTTGGATTGAGGCAATGAATGAGGAAATAGAATAGATAGAGAAAAACAAGACATGGACTCTTGTACCCAGGCCTAAAGACAAGAATATAATTGGAACCAAGTGGGTATTCAGAAACAAGTTGACTGAAGATGGTAAGGTATCCAGAAACAAAGCTAGATTGGTATGCAAAGGATACTCACAAGAAGAAGGTATAGATTATGGAGAAACTTTTGCTCCTGTTGCAAGATTGGAAGGAGTCAGAACCTTACTTGCATATGCTGCTCACAAAGGATTCAAAGTTTATCAGATGGATGTCAAGTCAGCATTCCTCAATGGAATACTGAATGAAGAAGTTTACATTGAACAACCTGAAGGTTTTGTTGATCCAGATAAAAGGAACATGGTCTGCAAATTACACAAGGCATTGTATGGTCTGAAACAAGCTCCTAGAGCATGGTATGAAAGATTGTATAATTATCTTATTCAGATTGGTTTTCAAAGAACTAATGATAATAGTAGCTTGTATATAAAGGAAGGTCCAAATAATAAGATTGTCTTGGCAAAAATATTTTTAGATGATACTATTTTCATAGGGCATGATGATTTTTGCAAAGAATTTTCAGAACAAATGAACAAGGAGTTTGAAATGTCTATTTTTGGTGAGATAAAATTCTTTGTTGGTCTTCAAATCCAACAAAATAAGAATGGCATCTTCATCACTCAGTCAAAATAAATCAAGGAGATATTGAAAAAGTTTGGTATGGAGGACTGTAAACCTGTTGGAACTCCTATGTGTACTGGATTGAAACTTAAAAAAGATGATGAATCCAAAGAGGTAGATGAAACATTGTATAGATCTATGATTGGAAAATTGTAGTATGTAGTTCATACCAGGCCAGATATTGCTCTCGCAGTTGGTATTGTTGCAAGATTTTCAGCAAAACCAAGAGAAACCCACCTGATTTCAATCAAGAGAATAATGAGATATTTGAAAGGAACTGAAGATTATGGGCTATGGTACAATTTTGGAGGTAATTTGGATTTGAAAGTTTTTACTGATGCTGATTAGGCAGGGAACCTTGATGACAAAAAAAGCACAAGTGGAGGAGCATTCTTTCTTGGAAAGAGATTGGTTTCTTGGACAAGCAAAAAGCAAAATTGTACATCCCAATCTATAGCAGAGGCAGAGTATGTTGCTGCAGCAGTAAATTGTTCTAATATTGTTTGGTTTAAGAAACTATTGCAAGGAATGAAGATGGAAATCAAAGAACCAGTTGTTATGTTCTATGATAATACAAGTGCAATCAATATATCCAAGAATCTAGTGATGCATTCCAAGACCAAGCATATTGCAATCAAATATCATTTTGTTAGAGAATTGGTGCAAGACAAGGAGATCAGATTGGAATATGTCCACACAAAGGAACAAATTGCTAATATATTCACAAAGCCCTTGTCTAAGGATGCATTTTTATATCTTAGAGGCAAGTTAGGGGTCATTCCCCTATCTGAAGTTCACTAAAGGAAGCTTTAGTGATGCATCAACGCATACCAGATTGAAGATCTATCTGTTGATGCAATTTAATCAGAAATCATTGCATATGAATCAGTACTATAGGTACATTGCAATTCACTTTACTTCTATTTTCTTTGGCATGTGTTGTCAAAGAGGGAGAGATTTACTGTCTCATATCCTTCTGAAATTTATGAGACTTAAAAAATCTGCTATGAAGCTCCTTCAAAGAAGGAGACTAGTGAAAGAGGGAGAAGTCTGTTATCTTGTTTTCAAAATTTCATTCTGTTATGACATGTTGTGTTGCCATCAATGCCAAAGAGGGAGATTGTTGGATAGTGTTGTCCTTGATGTCACACAAAATGTCATATCAATCTTTAATCTCAATTAACTGAGTTCAGGCAATGATAACCGAGCTCACTTGGTCATCGAAGGAAAGATAGAGAAGTCAATTTTCACCGAGCTCACTCGGTCATCGAAGGAAAGATGGAGAAGTCAGTTTTCACCGAGCTCACTCGGTCATCAAAGGAAAGATGGAGAATTCAGTTTTCACTGAGCTCACTCGGTCATGGAAGAAAAGATGGAGAATTCAGTTTTCACCGAGCTCACTCGGTCATCAAAGTGGAGTCGATTCCACCGAGCTCACTCGGTCATCACAGGGAACTCAGTGCTTATCGAGTTCACTCGGCGACTGAAGGATTTCATGGAATTCTCTGTATTAACCGAGCTCAGCTGGTTAACACAGGAATTATTTTTTAACAGAGTTTACCATGCTGGGTCGGCCAGTAAAGGGATTTGTTAAATCTTGCAATTCAGCCGACTGTTGGAATAATTGTTTTCCAAGTTATTTGAGCTGACTTGATAATCTGAAATATATATATATATATATATAGAGTTATTCAAGTTGTAAAATTGTGTGAGAAAAAAGGTGTAAAAACAAGTGAAGAACAAGAGAAGCAAGGATGCGAAAGCAAATACTTGGATAAGAGGAGACTAAGCGAATCCTGATGAAGGATTAAAGGAGCTGTAAAGTTGTATTTGATCAGTAAGAATCCAATCAAGCTGAATAGAGATCTGTAATCAGCAAAAGATAAGTTGCATATTATTCAGGTCACTTCATTGTTGCTTTATAACCTTTGCAGCAGTGAATCCAAATCTCTTAACATAGTTGGTTTAAAAGCCATTTTGTAAATCCTCTAACAAGGTGACAATTCAGTTGAATTGTTCTAAAGACCTCTAGCAAGGCCACTTCTAACAGAGTGTTTAAATCCTCTAATAGGGTCACACCTAACAGTGTGTTTTTGTAACCTTTAATAGGGTTGGCTCCTAATAGGGCTCACTTCAGAAGAGTGAAAAACAGTAACTAGTTACATTGGTGGTTTTTCCCATATTGGGTTTCCACGTTAAATCTGATGTCTCTAGTGTTTGAGTTTGTTGAATAGTTTTGATATCAGTTCTTAATGATTGTTATTATTTGCTGCAATATCAAGTTTCAGTAATCTGTAAAATAGATCAAACTTTTAAACATCTAAGGGACTGTGAAATGTTTTTGTAGTAACTGATTCACCCCCTCCCCCTCTCAGTTACTTCATTCTCATTTCCAACAACTTGAAGGACTAGGTCACAACACAAGTCATTTCCACATGCATACATAGCCATTTCTTCATATCCACAGCCATTTAAGAAAGCATTTGGTATTCTAGAATGGGATAAGGCTATGGAGGAAGAATATAATTCATTGATCAAAAACAACACTTGGGATTTGGTTCCCCTTCCCAAGGGAAGAAAAGTGTTTCAGTGCAAGTGGATCTATCAAACTAAATTTGTAGCTGATGGAAGTGTTGATAAACATAAGGCTAGACTAGTTGCTAAAGGTTTCTCGTGGGTTCTAGGTACTGATTATACAGAGACTTTTGCACTAGTTGCCAAGATGAACTCCATTCACCTAACACTAGCTATTGCTGCAACTCATGGTTAGGCTATACACCAGATGGATGTTAAGAGTGCCTTTTTGAATGGTGATCTTCATGAGGAGATATATATATAGAGTAGCCACAGGGTTTCATATAGGATTCTACTATGGTGTGCAGATTGAAGAAATCTATCTATGGTCTTAAGCAGGCTCCTTGGGCTTGGTATGCCAAGATGGATTCATTCCTCCTCTTACTTGGCTTCACTAGATGTCATTTTGTTTCAAATGTCTACATTCTTCACCAAAATAACACACATTTTCTACTCGTGCTTAATGTAGATGATTTGATCATTATAGGGAACAATTCATTCAACATAGCCAGTGTCTAGACCTCTCTACAGGACATATTTTCCATGACAAACTTGGGTTTGCTACACTACTTCCTTTGTATTGAGACCACACAGTCTTCAACAGGGATCACACTTTGAAAGCCCAAGTATGCTCTTGAATTTCTCTCCAGATTTCACATGAGTGACTGCAAGCATGCTCCTACTCCATTTCTATCAGGTGTCAAGCTAGAAGCCAAGTGCACCACTCCACTTGTGTATGCTACCTTGTACAGATAATTAGTTAGCAACCTTATCTACTTGACACATACTCACCCTAATATTGCTTTTATAGTTGGCATGGTTTCTTTCTTTATGCAAGAACCACATGAGCTTAATTGGAATGCCACCAAGCGCATCTTGCATTACATATAGGGTACACATACATATGGGATACATTATGTGGTAGGTATAGGTCTTCAGTTGGTTTGATATACAGACTCAGACTATGCAAGGGACATTGATTCTTGCAAGTCTACTTCAGGTTACATGTTTCACCTTGGTTCTGAGCCTATTTCTTTGTAGAGTAAGAAGTAGAATAATGTTGCACTTTCTTCCATAGAGGCTGAGTATTGAGGTGCAGTCAATATAGCTACAAAGGCTCTTTGGTTACAACATATCCTAGAGGAGTTTGGATTTGATCTACCTAAGCCTATAGTTATTCATTATGACAATCAAAGTTCTATTGAGATCTCTAAGCATCTAGGTCAGCATCAACAGACAAAGCACATCGAGGTTCATATGCACTACATTAGAGAGTTGATACAAGAGCATATCATTGCCTTACAGTACTATCCTACAATAGAGCAGGTCGCAAATATCTTGACCAAATCCTTCACTAAGGTCAAGTGCATTCATTTGTGAGATCTTTTGGGGGTGCAAGATGTTGTAGAGTGGGGAGTCCCTTGACTTCTCTCTTCTCTCTTCTCTCTTCTAGGAGGGATGATTTCCTCTTCTTAGGTCTTCTTCTCTCTCATCTTCTCTATTGTACATATCTCTCTTTTTGGAGAAGTGTTTTTTGCATGAGGTTTTCCATCTTTCTTTCTTTTTGATTTCTAAATAAAATCTTGTACATCTCTAGGTCTGATCTTCATTTTGTTTCTTTCCTCTGTAACTACATCAAGTTTCTCAAGAGCTTCCTCTAGGTTCTTTTGTAACTACTACATAACATAGAGATCTTACTCAAGTTGTTAGGCCTTCTCTAAGTAACTAAGTTTTGAAAGAAATTGTTAGAAATAGGGAATGCTCAGGGGGGTGAATTAGTGTTCCACAAACTTTTATTATTACCAATATTTAAGTAATCATATATTATCAACCCAAAATGTAAACATAATCATAACAAATTACAACTCATCACATCATTATTTGTTAACTAGGGAAATCATCACTAAGGGAAAAACGTAGTGGGGATGGTACCTACAAAATGATCCATTAATCAAAAGTATATTGTTGATATTGACCCTATTATGAATCTAGTACATGCATATAGTGTAGATGTCCTTGTTAGAGGACTAGGCAATGCTAGAAAACTAAACCCTTTTATGAGTTGTATATAAATTAAAAAAATACAAGTTGTGTTGAAAATATAATGTGGCCTAGGTTACTGAGAGGGGAGAGGCAAATCAAGAACCAATAAAACTGTAAACTTACTTCACCAATTAATCTTTTATATAATATTTTGATCTAATTGAATGCTAAAAGAATAAAAGAAATAAAAATTTTAACACTTTGATGCAAGATATGGTGACCTAGAAACCTTCCAAATATAAAGTAAAACTAGGGTGGGGATGATACCCCCAAGCTTTAGTACTATAGTATAAAGTTGGCCTACTAAAGCTTACAATTGACCACTTTTGGTGATCTTCCCTATTAGGAGCAATAAGGACTATTAGGTCCACTTTGTTAAAGGATTTACAAACATAAAATGAAGTATGCACTCTATTAGGAGAATTGGCAAAAGTCTATTAAGTCCACCCAGTCAAAGGATTTGACTGATGCACCTGTTAGGATGAACTAGTGGTTGATCTTTGATCTACTACTTTGATTTTTTGAGCAAGATTTCGTGAATTGCAATGATCTCCTTACTATGATAGATAAGTCTCTACTATACCATATATTGCTTGTAACCTTCTTTAACTCACACTCATCTACTTCTTACTTCTTTAGACTCTCATTGATTACTTTATTTGGATATATGATTCAATACATTACATATATGTCAATCTAATTAATTACCTTCTGGAGTAGGCTACAATACAAAATTCATCATAATTCACAAAGTTAACCCATTATTGTAACTCAAGTTTTGAAGAAACTACCAACACTTGGCAGACTCTGGCACTTGATTAAAATTGAATCATGATCCATATTAATCACTTTGAGTAGCTAGAACTGAGTCAGCTCTATATGACTCAGTGAACACTGAGATACTTAGTAGATACCAAATCACTCAATTGACACTACATGACTCAGTCAACACTAGATTCTCTTTGTTAACACTATGAGCTTGGTAGATATTTCTATACTTGGTTAGCACTAAAGAGCTTAATTAACACTAAGATCTTGATCACTTCTACTAGAAAGCTTGGTAGACTCTTCTATGCTTTGGTAACACTGTGTTTTTCCTCTAAAGCTTGGTAGACATTGTAGAACTCAAAAAGCATTGCAAATTGACTATTTAGCTTGGTAGCAACTGAAACACTTCGTTATTACTAGTAGATGAATAATAAGCTTGGAAGCAACTGTAGAGCTTAGTATCAATGAACCAATTGATTAAGTGTTAAGTCACTAATATAAAAATTGACCTTTATGTTAACAATTTCCCCTTTTGGCATTAGTGACAAAAATACTTATTCTATTAAAAATTTGAATTCTCAAAATTACTAGTTAAAACTCCCTTAGTCAACAATCTATGTATTCAACTTGCTTTTGACTAATGTCTGATCTATTAGCTTAGTAACCACTTACTCTATTTTTATTTATTTTTCAAAATTGCTTTTGTAAACATATTTTCTTCTATCTATACCTCTCCCATACATATCTCTCTCCCCCATACATATATCTAGAGTATGATAATCTTCTCCCCTTCATCAATAATGATCTCTCCCTTTTTGACATAAATTGCAAAGGTGAAAAATATCTACAAGTTAATACCAAAATTTGACAAGAAATTAGTATATACTTTCAAAATGATTGTCATGGTCTTGTCCCAATTATCCTATAATACCTTGGATGTATGCAAGGCTATCTATACCTCTACAAAGAGTTCCATCCACTTGTACAAAAACAAAAATATATCACTAAATAAACTACTAAAAACTATCGATATATGACCAATTTTGACCATGTGACTATTGGTAGTTTATTTCTTGTCTTTAATATAGCAACCAAATTTATGACTCAACTATTTTAATCATTAATTTGGTCATTGATTTGATCATTGATCTAGTCCATTATTATTGTTTCATAGTAGTTTATTTGGTAGTTGATTTGGTAGTTTATTCAGTAGTTTATTCAATGGTTTATTGGGTAGTGTATTTGGTATTTTATTTGGTGATCTATTTGGTGTTATATTTGTAGTTGATTTGGTATTTGATTTGGTAGTTTATTGGGTAGTTTGTTTGGTAATTTATTTGGTAGCAAATTTGTATTTTATTTAATCATTAATCATATTAGGACACGATGGAATCGAACCATCATCCTCCTACTTGTAAAGTAGGTGCTCTTCCATTGAGCTAGTACCCTTTATAGAATAATGTAAAATATTATCAAACTTGCAATAACTATTCTTTTGTTGATAAACAATATACATGTATACACAAGAGACATTCCTAGAACCAAACTCTTGTTACAGTTCTTATGGGAAAATTTAAATAGCTCAAAAAGCCAAATGCATGTTCCTAAAACTATATTAGTCATATATTAGATCTAGCGATAAGTTAAGCTTATTACTTAACTACTAGCAAATATCATTTTTATGAGAATTAGACCTGGTAGCTATTACAAATATCATTTTTATGAGATCTAAACCTATAAGTCCACTGGTTGAGTTGTTGTTGCTATACAAAATGCTTTTACTTCAATAATCACATTTGGGTGTCTATCCCATCTAAGGGCAGGTCCAATTATTAATTCATCCTCTCGAGTCTTAAATACTTTGATTCATTAGAGTGTAGAAATATCACAATAATACTTATTGTGGAAAATATCTCCTACTTATTGTTATGGAATGCATTGAGACTCATTTTTCAAATAGCCATCTATAGGAAAATGTAGTAGAGAAAGGTATGGAAGAAAAAATTCAAGCTTGAAACCTTTAAACCTCAATATATTAACACAAAAATAGAGTGCCTAGAGTATATACCAAAAAAACCTTCATTTTTCAATCATAGGTATAAAACAAAATCTTTCATTCAACATAATTTCTGTTGTTGATGATGCACATAAATTATGTAGATTTACTTCTAGCATTTCTAACACACTCAAAACTACAAGCTACTAGAAGTTCTTCTTATTGCTTAAATTACACTCAAAAAACACTACTAAAGAAAGATTACCAACCTAGATAAAGGTTATAGACTAGTGACAAGTATGCAAATGGATATTTTACAGTTGTTATTATACTGGAAGATACACATTCCATTGCAATAAAGTTTATATAGATAGAATATGAAGGATTTTAATATCCCCATTCCTCTAATCTATTATTATAATAATATTTTGATAATATATTATATATTTATCATAATACTATAACATCTATCATATATACAAATATAATAATATCATCAACCATATTATTACAAGGATAATATGATAACTAATATGATATCATCTATCATATTATCCCTATAATAATATTGCCTCTAATAAATAAAATTTAAATAATATCTATAGCACGTAATGTGTAATAATATTTTTTAATTTATTAATAACAATACCTATACCAAATGTAGAGAGGGACTAAGCTTAAATAAATAATATAGGTGGAGAAAACGTGGAGATTTGAGTGATTATTCAAACAAATAAGCGATCCTCCATTACAACCAAAATAACAAGAATCAGAATCAGCAAGGCGAAATCAAATTGTGAATCGGCCATGAATCAAAATTGAATCGGCCACAAATCGGCAATTTTTTTAAAAACCCTTGAAATTTAGTGAGTAACTCATTTCATAAACCCTTTATCACTGATTCAATTCATTGATTCACAATAAATCATTTGGCTTGAATTGAATTGCCAAATCGCATGAATCGTCATGATTCTTGGAACTATGATTACAACCATCCTATGTCAAATGACATCTATCAAACATCAATCATAACAAAAAGAAAATATCAATGTTAATAGTAAATCTCCTAGAGAAGGTCTAACCAAGGCTATTGAGAAATGTCGATAAACTATAGAATACATGGATAGCCATGTGTTTGAGGTAGATTTCTACATACATACATATGTCAAATAACTAGATGTATTTCCCCAAATCAGAGATGTACTGGGCCAAAAAATATGCCATGAAACATAATAGTTCTACACACCATCAACCCCCTTATAGATCTAATGACATAAACATGTAGATGAATCTAGTTTCATTGGTAGCAACTTAAAATTTATCAATCACTAATTGTAACTAAAAAATATAGTAATGACTATCATCGACTAACTAGTTAAGAATGGAATAGTTTAACAAAGGTTAAGATTGATCCTAGTGGAAAGAGGTGACTCCTCACATATAACTTCTAGGAGGATATTTAAGTAGTTAGGTATCATGCTTATTAAGTCATTGAACATCATAATATGAAAATAAAAAAATAAAGACAAGGTAAGAAATTAAGCACCAATAGATAATTATTCCTTTGCATAGATCAAACTATCATTTGGAAAAATAAATAGAGAAATAAGAGAGATCCACATCAACTTGGCAGTGACTGAAAGGGAAACTACAAGGAGAACAAGGAAAAAGATGTAGGGAAGATCATAGAAAACATACACAGGTCAACAAGAGTTAGATAGAAAAGATAGAGAGAAATGACTTAAAATAGGGGACAAATATATTGGAGATTTTACAATCAACGACACCTATAGGATATGGATAGCAATTACATATATATATATATATATATATATATATATATATATATATATATATATATATATATATATATATATATATATATATATATGCACCCCATGCAATAATAAGGGATAAAGAAATAATAATAGAAAAGAAATCAGTTAGTGACATCATACATTGAAATGTAGGTCCCTGGCAAGCATATACACCTGAACAAATACATATCAAGTGGGGAAGTTGATAGAAAGTGATAATCCTAATAGGAATAACATTAATTATATAATCAATAGAGAGCTAAGATGAAATTAGGGCATATAGAACTGAAGCAATTATCCCATTACTAGTTGATATTGATAAGTACTCTCTTATTTGATCATTAAGCAAAAGTAAACTAAACATGACAAAATTCAGTTAACTTTTGGGCTCTTATATAAAGCAACAGTGCAACAATATAAATAGCTACTCAAAGAAATATTAGGTGAATAATATGTATAGATATTTAACATGCACCAAAGAGATTGTGTCCATAATACAAAATTATCAGGCTTTTTAGTATACTCAGAATCTAGTAGTGGGATCATTACAAATTTCATATCAAAAATTCAAATAGTCATTTCCAAAATATCATTGATTTAAGATTATTAAAATATAATGGCATATATTCATTTGAAGATTTCCCAACATAAGACAATATTGGCTCTTCCCATGATGAACTCTTAAAGATTAATATATATTATTTATATTATCTTCAATCTTATTAGTCATTATTTAAAGTGATAGAGCTTGTTTGATGTAGAGGCATAGTCTGGTGTGCTTATGGATCCCTTTAGAATAGTAGGGATGACTCAACCATATCTACTAGTGATGTATAGGTGAACTAGCTATGCTTGCTGGTACTTATGTTACTATTGGTGCATCTGTCAGAAAACTACTTCCTAGTGAAACCTATGGACAGACTTCTGAAGCTGCTACTCAGGCAAGTGAATCTAAAAGAATTGGTAGAGGGGCCGCTACAGAATTTGATGCTAGCTTGTATAATTATGGCATAGGTTATGTACATAGTACTGTATATGCTGATGCACTCTGCTACCTACATCTTTGTAGCCTTTGCATCTAGTGTTGGTTGTGGTAGATAAGTTGGAATAGGCTCAGATGCTTTAGGTACTATTATCAAAATTGGGTCTTGATCTGATGCATCTGTATATGACTATAGATCTATCTCTGCATGCATCTCTCTCTAATTATCTTTCTTATGGGACTAGAACTACTCCATATGGGTCAATTGAATCACATATATGATATGCTGCTTCATCCATGCCTAAAACTACTAGTACTGATGGTTCAAAAATAAACTGGTCATTCAGAAGGATAGGACACTATGGTTGGTGCCCATAGAATTTTATGGGCCTATATAATGGTAGGGACTTTTGATTCCTTAGATGCTTTCATATCATCAACTTAAGCTACTAATGTTGGCTCATCATGAAGGTATAGATCTAGACCTAGAGCTACTCATGTGTTGGTTATGCATGCAAGATGCTAGTAAATATGGTGCTACTTATCTAGCTAACTATGGGTTTGGTACATATCTCTTTGTTACCTATGCCTTGCTTCTACTCTATTAGCATCATTCTTGGCATGGACTAGAAAATGACTATAAGAGAAATGAAAATTTAGTTTGCAGGTAGTAAGTAGTATGTACAAGAATTAGTAATAAAATATATAGGTAAAATAGTTCAACTATCGTTGGCTTTACCAAATACCAGAGATGGCGAGACAAAGAAATTCCTACATGTGCAGCTAGAGCCAACATTTGAAGAAAGTCAATTCATAGCTTCAGAAGAGTCTTAGATAGATTAGGATAGCACCCAAGATAATGGATTGCCTTCAGGTTCAACAAAATAGATTAATGCTTTGATTATCATACTCTTCTACTTCTATACCAAATTTTTAAAATATTTTTGGTACTATAGGAGAGGACTTGGATCATGTTAGTGTGGTTATCTACCATGACTTCCATGGAAGTGTCAAAACATCCTGTCAAAATATTGCTAGATTTTTAAATCATCCCATGTTGTGTAATGTAGGGTGTGAATTAATATTAGTTATATCTCAAACTCTTTTTCAAAATGAACATGGTCTCATTTTTATTTCAAATGGTGTTTTCTAATTTGACCAAGTTTAGAGGAAGCAAGGGAGAACTCAAATAATAATTATAAGAAACTAAAGACAATGGCGATAAATTTCTAGATGATCACGATGAATTATACCCCTACAAAATGTGAGGCATTGGATAAATTGAGTAGAGAGGCAACAAGGGCTCAAAGGCTTCCCTAAGAATGGAAATGAGTCTCATCTACCATCATGTGTTTCTCAAAGTGAGCAAGTGAAATAGATATCAGGTTGGTAGATGCAACTGGTTGTATGGGTATTTTGTTGCTAGAAATGAAAACTCCAATGCGATCTTATAATCAAGGGAGATGATACTTTACAATTCAAATCTCTTGTACTTATTTCTTGCCTAGTTTCTTTCAATTTTGACTCATTGAATTTGTTAATTTGTGAGACCACTTTAGTTACCAGAGCTAGAAGCTTTTTCTTGCAAATTGTTTTGTTGAGAATTACAATGATAGCTTGGTATTAACCAAACCCTTTCTGAAAAGTTTTGCTAAGAGCTATTATCAAACATGTGGTTAAAAGAAAGAATGAATGAGTGAAATTTCCTACTATTGTTCAATCTCATTAAGAACACTTGAATGTCCAACAAGAATACAAAATAAATCTTGATGTACAAACTATCCAAGAGATCCCTCTTGGAGCATATGAACTTTTACATGAGAGTAATCAACCAAAGGATAATATCCTCTTCATTCAATGTCCAAATGCTTCATCATGAATGTTTCAATCAAGATATTGTGACCATATATCTCAAGTTCTAAATGTAAGACCCAACATGAGTTTGATAAAAAAAATGGAGTTTTAAAGTAGGCTATGCATCTCAATTCAATAGGGCATCAACATGTCACCTTCCTTTTCACTTTCTATGTCAAGACCTTTATACAATCCTTTCAAAAGTAGGGTATCAACTTCCACAATGGGTTTCTACCCATCCAGTGTACCATTCTGTAGTCAAGCTGCACCTATTTTATTGACTTCAAGGGACATTAATCTACAAAGAATGAAGTCTCACATATTACAAGCTCAACAGTGTGAGCCTCAAGCCAATATACCATTTCATGATCTTCCCAGATATAATGTAGAATTCTAAAATTGGGTTCCAATTATTACCTTTCAAGGAGATCATTAGATAAGCTTGTGTAAAGTTTTCTTTAGGATTTTGATTTTTAAAAGAAGGAACATTTACCCCACTACTTTTTAGTAGTTTATTCAAGATAGCATTATTTTGGGTTTTAGAGGGACATCTCCCATACGACCGATAGAGAGGCAAGGGAAGCTCCATTCTCAAGTTTTAGGTTAATGTAATGAATTTATTTCGAATGGTAGGGTTTCTTTGGTGTTTGGATTTCATAGTGTTAGATATTCTCTAGTTTGTAGTTTGTTTTCAAACAGGTGTTGTTGACATCCTAATGGGTCTATAGAGTCTATATCTTCTATAAATTAGTCTCTCTACTCATTGTGCCCCCCATAATATTACTGGTTTGTTCATCTACAAATTTCATATCCATGATTTTACAAATAAATAAATAAATGGTATTTGGAAAATCAATGGCAATGGCACCAATGAGAGAGTGGCCCATACCATCAGCTATATAAAACATCTTGGTGGCTTTTAGTATCATTCTTGGGCCAATGAATAAACATCAATTTAGTCTCTTTGGTGGAGAATTGAGGATGCTAATCTAAAATTTCTCTAACTGTCACCTACAAGGGAAGATATTTAAGTAAGGATTCATGGTTTTAGGATACAATCAAGTAGTTGGAAACATGACAAGATCCTAAATAGAAGGAAAGTAACACATCAAACACTCTATACTATATTCAAGTTTCTTAATAAAATAAATTAAATTCACAAGTAAAGATTAGGGAATTACTTTGTAGTGGCTCAATTATTTAGCAAGAATTTGATTCCAGCAGCATGAATTTCAAATTTCTCCAGCTTGGGTCTCGTCCTTGAATGACCTAGAAGATCCACAATGTGAACTAGCTTTATTTTTCCCTTTTGTATATAGAAAAGAATAGGATCATGAAACCATTGTATTTTGACGCATTCTCACAAAAAATTGTTATTCTTCATCTGCAATCACACATTGTGGATATATGTATGTGCTTTCATATATAGTATTTCTATGCAACAATAATCTCATCTCTATTATGCCTGAAAATATGTCAGACCCCATATTTCTATGGTTACTAACCTATTTAATAAGAATTTCACTACCTTCACCAAATCATTTTCTTTGTCTTCCTCTTTTCTCCTACCATGGGTGTATATGACTTTTAGTTTAATGAACAACTGTAGAAAACCACCATTTCGAGTAAAATGAACCTATGTTTGAGAAATGCATAAGCATTAGTCCCTATAACATAGTGATGCAAAACTGAAGTCCATATTTTTTATGGCACTACCCTTCTTGTGTCAAGGCCATGCATCTTGAGGCATCACTCTGATTGTTCCAAAAATATTAAGCAAATCTTTCAAACATTGCCTAAGGATTCCCATATAGTGAAAATATTAGCACAAGATTGTAAATATGTAGTTTTAAGTGCAAGGGACACCACCCTCGAAAGGCCTCCAAACATCATTTGAACCAAAATACCTCCTGCATATCATAATGGCATCCCGCTAAACAGCAATAATAATAACCATTTCTTGAGTCATGGTGGATTGTAAAGCTTAAAATACTTTAATTTTGACCATCCACACACAAAATTCAAATTAGTTTTGTGGAAAATGAAAGTAAGTAGTCTCTCTTGTTTTGGGGTTTGGTGAACTCAACATATCTAATGGTCAGTAAAAAAATTCCCTTAGAAATTTTGATATTTTTCTAAATGAATCCCCAAGGGTTCTAATTCTAATATGAACATTATTTTAAATTAATTTATGTTTAATATATATTAATTAAAATATGCCTTATATTATTAATAATTATAATTTAAATAATAAATATATTTTATTTTTATTATTAAATCTATTTATTTCAAGTTTTAATATTTATTAAATAGTGATTTTGACTATTTACTAAATACTAAAACTTATTGAATATAATGAAAATAAAATAATATTATTATATTTTAATATGGTTATTACATAACATTAATGTAATTAATGATAATTAATGTTGAGATTATAAAATACTTAATTGATAATTGATCTTTTTGATATGTGGAGATATACTTTGAGTCTTTCTTTTGAGTACATGGAGAGTTTTTATTTTCTCCATGAGTTAATAGATATATTTTTCAAAGTTTAAGTGCATATTGCAAGGATTTTGAGTTGATTTTATGTTCAATAATAGTTGAGAGGACATTTGATGAGGTTAACTGATTGTGATTTATTGATAGGATAAAAATGTCATTGATGAGTAATAAAAGTTATAAAAACTTAATGAATGTAATAATACGATAAAAGAATTCAATTGATCATTCATATAGTCATTTTTTTGGGTGACCAATTCTTTAGTCATTTATTTGATCATTTATTTAATCTCATATCTTTGTCTAAACTTATGATTTTACCTGATAACCAAATTATTCATTTATCTAGTCACTTATAAGCTATAAAATATTACTAGAATTTGACCACTTTTGGTTATGAGACTAATGTTTTAGTCTTGTGAATAAACATTTTAGTCAAGTAGTCATTTATTTGCCAAAATTCTACTAGTGATCATTTGGTTAGCTATGGAGAAATTATTATCATGGACCAATTGTTTTGCATGTGCAATATGTTTTTGCATTGCATCCATGTTTAGAAGAATAATGCCTTGAATTTCTACAAGTGTGGTCCTAATCCTAGTTTCTTCCCTTACCAATTCTTCCCAAAGATATTTTAGGTACCTAATCATTGTAAAGTGTGCAAAACTACAACTAGGATCAAGTGTCAATTGATGTGTACTTGTCATCAAGTCTTCATCTATCTTGGATAGTTTTCCCTTAATCTCCTTAATAAATATTGATGTGTCACTCAACTTGAAAAATAAAGAAGCAACATTATGTACATATTTTTCCAATGTAACAAGAATAGTAGATAATTCTACTTGTTCAATAGCTATCTTTTATGCTACCTACTCCAAAACTTCATCCTCAAATTTTCTTTCTACCCTCTGGATAAATTTTTCTTGTCCATTCAATTATTCATTGTATTTGTGGAAAATTTCAACTAATTGATCCAAAATAGGTTGTTTCTCATTAACCTTCATTCTTAGAACATTAAAAAATATTCTCTTGATACAAAGACAAGATTTTTCTATTTCCTTTACTCTCTAAGTTTTCTCTACCTTGCTCTCTTCTTCCACAATTCTCCAAGGGTATCCATCTCTTCAAGAGTAAGGTTAGAGGTATCCCAATTTGGAATAACAATGTCCTCATCCATATCAATTTTTCCCCTTGACCCTTATCTATAACAGAACAAATAATTTCCTTTCCTTTTTGCAAAACTTTAGTACTCGATTAAGGCTAAGTCTCAAATGTCATTGCACTAGCCATGGTGGAAATAATAGTGGAAATAGCAAAAATGGAAACAAATATAGGAATAGTAGAAATAACACTAACATCATAAATACCTTGTAGTTTCTTGGTCAAGCCTAATGCTAGAATGATTTGAGATTGCTTCTTGGCAGATGAAGTGTTAGACACTTCACTCATTGAAATACTTGGTAATGCTACTCCATAGATTGGTTGGGTGCTTGGAAATGTAGTTTTGACCTCAACCAACTTGATAGAAGCTTTTTGTGAGCTATATTTCACTAAGGCTTCACTCAAAGAATGAGGAAGGGAAGTCATAATTATTGCTCCTATCTTTTCTACATTAGTATCCTCAATATTTTGTATTTATGGAAGACTTCCTCTTGTAAATTATTTTTCTTTTTCCTAGTCAGCATCATCAAAATCTACATTTTCTATTTCCTCATCTTCTATTTGTGCATCTTCATTATCTTTTTCCACATCTTCTTCTTCACCACCCTTATCATCTATTTTTGTAACATTTTCACTAGGATTGTCCAACCCATAGATGTTTTTCAATGCAATAGTATTGGATTTCACCACAGATTCAATTTCCTTTGACAAAACCAGCAATGTATTTAATTTTGGAGTAAGCTTCTTCTCATTTTTCTTCAATGATTCCCTCATTTCCTTGATTGATAGATTAGGCATAAGTTTCCTTAGGATATATTCTCTAATGTCCTTAGCAACATTGAGTGCATTCTCACAAAATGTTGCAACTACCTTGAGAATTGTATCAGGAACTTGTGCTTTTACTTCATCTAGAGAATAATTCCATTTTTCCATTTGTAGCACTAGGGCATCTTCAATCTATTTATTTTTTGTTGTACTCCTAGTGTCATACTTGAATTTTTTCAAGGGTGCCATGCCTCCTCCTTCTTTTATTCTTTTCAGTCTCTCTTCAAAGGTAGAGGTAACCTTCTCAAATATGATATGTTCTGCTTCATCATCTTTATCACCCAACTTTAGTTTCCTCTTAGATGTGGTGTATCTTCTTGTGACCACAAGGGAAGACTTTGAAGGTTTTTTCCTTTTTTCTTGGGAGGCTCCTCTTCTTTAAGTTCTACTTTCTTTATATTCTCCTCTTCATCTTCATCTTCATCTATGTCATCTCCCTTGACCTCAGTAAGAATGAGGGAAGAGCTTCATTCTTTAGTGTTCTTCATGATTTTCTCTATCCTATTTCTCCCTCTAGTTACTATCTGGAGCATGCTGATTTCAATTTCAATCCTGGCCTTTGCCTCCTCATATGTTTCAAAATATTTAGCCTTGGTATCTACAAGAAAATTTAGTAGAGCCTTAATAATATCTTTGGTGTCATCAATATTTACCTCATAACCCAAAGCTTTTACCCATTCCACTCTCGGCCTAACTACTTGAATGTAATACTAGAAAATAGATATCCTACTCATAGTCTTACACTAGCTTCTTAGGAATCCTATATTTGCTCTACATCTTCTCTTTGAATGTTTTAAAGTAGGCATCCATTATACTTTCAAAATTTACTCCAATTTCAAGTATGAATTCATTTATTTGGTATAAAATAGGTATGTCTTTCCTTCATACCATAGTTCCTTTAGAAGGGAAAAAAATTTGAACATAGAAGAATAATTAGGTTTAAAAAGAACCAAACTTACATAGATCATTCTTGAAGACTCATATATTCTCCATTTTTTTTCCCAATTGACTCAATAGTAGCTCGACAAGGTCAAAAGACAAATTATTTTTCACCACCTTGAGCTCTAGGTAAAATGCTTCACAGGGAACATTTTTCTGTCTACTTGAGCTATATAACTTGTGATTAATTACATGTATTCCGTACTTGATTTCCATTTCTATCACTCCCTTAAGCATCATCCCTCTTCCATCCCACTTGGAAAGAGTTATCTTTGATAGTTCAACCTGACCTAAGGTTTTCATGATTTTAGCTTTATTCAACATAGGCAACCCAATAATCTTATGTATCATCTTCTTTGTGATCTAGATAGGATGATCCAACCACAAATTCATCTTATGAAGTCTACTTAAAACATATTGGATCCATTTCCCTTGAAAATCTTGTAGCATATACATAATGTGTGTCAAATCCTTCATCTCTAATTGTATATGCTCCGGTCTTAAAACACATTATATACAAAGTTCATTGAATGCCTAGTTCATTTCTAGTGTTCGAAGATCCTGAGTCAAACAATGCTAATCTGATCTTATATCATGAACTAGAAGTACCTTTAGAGAGATTTGTGATTGTGCACCAATAGGGCCAAATGCCTCTACAATTGTTGGTGTTAGTTTGAATGTGGGAGAATTGCAATCCACTCCATGAATCACAATCTTCAAACCCTTTTTCACTTTACTACTTGAAGATACCATTTGCTCAGTAAATATTGAACATGGAAATAATCTTCACTAGATACTACTTCAAATCACTTAGGGGCTCTAAAATCACTCTTCACTAATAGCTCTAAAAATTCATGATGAAATGATTTAATGAATTTTCTTTTTTTAACCAAATTTTGTCTTTACAATCACCATTAATGCTTCATACAAATGTTTTCTTAGTGATAGGTTGTCCTCCATTTAGTTTGGACTTTATTTCTTGGAAGACACCTTCAACTCAATCTAAACTTGGTACTTGGTAGATTTACCAAATCAAAATCTGAATCTAGAAAACCATATGCAACTCAACCTTGCTCATTAAGGTCTTACAACCTAACCTTTCTTGATAAGGTCTTGAGCTTCCATCATCATTCAATTATCTTTGTGCATCTTAAATGTTGATATGGATCTTTCTACTTGCTAGCTAGAACTAATGTTAGATGACTTCTTCTGAGTCATAGTTCTAGTGATCTCCATAGGGAACTAAGTTGAAGTGGTTGTGCCACCTAACTCATTGACTTGTGTACCAACAACTATAGGACTTTGGCTTGTATTATTTTGATATTCATGCACCCATTGCTACCTCATTTTTTTGTGATGTTGTCATCTTTAGTTTTATTTTCATCTTCAATTCTATCTCTATTCATATATCTATTGGCAAGATGTCCAAGTTCTATAAAAACAAAACATCTCTTTGTAGTGTCTCTCTTCTTCATGTGATGTTTTACACAATTTTCTCCAATTTTGCCAAACTCACCATAGTAGTGACATCTACACAATGTATTTTAATCCCAACCAAATATTGCTTTGACAATTTTATCTATTGGGTTCCACTTCTTGGTCTTGCACTCTAAAAATTTGTCTCCTTATTTGTAGGAATTGTGAAACTTTCCTTCAAACTTAGGTTTATTTGGGCATTTACTTGCTCTATACCCATTCTTAATGCAATTGTAACACTTGCCATTGAATTTTTCTTTACCATTACTCCAACATTTATTTGTTTCATGACCTATCTTACCACAATGATTGCAAGGAGGTATTTTATTCTTTTGAGCTTCTTTTTTATATGATTCACCTTCGTCTATATATCCTAATCCATCTTTACCTTTTTGTCTAAATTGATTTTTCTTATCCAGTTTATTCATGCTTTCCTAAGATTTCATCATTCTCCCATTGGTTTGTTTTTGCATGCTGAGATCAT
The DNA here is from genome assembly GCA_028749045.1 of Cupressus sempervirens. Taxonomy (NCBI): domain Eukaryota; kingdom Viridiplantae; phylum Streptophyta; class Pinopsida; order Cupressales; family Cupressaceae; genus Cupressus; species Cupressus sempervirens. The sequence continues at coordinate 641,128,024 of CM053787.1, read as the reverse complement.
TTTGTAGTCTTTCATTCTTTTTCCTGAAATTAATAAGATCTTGATTTGTATCATTGAGTTGATCAATAAAGTCTATTTTTTGAAGGGATAGTTGTTGAATTTTTTTTCTTTTCTTCTATCTCTTCTTTGGCTTTGTCCTTTTCTTCTATGACTTCACACATTCTGAGTGATTGGACTTCTTGTTCTCTTTTCAATTGTCTAACTTCTTCTTGAAGATTGAGATTCCACTCAAGTAGGTCTTTTATTGTTGCACCATATTCATCTAAATACTTTCATGACATAAGACTTCAATTATTTCTTCAATGTAGAGATTGTAATCCATTTGAGCTACAAGATCTTTTCTTCTCTACAAGGATTGAGAGAGTTTCTCCTTTTCTTTCTTGAGTTGTCCAATAGCTAATTCTAGTCCAAATTTTTATTCTCAATAGCCTTTTCTAGCTTTTATACCTCCATTTCCTCTAATATTTTCTCAAGTTGTTAAACTTATAGTGTGAGAACCAAAGCCTCTGATACCAATTGTTGGAAATATAAAGTAGGCTAGGTTATTGAGAGGGGAGGGGCCAACTAGGAAAGCAATAAAACTTTAAACTTAGTTTACCAATTAATCATTCATATAATATTATTATTTGATTTCATGCACGAAATAATGAAACCAATAAAATTCATAAAATTTTGATGCAAGATATGGTGACCTAGAAATCTTCCAAATAGAAAGTAAAACTAGGGTAGTGATGATACCCACAAGCTTTAGTACTATAGTATAAAGTGATGAGGGAACAACCCAAGACAAAATGAACACAACAAGAAAAGGGAAATATTATTATTAGAAGTGATATGCTATTACATTTAGTACAATATAAATACACTCAATGACATGCCCTAGGGGCTTACAATGTTGTCTGATTATAGAGAAAAATCTTTTCCATAATGTCTTCTCCCAAACTCCACAAAACCTACATTTACTATGCTAGAAATGACATTAAGTAGCCTAAATTAGGTTTAGAGTTAGGAATAAATTTTAGAATATTCCATTTGGCATCCACTAGCAAAAAAGAAGGTTCTAGAAAACATGTTAGAAGTTAGTGTAAAATTAGAAGAATCTAGAAATGGTAGTCTGACTCCTAGGAGTCATAACTTTTGATCTGGGACTCTAATTGATGAAATGTTTACATTTATAGAAAGCTCTCCAAGTTCTCTATAGCCCTATGGACCAGCTATGCTCATCCCCCATTTTTTGGGCCCGTACGAGGCCATTTAGTGACTCAAATTTAACTTTGAAGCAATCTTAGGGGGTCTCTAGGCAATTTAAAATAACAATAACTTTCGACCCATTAAGTCTTTTGACCTGATATTTTTTTTGGAGTACTTCAAATTAAAATTATAATAAAACCTCCAAATTAACCCCTCCTATTCATCATAACCATGGATCAATTACAAAATAACTTATTTTTTGCATTAGTACATATCCCAAGGTGATCAAAAATTGTAACCCATAAAACCAATTGTGGAACTATGAGAGTTGGAATCTCTATTCAACCCAAATGAGTATCCAAAAATAAAGATGCTTTAAATAGAAAATAATAATAAGAATTTTTTGGATGATACAGGATTTCCCTTATACTACTAAATGATCCTATACCAAACACCTAGGGTAGATTGAAAAGTGACCCTGTCACTTTCTAGTTGGTAGAGGAAAACCCGAATAGGAAACCTCCATTATGGATATCCAAGTTGAATCTTCCACTAGTCATCCTTTCCACTTTACTATGTATTCTTCATACTATATGTTTTTGGTACTCTGGTGCATGTGACTATCCAAAATTTCTTCAATCTATTCCTTCTAGGAAGTAGGAATTGGGCATGGCCCTAGCACCAGTTCCTCCCCTGCACCATCATCATGATATTATGTTAAGTCTGAAATATTTAAAATAGGAGAAATGTGAATCCCATTTGGAAACTCCACATCATATGCATTTCCTAAATCATGTTTCTTTAAAATTTTGTAGGAACCAAATTTCTTCGTCTTCAGCTTGTTTTAGGTAACCACTAGAAATAATTCCTTCATCAAGTATACCATAACTAGATCCCCAACTTGGAACTCCTTAGGTCTCCTCTTTCAATCTACTCTACCCTTATACTACAAGTTCATTTTGGTAATATGTGCATATACCTTCTCATGCACATTCCTAACATGTTCAACAAAGTCTTCTACATTAGCAATTGTCCTCTCTCCTTGGTCCATCTTTCTCAGCTCTAGTGCAGTCCTTAGACTACTCCCATACATAATTTGGAATGGATATCTACCAGTACTCCTATTCATAGAATTTTTGTAAGAAAATTGTTCTTGTGGTAGAACAAAATACCATCCTTTGGGCTTATCTCCTACTAAACACCTTAGCAAATTTCCCAAACTTCTATTCACTACTTATGTTTGTCCATCAGTCTATGGATGTTGTGCCAAACTTAAATTCAATTCTATCTTCAACTTCTTCCACAAAGTCCTCCATAAACACCCAAAAAATTTAGTATCTTTGTTAGAAATAATACTTTTTTGGAAACCATGGATCCTCACCACTTTTTGAAAAAAAAATTTGCAATATTCACTGCATCATGAGTATTGTGGAATGAAATGAAGTGTGCCATCTTGGAGAACCTATCAACCACCACAAATATAGAATCATTGCCACTTTGTTTCCTTGGAAATCCAAAAACAAAATCCATACTTATGTCCTCCCAAGGCTTTGATGAAATAGGCAATGGCTGATAAAGTCTAGTATTTTGACTAAATCTTTTGGCTACTTGACATACTCAACAACTCTATAGAAATTTCTTCACATCCTATGATAGTTGACACCAAAACTAATTTTCACTAATAATATAAATGGTCTTATCTCAATCAAAGTTTCTTGCCATCCCTTCACTATGTTTCTCCCTGATCAAGTTCTCCCTCATGCAACTCTTTGGAATACACAAACAATATACCATCCTAGATCATGTAATCTAGCCACTTGGTCCTATCTACAGTAATAGGTTCTTTACAATCCTTCCAAGCCTCTACAAAGTCATGATCCTTAGGGTATAGATTCTTGAGTTCATCAAATCCAACCACTTCAACCTACATTTTTATCAGAAATAACTATCTCCTACTTAATGCATCTGCCACCCTATTAGACCTTCCACTTTTATGTTTCAATACAAATGTATATTTTTGCATAAACTCTACCCATTTGAAATTTCTTTGAGTCAATTTACCTTGGCCATTTAGGTATTGCAATGCCTGATGATCAGTATACAGGACAAATTCTTTTGGAGACAAATAATGCCTCCATTTCTTTAAGGCTTGAACTATTGCATAGAACTCCTCATCATAAACAAAATATTTCTTCTTTGCATCATTCAAATTTTCACTAAAATAGGCAATAGGCTTACTTTCTTGGCTCAAAACAGCCCTAATAGCACTACCAATAGCATCACAATCCACTTGGAATACTTTGTTGAAATTAGGAAGTTCTAACATAGGTTTCTCTATCACCTTCTTCTTCAGCAATTCAAAACTCCTTGTACCTTCTGTAGTCCACTTGAACTCTTTTCTATCCTCCCTCATTGGTTTAGTTAGGGGTGCACATATACTACTAAAATTCCTAATGAACTTCTTATAAAAACTAGCCAAACCATTGAATAACCTCACCTCAGTAGTAGACCTTGGAGTAGGCCACTCCAAGATGAGCTTTTCCTTCTCTGGGTCCATTTTGAGACCTCCAATTGATACAAAAAAAAACCCAAATAGACTAACTCCCTTTTGAAAAAGCTACACTTCAAATTAATCAACAATTTCTCTTCGCTCAACCTTTCAAGGACACTATGAATGTGGAATAAATATTCATCGAAAGACTTACTAAAAATCAAAATATCATCCGTGTTAGTGAAATAGGATTTGAACTTGTACTAGAACTTATGGAATTTTTATGTGTTTTCCAAGTTACTCTTTGAATGAGTATATATGTGATATAAAGAGGCATGTCTCTTTAATATATTAACTTACATTAGTTATAGATATAGTGCTATTAATAGATCCTTAACATATTATAATGGTTATATAATTATATATATATATATATATATATCACTCTTAATATAAGTTAATTATAATATTTGTCAGATATTATATCTCATATATATAGTACAATTTATTCGATAGAATTATAACATTAACACTCCCTCTTAATGAAGAAGGATAAAACACATAGATAGTACACCATAGGTAATATTTCAAAAATAATATATATAGGAAATCTTTGATCAGAAGATTTCTAGAATATGATATCATGTAAGTATTGGCCTATCAGAATATCAACATATGATATTCACCAATTACTATTCGATATCATATTTGGTAACATGAGCATTGGCCTATTAGAATATCAATCAAATGATATTCACCAAATACTCTGAGTAATGGCCTATCAAAACATCAACTAAATGATATCCACCAAGTACTCAATGTGGTAATGGCCTATCAAAATATTAGGGCATGATATACACCAAGTACCAAAAATATATCTATACAAAGAACTTTTAGATAATCAAATTAATGATATCAACCACCTAGTTGTTGATTTACAAGATAAAGCCCTTACATGAAACACTTTCACAAAAATAAATCATGCTACAAGTTATTGTAAGGATGTCACTTTACAACAACTTCTCCTAATACAAGTGATAATCATTTAGAAGTCGTCATTTCTTCGTGATGTACATAGGGGACAGGCTCATACATGTATGACATCAAAATTTTCCAAGAAGTCTCCATGAATACTATCATGTGGTTTTGTCACAACATTCGCCATAAAACATGTCAGAGAATAAGGTTTCTCCTTCTTAGTTTGATATCACCTTTTCTGACCTCTTAGCAAAAGGTTCTTTCTGATGAAGTGGCAAACTTCTTTTGAATATGTTATCATCCTTCTAACCTCTTGGTAAAAATTCATGTGATGCTTCCCTAGTTCAATAGGTATCCTGATAGCATAAGGTCTTCCAGCCTACAAACATGAGACTTTATTCCATTAATCATAGTCCTATAGTTGTTATAGTTTCTAACTAGTGGAGAATCCATCAACAAGGTCTACTCCTTCTAAACCAAGATCATCAAAAGTTTGATTGAAGCATTTTTATTTTTTGCTCCCTCTCTTTCTCCAAGTTTTCCTCTATTGAACTATCAAACTCCCTCTCATAATGTCAATCATCAAGGATATTCACTTCAAGAGACTCAAATTTTCCAACCTGATCGTCAGATGATTAATGAATCCTAAATCATAGCTTCTTTGAAGCTAATATCATAAGATTGAGTTTGCAAAATATTTGGTAGCATGCCTAATGTTCCAATCTTCTTTCTTGCAAGGGCATCCTCAAAGACAAAGGAAAAGATTAAGGTAAATGACTCTTAATAGCACATACAGAAGTACAAATAAGAGAGAGACTACAATGAGTAGATATGTGTAATACTAGAGGATAACGAATACATATCTACACATCCTTGATACATGAAGGTCCATATATGAAAATGTCTTCTTAGATCCTCTTTAGAATCAGCTCCTCACTAAGGATGGTTCAAGTGGGAATGAAACATTGTTTATTACTCCCCACCATAATGTAAAATTCTCACTCTTATATTGTTGAAAAATTTGCACCACATCAAATATTGCAACCTTCTTCGTGCTCTTTTTCTTCTTCACAGAGAATCATTCCTATGGCTTGTCTCAATTCAACACTTCTGATTTCCAAATTTTCCCTTGATTATCAATGCCACTTTCATCAATCTACTCTATAAGTCTAATAGAATACATCACAAGTCTAATTGTTTATCCTTGAATTGATGTCATGTATTGCTTCCCAATTCGCACATCAATTTTGCCCTAAATTTGTAGCCCATGCAATCAAAATTGTAGGTTATATATATTGCAGCCCTTGTCTCAAGGCTCATAACCAAAATTTGCAGCCCTTGTTATGTATTATTTTTGTACAAAATTGCACACCAGATTCGCAAACATGATCCTCATAAATTTGATCCTTAATTTGCTAATTAGATTCACACATCAAGGGCTAAAAGAAATCTGACTTGCAATGCTGGAAAATTCGCTCATTCAAAGGTCTTGCTGGAGAGAGACTACAAGGAGAGTGACTTGAGGTCTTGCATAGGATCCATCCTTATGAATACCGCCTACATTTTTGCATCCCTATGCAACTCAAAGTCAGACATAGTTCTGATATAAAAACTTGCTTCATTCATTCAGTTTTAGAGACGCGTCAATGATGTGTATAATATTTTATTTTAAAAAAATGTCAATGCCACCATCCACCTCTTTTTCAAACTTGACTTGACATCTATTTTATCATCTTGACTTGATAAGAGAGCCCCATGTTGTATTCAATTTGAGTGGTGTTTGTCATGATCAAAATTCAAGGGTCTGGCATATTACTGATCTGACTTCTTTGTCTATCGAACTATATTAGCTTTCTCTAGCTTTCAAATAGGCATGGCTTGCCAATCCCAAAGACATTTGTTACTACTCTGATACCATGTTAGTGAAATAGGATTTGAATTTGTAATAGCACTTATGGAATTTTTATGTGTTTTCCAAGTTACTCTTTGAATGAGTATATATGTGATATAAAGAGGCATGTCTCTTGAAGAGACATGTCTCTTTAATATATTAATTTACATTAGTTATAGATATAACACTATTAATATATCCTTAACATATTATAATGGTTATATAATAATAATAATAATATATATATATATAATTATAATATTTGTCAGATATTATATCTCATATATATAATACAATTTATCAGACAGAATTATAACATTAACAATTCAAACAAATAATAACAATTTTTCCCAAAAATTTCTTTAGTACCTCATTCATAAGTTGCATGGAGGTGCTTAGTGCAATGGTCAGTCCAAAGGGCATGACTAACCACTCAGATAGACCATCTTTGGTCTTGAATGTAGTCTTCTACTCATCTCCCTCTTGTATCTGAATTTGGTGATAGCCACTCTTGAGATCTATCTTTGTGAAGTACTAAGCTCCACTCAACCAGTCCATAAGATCATACATTCTTGGCAAAGAAAACTAGTACTTGATGGTTATTTTATTTATAGCCTAAGATTCTATACACATTCTCCACTCTCTATCATTCTTTGGTTCCAACACTACAACTACTACACATGGACTCAGACTCTCTTGAATTAGACCTCTCCTCAATAATTCTTCAACTTGTTTCTTTAGCTCCCTAGTCTAAATAGGAGTCATCCTATGAGTACCCTTGTTAGGAAAACTAGCTCCATGGACTAAATCTATTTGATTATTGATTTTCCTTATTGGTAGCAACCCTTCAAGAATATTATAAAAGATGACATCTCCATACTCAGTTAATAGACATAAAACTTCAAGTGAAACTTCACTACTACTTTCCTTATCCTTTCTAGGAATTTAAGCATAAATAATATGCTGATGTTTCATGCCATACAAAAAAAATTCCATCAACAAGACATACCCTAGCACTATTGCATACATTTTCACCCTCCTTTATCAAGGGCTTCCATTTGTGGTGAACTCCATCCTTTGTTAGAGAGTATCTATTTGCATGGCCATCATGTATAACATGCCTATCAAACTACCACAGCCTTCCCAACAATAAAGGGAAGACATCCATTGGGATGATGTCATAGAGAGCCCTTTCATGGTATCTCCCAATAGTGAAATTTACCAAACATTGCTCACTAAGAAGGACCTTATGATCTTCCTACACCCAAGGAATCTGATAGGGATGAGAGTGTTTCTCCCTCTTGAGCTTTAGCTTTGAGACCATCTACTCTGATACCAAGTTGCCAGTGCTTCTACCATCAACAATCACCTCACAAAATTTACCCTCATAGTTGCACCTAGTATGAAATAAACTCGTCCTATGTCCAGGTTTAGTTTCACCACTCAGCAAGACCCTTTCATTAACTAGAACCTCTTTTCTTTTTGCATCCTATGAATGTGATGACTATGTATGATCATCCACATAAGAAACCCTTGCTTGACCATCAACTATCCTATTTGTCCTTCCTTGGCATTGAGGGGATTCATAGGCATGATGACCTTATTCATTACAATGAAAATAGGTAACATGAAAGCCTCCTCTTCCTAAACCTTGTCCATGTCCTCTACCTATTCCTCTCTAATCTCCAAAGTTTTGAACACAAGAGTGGTTGAAACCCTCATTCCTCTAGTTTAGGATGGTACAAACATCTTCATTTTTCTTCTAGTTCTCATTTTGACCTCCAAATGACCTACCACCACCTATTCCTCCTTGACTATGCCCTCTTTTCCTTTGATAAATTTTTTTGTTTAACTTCTCCTAAACTCCCAAGGAAAACTAGTATGCCTATTCAATGCTAGTCATTCTAACCAGACATAACTCCTCCTAAATGCTAGATCTTAACCCATTAAGGTCATAGGAAACCTTCTCCTTGTTTTCTTCTTCATGTGCTACACTAATAAGTAATCAATAAAAATCCTTTGTATATGCCTCAAAATATTTCCCCACTTGCTTTAACCCTTGCATCTTCTTGAACAAATCAAGCTTGTAATCAATAGGAATGAACTACTTCTTTAGTTTGTCCACTATGTGATCCCATCTTATAATTTTCTCCTTTCCTCTTCTATTTCTTTCCAAATAAATCTTTTGCCTCCAGATCTTGGTATGGCCTTTCATTTTTTCCTTCACAAACTTAGCCCTATCAGGGTCCCTAGTATCCTCATACTCAAAATATTCCTCTAGCTCATTGATCCAGTTGATCAACTCATCTGGGTTTACATTTCCCAATAACATGTCGACATCAATTTTAGTTCTTTTTTCTAGCTTGTCAATGGCCCTAAAAATCTTCTCCTCTACTTGGTTTAGGACTTCAACATCTCCTTCCCCTTCCTACATAATATTTTATTCTTCTTCATTGTCCTCCTTACTTTCATCACGTACAACAATATTTATCCCTCTATAGATCTCCTCTTTTAATGCTTGAACTTGTCTTTGGAGGACTCTAACCTTAGGAGGAACAACTCTAGCACTTCCACCATGCTCCCTTCATGGAGGTATCTTTATGCTATATCAAAACGCACAACCACATAGTCCTAGTGCAAACTACCTCATAGGCAATGCTCTGTCTACAAACTCAGGAAAACTAGGCCCTGATACCACTTGATGAAGGCATAACCCAAGACAAAATGAACACAATAGGAAAAGTAGAATGTTATTATCAAAAGTGATATGCTATTACATCAAATATAATGAAAAAAGAATCAATGACTTGACCTAGGGGCTTACAATGATGTCTGATTCAAGAGAAAAAAACCTTTCTCATGATAACTTCTCCCAAACTTAGTAAAAACTACATTTACAATGCCAGAAATGAGCTTAAGTACGCTGAATTAGGTTTAAGGCTAGGAATACATTTTATAATATTCCATTTTTCATCCAACACCAAAGAAAAAGGTTCTAAAAAATATGTCAAAGGTCAGTGTAAAATTAGAAGAATCCATAAATGGTAGTCCAATTTCCGTGAGGCATAACTTTTGATTTGGGATTTTGATTGATGAATTATTTACATTTCCAGAAAGATATCCAAGCACTCTATAGCCCAATGAAATAATCTATTCTTTTCCCCCATTTTTTGGGCCCATACTAGACCATTTAGAGCCTCAAATCTAACTTTGAAGTGCTCTTGGGAGTCTCCAAGAAACTTAAAACTATAATAACTTTTAAACCATAAATTATTTTAACTTGATTCTTTTTTTAGAGTTCTTTAAATTATAATTATAATCATCCCTCCAACTTACATCCTCTAACTCATAATAATTATATCTCAATTACCAAATAATTGATTTTCTACATTAGCACATATTCTAAGGTGCTCAAAAGCTCGAACCCAAAAAAAATAGTGGAACTATGAGAGTTGGAATCTCCATATGACCAAAATAGGTATCTAAAAATAAAGACACTTTAAATGGAAACTAACATTATGCATATTTTTGGATGATACATGATTTCCCTTATATGACTGGATGCTCCTGCATCATAAAGTTGGCCTGTTAAGGCTTACAATTAACCCCTTTTGGTGATCCACCCTATTAGAAGCATTAAGGATTGCTAGGTCCACCTTGTCAAAGGATTTACAAACATGAAATGAAGTATGCACTCTATTAGGACATTTATGAAAAGATTGTTAAGTCCACTTGGTTAAAGGATTTGATTGATGCACCTATTGGGATTCATGAACTAGTGGCTGATCTCGAATCTACAACTTTGATTTTCTGAATGATATTCCTTGAATTGAAATGATCACTTTACAGTGATAGATAAGTTTCTACTATACCATATACTACTTGTAGCCTTGTTCAATTTGCACTCATCTTCTTCTTACTTCTTCACACTCTCATTGATTACTTCATTTGAATATGATACAATACATTACATATATATCAATCCAATTACGTATCTTCTAGAGTCAGGTATAATAATAAATTCATCATAATTCACAAATTTGTCCCATTTTTTAAACTCAAGTTCTAAATAAAAACTCAGTGATGTTGTGAGACTCGACAAAAATGGTCAACATTTGATAGACTCTGGCACTTTGTTGAAGTTGAAGATCCATCTATAATTATCACTTCAAGTATCTAGAACTCAATCAAATCTGTATGACTTGGTAAACAACAAGAAACTTGATATATACCAGATCACTTAGTTGACACTACATTACTTGGTAAACATTGGATTCTATTTGTTAACACTATAAGCTTAGTAGACACTGATATACTTGGTTAAAACTATAGATCTCATTTAACACTAAGATCTTTATCACTCCTACTTGAAAGATTGGTAGACTATGCTACACTCAAGTAACATTGTATTTTTCCTCTGAAGCATGATAGACATTGTAGAGCTCGAAAAGCACTGCAATCTAATTGTTTATCATAGTAGCAACTAAAGCACTTGGTTATCACTACTAGATGAATGATAATATCATTCAAAAATTTAGTGTTCAGTAGCAATGAAACCAATTGACTAAGTGTTAAGTCACTAATAGACAAATTAACCTTTATGTTAACAAGTTAATCGCACTACCCAAATATGTATATATAGTATTACAAAATATATGCAAGTTTTAAAAATAAATACCTTGATAACAATGCTAATATCTTTAATGTCCATTTTTTCCTTGATGTACTTCTTTACTATACTTTGTGTATATTTCCTATTCTCTTCTCTAACCTAAAATTTGCATCATACAATAAAGTACTATCATATTATGTAATTTCATAAGTATTACAAAACTTTTCATTAAAAATTATTTCCTTTATACCAATTTTTATGTCTAGACAACCTCCAAGTCTTCATGCGTGTCATCAAAATCATAATGGCCTTTTCACCACTCAGGGTTAACATCTAGGATGTCATCCCATAATTCTTGAGTAATTATTTTAGTCAAAAAATATAATTCCTTAACCCATTTTACTCTTTTCATCGCTCTATTGTGTTCTGGTTATATAGACCTTATAAGAAATAGGGAATATAGAAGGGGGGTGAATCAGTATTCTACAAACATAAGCCCAAAATTAGATATTATAAATTTCCTTACAACTTTCATATGAAATAAAAATAATTATATTGAATGGTAAAAATAGCCATGAAATAAGAGAACTCATAACAACATATTTTGTTAACTAGGGAAACCCTAGCCAAGGGAAAACCCTAGTGGGGATGGTGCAGCCCACAAGGGTAAACTTTAAAAAAAAACCTCTAGAAAAGGATATAAAACATTAGTGAATATTTCATTATTTTTAAAATCAAAATTATTTCAATTGGAAAATCTATCAATTTTTTAATTTTCAATAATATTTATATTGGCGATTATTTTGAAATCTTAATATTTATGTAGAAAATATTGGAAAATCTGAATAATAATAGGAAGTTCATTAATCACCATGGAAATAAATCAAAATTGAATAATTTTTTACCTCATGGAATATTATGAGGATCATTACATAATATTTTAAATCAATAAAGAAAACTAAATATTGGTGATATATCCCTTAAGTAACTAATAGTTATGCTAATTATTAGTGAATTAGTTTTAATTTATCCAAAAATATATAATATTTAGTTAATCAAATCTAATCATGTATGGAATATTGTGGTGGATGTTTGAGTTAAATTTTTTTTAGTAAAATAAATTATTGAGCAATTTTAAATTTTATAAAAATGTGGTGATTCAAGTTCCATTAAATCTTTAATTATTAGCCAAATTACTTACCAAAAAAAATCTAAAATTAGCCAATTTATGAATATTAGGCACTAAAAAATACCTTGGTACCCACAAAATAATCCACTAATCAAAACTGTATGGTTAAATATATTGACCCTATTAGGAGTATGTTGAATCCATATAGTGTCATAATCCTTGTTAGAGGACATAGGCCTAATCCCTAAGATCACTTGAGGGAGTTTTGTGCTTTGTCCATGGAGTTCATATACATAAAAACATATCTCATGCATTTGTTTCTCCAAAGTCTGGTTGGTCAAGCCATGGAGTGGCTGTCATGGTTACTTACCTGAATTAAGACTTTTGATGAGATTGCTAATATGTTCATTTAAAAATACTCAAACAATATCAAAAATCTAGTCAACATAAGAGAGTTTTGTAGCCTTAAAAAAAGAATTGGACAATTTTTCCTAATGTTTCTCCAAAGATGTGATGCAGGAGCATCCTGGGTTTAACTACTATCTTGCATGTTCTCAGTTTTCTTTCCTAGTTTTTCCAATTTGTAATGTCTTGAATTGCAAGCTTTTAGTAGTTTCCAAGAATTATAGACACACTGGAGAACCTTTCCCTCATGATTTCATAGAAATTGGATGGATTGAATTGAAGTTAGAGCTATTTTTATCTTGCTACTAGAACTGTGTTTTTCTAGTTTCTAGGTGTCTATTAGAGGCTATGTAACTAATTATCCTTAACAAATTAATGGATGTATATTTTCAGGATTGAAGGGTAAATTTATTAATTCCTTGTATCAAAGGAACAATTCCTAATTCTTTATAAGTTGGGAGATATGGAAATTCTCCTATAGTATCAATTTCTAATAGTCTGCATAATGGGTTTCTATGTGTGACTTTCAGGATGGATGTGCACTTATCCTTGATGAATCTATATTTGCATCTTTAAGGGGGTTGTAGAGAACCTAATTTAATACCTATGGTTTGAAGAACAAGTTCTAATTTTATCAGAGCTATGAGATATTGCAATTTTTCTCAAGTATCAATTTGTGGACATTTAATTGCGATTGTACGCTTGCATTTTTTAGAGATAATTAGAGAGAAAAATTGGAAACTATGAAATTGAAGTTGGATCTTAGATCATGAATGTATTTGTATTTGGCTATAACCCAAAAGGCCTTACAATTGGGCATGTAAACTAATAATTTCATTAATCAATAAAGAATTTTGTTCTCTCTCTCTCTCTCTCTCTCTCTCTCTCTCTCTCTCTCTCTCTCTCTCTCCCTCCCTCCCTCTCCTATAGTGTTTTTCTCTTTTTTGTTTGCTTCTATTGTGTTACCTCTTGCATGGTGGTTTGGGTAGCTGAGTGTGCTAATTGGTGTTAGTTACTCACAACCTCCGCATGTTAGGAGGTACTAGAGCTTGATATTCATCCTTGTGGTGATTGGATAGTGTAGAACCCTATTTTAGATTTGGTTGTAGAGTGGAAAATCTATGGATTTGACTTATAACTTGTAGAGGGTTACGATCTTATAGGAACTTGATTTGTAAAGATGGTTCATGGAAGAGGAAATGTTGATAATGTTATATTGGATCAATTGAGACAAATTGTAGCTAGATTAGATGCTATGTAGACAACTTAGAGGAGAGGAGCACATCTTGATGATGTAAGTGATGATGAAGTAGTAGCACCAAACCATAATCTAAAACTTGAGGAAGACCAAGATGAAGTAAGGTTGTTGAGAGTATTATTTAGGACAAATTCAAAGCCTAATATAGAAGTAGTTCCTTATGATGGAATATTGTATTTCAATGCTATGTTAGATTGAATCTTAGATATGGAGAAGTTATTTGAGTATGAAAATACTCCTAATAATAAGAAGGTGAAGATTGTAGTTACTAGGTTGAAAGGTCATGCTTCACTATGGTGGGAGAATTTTCAAACTAATAGAAGGAGAGGAAAGGAGAAGATTAGAACTTGGCTGAAGATGGTGAATAAGAGAAACAAAAAATTCCTTCCTACTGATTACTAAGTTAGCTTGTTGAGGAAGATGCAAAATTTGAGACAAATGGACATGACTATGAAAGAGTATACTAAGGAATTCTATAGATTGAACATTAGATTTGGACATGTGAATGATGATGTTGATAAAATTGCAAGGTACATCAATGGATTGAGATATAGAATTCAAGATGAAATATGTTTTGCGAAACTAGAAAGTTTGAAAGAAGAATATCAATATGCCTTCAAAGCTGAGGATATCTTGACAAAGAGGCTTTAACAAAGAAAAAGAGGTAGAGATGGTAGATTCTAGAGAGGAAGAGGTAGATCTTATGCAAAAGGTGGCAGATCTAATAGTTTTGTGAATGATAAAGGAAAATTTGAATGGTGGAATGATGACAAAGACAAGACCAAGTGGAAAGGTGGTAGTTCATATTGAGGATGTATTGGATCTTACTGAGGAAGAGGCAATTCTTATCCTAGAGGTGGTTTCCATGGTAATTATTTTAGATGTGGTAAAGAAGGGCATAGATCTTTTGAATGTAGATCTTTTGAAAGTGCACAAAATAATAGAAATTTTGTGATTCAAGAAGACATTGAGAGTTCACCAAGTGGACTTGAGGCTAGAGAAGATCTGATGGTGAGGAGAATATTATGTAATAAGGGAGGTGATAAGGAACCCCTTTTAAGAAGAATTATTTTCAAGACCAAATGCAAGATGGCTAGAAAATGCTACAAGGTGATCATTGATAGTTGAAGTTCTACCAATTTGGCATCAAAAGCATTAGTTACAATTTTCCAATTGCAAAGGTTGAAACATTTCAAACCTTATCATGTTTCATGGATCAAAGATGAGCATAAGATATTAGTAAGCGAGCAATGTATTGTGAAGTTTAAAACTAGACATTACTTTGATGAAGTTTGTGTGATATTATGCCCATGGATTGTTATCATATTTTTTTGGGTAGACCCTAGAAATATGATAGATATGTTGTACATGATGAAATATTAAATCAATATACTCTTTGCATAAATGGGAAGAAACAAATATTGTTGCCTTTGATTGAAGGTCCAAATGAGGTCAGTTGTACTACAATAAAAGTGTATAGGGTTAGTGGGAAATAATTTGAAAAAGAAGTGAAGAAGAATCAAGTCTATTTTTCCATAATTCTTAGAGGACCGAGTGTTGGTAGTAATGACCAAGAAGTAAAAGTTGGTAATGAAAGAGTGATAACAAATAGTGGTAGCTGAGTACCGGAAGACATTGTAGAATTCCTGAATGAGTATAAAGGTATTATTTCTAAGGATATTCTTGATTATTTACTTCCAATAAGAAGTATAAGTCACTATATGAATCATATTCCTAGAGCTAGTTTTCCAAACAAAGCACCATATAGGTTGAAACCTATAGAGAATGAAGAACTTAATCGACAAGTATATGAGTTGTTGCACAAAGGTTTGATTAGATAAATTTTGAGTCCATGTATTGTACTTTCTATATTAGCACCTAAGAAGAATTAATAATGGAGGATGTGAACTAATTCCAAAGCTATTAACAAAATCACAGTGAAATATAGGTTTCCTATGTTGAGGATGGATGACATAATGGATTGTTTGAGTGGAGAAAAGTATTCTACCAAGATTGATTTGAAGAGTGACTATCATCAAATAAAAATTAGAGAAGGTGATGAATGCAAGACTACTTTCAAAACAAAAGATGGTTTGTATGAATGGTTGGTTATGCCTTTTGGTTTGACTAATGCATCTAGTACTTTTACGAGGTTGATGAATGAAGTTCTGAAAATAAACCTAGGTAAGTTTGTGATTGCTTATTTGGATGACATTCTAATATTTAGTAAGACTAAGGAAGAACATCTTGAGCATATTAGACAAGTATTGTTGATATTGAAAGAGGAAAATTTGTTGATTAATCTAAAAAAGTATTCTTTTATGCAAGAGGAGATTGTGTATTTGGCATTTGGGATTTTAGTTGATGGTTTGAAGATGGATCCTAAGAAGGTTAAAAAAATTTTGGAGTGGCCTACACCTAAAAATGTGGGTGAGGTAAGATCATTTCATGGTTTAGATAGTTTCTATAGAAAGTTCATAAAAATTTTAGTTCTATTTGTAATGCTATGACTAAGACACTGAGAGGAAATAAAAAGGAGTTCAAGTGGACACATGGAGCTAATAAAATTTTTGAGACTTGGAAAAAAAAGGTTGCTAAGTTACTTGTATTGGTTTTACCTAATTTCAACAAAGTATTTCAAGTTTAATGTGATGCAAGTGGTAATGTAATAGGAGTTGTATTAAGTCAAGAAGCTAAACATGTTGCTTTTTTTAGTGAAAAGTTGAATGATGCTAAAAGGAAGTATTTTGTGCTATTGTCAAAGCATTGAAAAAGTCAAGACATTCTTTGATTCCTAAGGATTTTGTATTGTATACTAATCAAAAAGCTTTACAATACTTGGGAAGTCAACATAAATGGAATCAGAGACATATGAAGTGGGTTGAGTATTTGCCAAGTTTCACATTTGTCATTAAGCATAAGAGTGGAGTTAATAATAGAGTTGTTGATGCACTAAGTAGAAGGAATTCTTTGCTAACTAAAATGAAGGTTGAAGTTCTTGGTTTTGATGATATGAAAGAGTTGTATGATATTGATCCTAATATTTTTGAGGTGTGGAAAGAGTGCAGAGAACCAAATCTGACAAATCACATAATTATGATGAGTATTTCATTCAAGAAGGTATGTTGTTCAAAGGTATTTAGTTTTGTATTCCTAGAAGTTCTATGAGGTTGAATTTGACTAAGGAAAAACATAGTGGTGGATTGGTTGGAAATTTTGGAGTTGATAAGACATTGAGTTTGCTAAAGGAGACGTACTATTTGTAGACACCTAAAAATCCTTTAAAAAATAAAGTATTTTTATTTTTTGAAAAAATCTCTGACGACATCATCATTTATTAATTAATTAATTATTTAATTAATTAATTAATTTTTATGCCATTAAATCCCTTTATCTTAATTAAAAATATTTAATTAAGGAATCCCTCCCAAAAATGTTTAAATCTTATTTAAACATTATTTCCTTATTTATTAATTATTTAATTAATAAATTGACCAAAAAACCTAAAATAAATTAAAAAATTATTTTTTGCCCAAAACTTGGCCAATTTCCTTATGACCAATAACCTCTTCCAAAATCTTCTAATCCTTCTTTAATTTCAATTAAAGGATAATCCCATCATTTTCTACCCCTAATCCCAACTCAAAATATTTAATTAAGATTAAATATTAATCCTCATGTTTATTAAAAAAGTTTTAATAAATATCTCCTCAACCCAAACCTTTGAAATAAATAAAACTTTATTTATTTCCTAAAAATCTAATTTATCCTCATCCTAAGAAGTTCTAGACTCTTCTAGAAGGTCTTCATCCTCATCCTAAGAAATTCTAGACTATTCTAGAAAGTCTTTATCCTCATCCAAAGTCTAGACTCTTCTAGAAGATGTCTTTAAACCTAATCCTAATCCCCTCCTAACCTTGTCACGTTCCCTAAACATGGGTTAAAAATTACTAACCCAAGCCAAAGTTAACAAATATCTCCTCCTTCACCCACCCTCATTAAATGCCATCCACTTGCCTATCCCTAAGCTAATCCTAAACCATCCTAATCCATCCTCTAATCATTTGCACAAGCCTAAGCAAGCTTAAAACCCTCCTAATCAATTCCAAGTCGAAATTGCTCTCATCACCCTCAAAATATCTCAACCATAAAACTTTATGAAGTCCACTAGGTCATAAATGACTCTTACAAGTCCTTTTATTGCTCTTACAAGTCATTATGAGGGTCTTTATGAAGATTTTATCCCTTGAGCCTCCTTTGTTGACTCATCCTTCCCCTTTCCTCCATCCTCTCACCATGTGACATGTGTCACTCCTTGATTGGCTATAAGGAAGCACAATCCATGTGCTCTCTTCTCATGCAATCTGAGCCCTCCATGAGCTTTTTCCCATCCTTGCATATTAGCCCTCAATCCCTCAAGCCTCTTTCCTATCAATTGGATCTTTCCCTTTTGCAAAATAACACAATCCATGAAGTAAAGTCATAATGCCATTTTGAGAAGCCATTTTACATCAAAACCATACACCCACACTCAAATTCCAACTCCATTTAAAGCCATTTTTGAAGCATAAGCTTGAGCATACATCCTATCTATTTAGACAAAGCCACTCAACAAGAGAGCTTCTTATTGAGAGAGTCCATTAATGGCTCATATTCTCAATTGAGAGCTCATCTTAGTCTATCTTGAAGTTTATGAATTTTGTTTAGTTTGTAGAAGCTTTATTAAAATTTGGTTTCTATTAGCATACTAACATTGCTCATATACAATATTGGCCACAAATGTATAAGGATATTCAAAAATTTGTAAAGAGTTGTGGAGTTTGTCAGTTGAAAAAGGAGTGAGTCAAAATACTAGTTTAAATACACCTATTACTAGTCATGAGAAACCTCGGACTGACATTAGTATGGATTTTATTCTTGGATTACCTAAGAAAGTGAAGGGGTATGATTCCATATTTGTTGTAGTTGTAATATCCTCCCTTGATTTGAACTTTGACTCGTAGAAATTTAACTTAAGGAATATTGTCAAACACTTTGTATGCAAACTCATAAAGCTGATTTTCTCAATAAATTGCTTTCCAATGAGTAGATTTATGAACAACTATGAAGTGACATTAAAATGCATAATACACATCATAACATTTTCACAAACACTTGGCACACATTCAACAGTATATGAAAAATCTAGAAACTCTTTCAATTTGCTAATAAAAGGGTGATTTTTAAATGTAGATGTGCACTTACAGCTGCCTTAAAGGCTGCAACAACTATTCAGACTTGTATTCAACAATTATTATGCAAAGTATCAAAATTTGACAGAAGAAACTTAGAATTAGTTGCCGTAGTATTTTGTAGATGTAGTCGGCAGCCCTCCAAACTTCTAATCAGCTGAAAAAACAAGTAAACTTGATACCAACATTGTTCACACCATACTATAGCAAAATACTGTTCATGCCGACTGTAGCAAAATACTGTTCATGCGGCACTATAGCAATAACTAACTTCAGATTTACACCTCAAACCCTTGTAAATTTCTTTATGCGAACGCCCCAAATGAAACCCAGTGTGTTTCTTGAAGTGAAAACACCCTTGATCCTCCTGACTGTGTCTTTCAACAGCAAAGAGAATGCTAGCAAAGAGGGATTCTGTCCTCCAAGCCCAATAATCAGATATCCAGCAACATAACATTAATCTTCATCCAAGCATACAAAAAAAAAGCTCTTCCATTTCTTTATAGTGTTCTCACAAGAGCTCAATCCTTCATTTTCTCAATGTGGGATAAAACATAACTCCCTTTATGTACCTTATGTCTCCAATGTGTTATAAAAATAAAAGGAACTCTTTTAATTTAAATATTTCCCACAAACTATAGTCTATGCATTAATAAAGTTAAATATTTAAATTTAACTTTATAAAATGGCTTTATCAATGCATAACAAATCTTATCAATGATAAATAAGTTTTCCTGTCGATTTTAAACAATTACCATCGACATACCACTGTGACTGAATGTCCGGCCATGTCCAAGATGACTTACTATAAATAGTAAGTATGCCCAAAGTTGCCCTAGAACCCCTCAGAAAGACTTGCAACTGAAACTGTCTAGGCCAAATGGCCTCTAAGCCCCTTTAATGTCCTAGTTAGCCTATGGGACTGTGGGAAAATAGGCTAACGACAACATTATGCTATGAATGCTAGAAAGGGGACATTACCGTAGTGGATATATTTTCTAAGATGGCTCATTTCATATCATGTAAGAAGACATTAGATGATGAGCATGTTGCTGAACTTTTCATTAAAGATATTATGAGATTGCATGGACTACCAAGAAGTATTATTTTTGAGAGAGAAAATATGTTTGTTGGTTATTTTTGGAAGACTTTGTGAAAGAAGATGGGTATTGAGTTGAAGTTTAGTTCTACATTCCATCCATAGATAGATGGATAAATAGAGGCTGTGAATAGAAGCTTGCATAATTTGCTAAGATGTTTAGTTGGGAATAAGCCAAGTAATTTGGAGATGGTATTGGCACAATTTGAATTTGTATAGGAGTACAAGGAAGAGACATTTTAAGATTGTTACTGGAATGCAACCTAGACGTATATCAGATTTAAGAGATATTGTTGGTGAAGAAAAGAGAAGTGTTGTAGGAGAATAATTTGTTGATTTTATGAAATCTTTACTAAGGAAATGAAGTTGAGTTTAGGAAAAAGTAATCAGAACTACAAGGAGAATGTTGATTAGTCCAAGAGACACCATAATTTTTAAGTTGGTGATGAGGTGATGGTTCATTTGAAGAAAGGGAGATTTCCAGTTGGAACATATAGTAAGCTAAGGGTGAAGAAGTTTGGACCTTGTAAAATATTGAAAAAATTTGACAGTGGTAATGATTATGAAATTGAGTTACCTAATTACATGGATATATTGTGTACATTCAATGTTGCTGATTTATATAAGTATCATGAGTCAGATGACAAAGTTGTTATACCAAAAGATTATCTTAAGAAATAAATTGAAGAAGTTGAATAGGTATTGGATCAAAGAGTTGGCAAGAGCACAAGAGGAAAGATTACTATGAATATTTGGTGAAATGGAAGAACAAATCTATTGCAGATGCATTGTAGATTTCTCAATTTGAGTTGGATCTATCTTAGCTTGTGACATCTCAATGATTTAGGAGAATCATTTCTTCCAACCCTAGTTGTCTAATACATGAGCATCCTAGGTTACACTACTATCCTGCACGTTCTTAGTTTTCTTTCCTAGTTTTCTTAAGTTGAAATTTATTGCATTGCAAGATTTTAGTAGTTTCCAAGCATTAGAGACACATTAGAGAACTTTTTCCTTGTGATTGCATAGATATTCAATGGATTGAGTTCAAGTTAGAGTCATTTTTATCTTACTGTTGGAATTGTGTTTTTCTAGTTTCTGGGTTCTTGTTACAGGCTATGTAACTAATTATCCTAATTGAATGAGAGGATGAAAATTTTAGGGATTTTAGAGGACCTAGTTTAATTCCTTATATCAAAGGTGTAAGTCCTAATTCTTTATAAGTTGGGAGATATGGCAATAAACTCCTAGAGTATCAATTTATGATAGTTTGCACAATGGGTTCCAATGTGTGACTTTTGGGATGGATGTGCAATTATCCTTGGTGAATCAACATTTGCACCTTCAAGGGGTTGTAGATGAGATAAATTATTACCTACAGTTTGAAGAAAAAGTTCTAACTCAATTATAGATATTAGATATTGTGATTTTTCTTATCAATTTTTGGACATTTAATTGTTATTGCAAGCCGACTTGTGGCTCTTCAAGTATTTAATGTTTGATTTATTTTCATTTAATATCTTTTGAGAGCTGACTTGTGGATTCTCTATGTTCTAGAATTATCTATAAGCCATTTTGGCTAGTATAAATAGAGTGTTTAGGGTTAGAGCTAGAGCACTTTTTAGAGATGATTGGACAGTAGAACTAGAAAGTGCAAAATTGAAGCTAGATCTTAGATCATGAATGTATTTGTATCTAGACATAACCCAAAAGACCTTATAGTTGGGCATGTATACTAATAATTTCATGAGTCAATAAAGAATTTTGTTCTCTCTCTCTCTCTCTCTCTCTCTCTCTCTCTCTCTCTCTCTATGTTGTTGTTCTCTTTTGTGTTTGCTTCCATTGTGTTAACTCTTGCATGGTGATTTGGATAGCTGAGTGTGAAAATTGGCCTTGGTTACTCATAGCCTACTTGTGTGAAGATGGAGACAATTGTATACCAAATACTCATGTAAGATACATAAAACTAAAAAATTTGATATCTTCATGGATAATCTTTTACCTAATTTCAGGTGTAAAATAGAACTTCAAGGTCTACATGCCTTCAAATACATGATTACACAAGGTATCCAAATAGAGAAGTTCATGGTAGAGAAAGAATAATTAACCCTTCAAAAAGACATCAAACAAGGGTCTACCTTGAGCAAGGGAAAATCCAAATATATTAACAAAAACTGAGAGATAGTACATGATGGAGTGGTGGAAAATATCACTCCCAAGTCTTCTAAAGTATCTTTTAATCCCATAGATAACAAGAATTGATCTAAAACCATTGAAAAAACTACTATGGATAATAAGACTTTTAGAAACAAAGCTAAGAAATCATTTTGGGTCTCTCAACCCAAACATAAATACACACCTCTAGATGAGCTTCACAAAGTTGTCTATAATACTTTTCTTCAAAATCATATTATTACTCCACTTGATGATTTTTGTCCTTATGATCCACAACCATGATCCACATGGTGGAACACAAACACATATTATGAATAGAATTAAAATAATGGTCACAAAACAAACAACTGTATTAATCTATGATATAGGGTTCAAGACCTCATTGATAATGGTGAAAGAGTTGTGGGTGGACATAAAGTGAAATAGATCACAAACCTTTTAAGGTATCATTTCCTCCTTATGACAAGGGAGAAATTTCTAAACAAAAAACAATAACAAGGTCAACTATGCATATACCAATGATAACATAATCAACATGGTTGAACTTTTGGACTTTTCACATTGTGATGTTATCACAATTAAAGGAAAGAATGACAATAAGAATCCTAAGACTATTTTTTCTAAGAGGTGCCACATCTCTTACATCTAATCATGAACAATCAAAATTTTGTGCCAATGTTATTACCCATTTTTGTGCCAAGATAGTACTCAAAGGTCCTACACCTTCTTCTCTTGAAGTAGATCAACATAAAGACAAACCTACTGCTAGTACATCTAAAAAGAATATGAAAATTGCAACCTTGTCTACAATGGAAAACTATAGTATCCTTGAACAATTACAATGAATGAAAGCTCAAATAACTATCTTTGAACTAGGCATGTGTAGGATCATGGTCAACAAAACTATACAATTAAATGGCAATGAAAAATAAGTAAATCAGGGTTGTGTCAACTTGACATGCAATTTTCAACTTTTTATGAAATTTCTATCAAAAAGTTAAGAGAAAAGAATCTATAGGAAATTGAATTTAGTTTCTAAAATACTAGGCCTTATCTAAAAAATTAAAAAGGTTAATAGCACACACTTGTGTCAACCTTTTACAAAGGATAAGGCTAACAAAAGTATAACTATTCACTTCCAATGACATAAAACTAATAAAATTATTTAGAATTTGAAAATTAAGTATACCAATGAGATGTGTAGAGATAGATGACGTTTAGGATTATAATTTTTAATAATTGTTTGGAATAAGAATTGATATATTTTCCTAATTATTACAGTCAAATTTTTAGCTACTATAAAATCTAAAAATTAGTGGTTTAATTCCCACCACAAAACTATATGGAAGTAAACTTATTTCTCTTTGATCTTAGATTATGTTATAGATAACATATATAACTAGAACAATAAAAATAAAAAATAAATTTAGACCTATATTTTATCTTTTATAACAATTCAAATTTTAACTCATCTAAAATTGATAGTTTCTATCTCCCGCCATATTTTTCAATTCAAATCTATTCTAACCAAAAGAAAAAATTTACATTCTATAAAAGGACTCTCTCCTCTACAATGCCATATGATTTTTATATTTTTTTATATGATTTAATATTTTGTTCTTTCTCAAAATGAACATCTTCTTGAGTGTTATAATACATACTTGTAGAATTTTTAAGTACAATATACCATATCTAATTAAAACACTATAAATTCTATATGAGAATATTCTTGAAATTGAGCTCTATAAAATGATGTTCATATGTTATTAAAAAATATCATTTAAAATAGTAAGAGTTATTGAAATGTTAGTTTTATGAAATAATTTTATTTCTTTAGTAATTAGATACAAACTAGTATAAAACATGCATTTAATAGACATTTCTAGTTGGAAAAGTGTGAGACCATATATAACTTAGTTAGAATAAATTTATCTAGATCATATGTTTAAAAAAATATTAGATAGAAATACCCATGTTCAGCCATTTTGATAAGTCAGCTTGAAAGGTGACACAACTTTGTACTTTTACCCAAAAATGACTGGTCAATTTTTTTAATTTGAATGCAATAGTACAAAAATTTGAGGACAAAAATAAAACAGAGACATATGTCTCACTACCTTAATCAAAATCAAATGATAATATTTTTTAATAAGATTCTAGATATACTATGAAGGCTCATTCCCGGATGTGACACATGTTTTTTGGTTTTTTTTTTCTAAATAAATAAATAAATATGAATTTTCAACTATAGAATTTTTGGAATTAAAAAATTCTCATGTTTGAGCACCTTAGCTAATTTAAAACACTACAAAATTTATTTATTTATTATCTTTCCATATAGTAGAAGAATCATAGAGTGTGATGCATCTTTTGGATTTCAAAAATGTTTTACCATTTAAAAGTTATAGTTATTTTTCAATCAATGTGTCAATCGACACTTATATGTAACTATTGAAGTTGATGAAAAGATGAAACCCATAGCTCCGAAGAATCACTTGCATGCAAAAAACTATAACATAAGAGAGAAGAAAAAAACTATGTAGGCTAAAATTGCGAGATCCATAGACGAGACTTTCTTTATGAGAAAAAAGAGAAATTGCTATTATCAAAAGTGAATGAATTAATAATTACAAAGAGAGACTATACTTATAAAGAAGATTGAAACCTAGAAAAGGTGTAACCTAGGTTGCATCATAATAATTAATAAAAAGAATTAATTATTAGATGCCTAAAGTTTAGCTTAAGGAAACTAGAGTGCTACTCTAACATCCCACTTAAGATAAACTTAGTGAGTACCTAAAAACCTAGAAACTACTATTGAAATTAGAATTGGGAGCTAGCAATAAGGCCTAATGAGGTACCCAAGAACAACTAAATTTCTAAAAAGAGGATAAATTGATAAAACCACATGAGGATAACCTTACTTCAAAAAGAGATAAAAAATATGTTGAAAGAAACTAGTGAAGGACTGAAGAATCCTTCAAACAAGGGAATGTTCCAGAAGATAGGAACAAAAGATGATCATGAAGAGCACCTCAGAAGCATGTAGAATTTGCAAACCTCTATCAAGAGTAACTACTAATTTGATGAACCTCTACTAAAATAGAACCTAACTAGGTAGAGAGACTATAATCTACATTGAATTGGAAGGCACACAAAGACAAACAATTGAGGTCAAAGATATAGATGACAAGAAACACCAAAGATTGAAGATCTAATCAATCAAGCATTGAAGGTTGTAAACAAATTACAATGAAGAAAGGAGTGTCTATATGTAAATGATCCCTCTCACCAAAATGCATAGGTACCCAACCACTGCATCCACCTGGTACATAAGAACAAATACTAAATACATAGCTCATTCCATAAAACTAAGGAAGCATGTGAAATAACAAAAGAACCCCCCTAATGTAGACAAGGGTGAGGTAAGAGGTAATTGGAAAAGTGGGACAAAAGAATTTCATGTCAAGGAACCACAATCAATATGCACAAAAGAGGACATATGTGTGTACTAATCTGATCAATCTTAGAAATGGCATAAGGGTAATGTCGAAGAAGGGAAGATCATTAGATAAAGGAAGATGGAAAAAAAAGGAAAAAAATCAACCCCCGATGGCACTTTAATCAAAGTAGTGCATATACAATAAGGAAAAACTACAATGAATCCCAATAATATAATTATCTACACAAATGTACTTAGATGACACTACTTGACTCAAAAGGCAAAAAAAGGAAAAATAACTAATATAGAAAATAGAGATGTAATGTGACACCTTATCTTAGTGCTTTTAAAAGAATGCATACAAATGATTCTAAATAGACCAAAAGAGATGTAAGACTAATATAATAGATATTAAAATTCATGATGAATCATTTGAACAAATGAAAGCAATCCTTGGTGTTTTTTTAGTGGCAAATCTTCACCAATTGGCTATTTCATCTCTTTGGGAAAACTCAATTTGGTGAATAAAACCTACATATGGGGTCAACCATGTTGCCAAGATATTAAATAATTTGAGATAAATATAATGCTAATCACTCATTAGTTTACACATGATTGGTCCAAATCTCGATCTAATTGCCAATTTAGTCTACATTTAAAACACAATTATATTTAAAAATTTGCCAGAGTTTTCCTAATGTTTTCTTAGTGGACAATGTTATTTCACCCTTAAAATAAAATAATATTTTCCCTTGAGTTGAGCATTGCCTACCATTTTATTAGAGTGTGTCTCCAACTATCTTTATTTAGTGAACTATTTTATATTTTGGTCTTTGGGACACATGTCCTAATTATGGGAGGATTTAGACTTTATGGTATGTCATTTAAAATTAGACCCAAAATAGAGCTCAAGTCATTTCTCTTTATTACATCAATGATCAAAATTAATTCCTTTTACATTAAAAATGACAACATTAAACATGATGATGACCAAGTTGGCAATAAAAAAGGGCACACTATAAATTGAACATTAATGGATTGGCATACTACAAGTACATTGTATAGTGTACACTTGGAATGTGGTTCATGGATCACTTGCAACTCTATGAATTCACCAAAAAATTAAATAACCTCTCTTTGGAAAATGACATATTATCCAACTATATTAATATTTTGTGTTATATGAAATAATTAATTTGCCTTTTACATTACAAAAATGTTTATGACTGACAAAATTAATTGCCTACATTTATTTGCATACCAAATAAAATAAATCTAATTCACCACAATTTTTACTAAAGTTTGATATGAAAAAGAAAAATTTTCCAATAGAAACTAATTTTCTCCCTTACCTTGAATGGAAAAATTGCCCTTCATTAGAAATTTTTCCTACATATTTAATGTTGAATTTGCCAGCATTTTACATATTTTTCTCAGGAGGGCTTTTTTAAAGTTATCCCTGGCAATCCTTAGATCCAAAAAACCAAGATATTCACCATAATGCAAAAATTTAAAAGACTACATAGAATGTGCTTTGAAAACTATATGAAAAAACAACTAGCATCACTAGAAAGAGCTCAAGAAGACCATTCCAAAGATATAAATAATTCATAAATTGGAGATCATATGGTCAACATATGTCTTCCAAAGTGAAAAAAGGAACTTCTAACTTTGATAGTAGAAAAATTCATCAATGAAGCATCTGAACTAAAAACTAACTATCTTTTGTAATGGGCTCAAAACTAGCTTTCCAGTGATATCTTGTTTTAAAAAAATAGAGTCTATATGCCCGAGATATGAGCAAAAATGTGAAGGTAGGTCCAAACAGAGCCTGAAGAGGTGACAAAAGTCTTGATATAATGCTAACATGGCCTTGAAAACACCAAGTGATGAGCCCAAATATGATAGGAAAGTGTTTGTCGAGGCAAAGAATGCCTAAAAATGACCCCTATCAAAAAAAATGTTGATTCTTGGAAATAAGACAAAAGAGTAAAAAAAATTGTCACTAGTAAAAGAGTTGGTGTTGGATTATAAAATGAGTGGCCAAGTCAAAGCATGTGTTTAAAAAAAAAAACCAAACCCACTAATAAAAATTGTCAAACACCAAATATCCACAAACCATGCATTTAAAACAATTCAAGACCATTGGAAACATTTGTAAATTGCCACATGTCCATGAAGTGTATAACTAGCTAATTGGAACTAAAGGTGGATAAATGGTGAGTCAAAATGTGGGCTTTAAGAAAATAATACCATGTTGAAGTTCATGAAAGATCAACCCAAAAGGTCTCAAGAATCATCTGCATGCAAACACCTATCACAAAAGAGAAAGTAAAAAGCTAAGGAGGTTGAAATTGTCGAACCCATAGATGAGACATTCTTGATGAGAAGAAAGAGAAATTTCTATTATCAAAAGTGAATGAATCAATAATTAAAAAGAGAGATCATCCTTATAAAGGAAAGAAAAGCCTAAAAAAATGTCTAACCTAGGTTGTATCATAATAATTAATAGAATAATTAATTATTAGATGCCTAAAGTTTAGCTTAAGCAAACTAGAGTCAATTAGGAAATATTTTATTACTCTAACAGTAACACCATTACAAAATAAGTAATGATTACTTACTAAAGTTGTAATTTGATAGAAATTACATTTATGGAAAGATAGTAACATTTTTAAGCAACCTTTTTCATTACATCAAATTTGGATGAAAAAAATGTCATCATGTACATGTTTGAAGTTAAAAATACACAAGAATAGGCCAAAAACATGTTTATTGGATGTTCATTAAGTTGACCATGTAGGGCTAATATCCAAAGATATACTAGGCCTTATGAAGGTATTAATTTTTTGGTTTTGTATTAGGATTGGTGGGAAAAATGTTGGAATAGATTTCATAATGCTTTGATGCATTTTAGAACTATACGTTTTTGAGATCACCATGTTTTGGCAAACCATGATCCTACACATACCCAACTACTGAAAATATTGCCTGCTCATAGGAAAATTCTTGAAAAATCCCTCATTGAGGCAAGTTTACCATAAGATCTTGATCTTGAAAGGTTTCAATTCATGATAGGTTAATTGACCTTGCCTCATTATTTTTCTTTTTTTGAAAAGGCCGATAATTCTATGAGTCATCCTCAAAATCAACCATTGCATATTGAAGTCATGACGCATCAAAAATGTGCCTATGATGTGGTTATAGACAATAGATTTGGTCCTTTTTTATATTCTAATACTTTTCTCAAATAATTAGGTTATGATGAGAAGTGTATTGATCTTCATTGCAAAATCACTGTCAAAGCATATGATGAGGTAGAATATAAATCCCTAGGTTTTGTTGTGTTCCCTCTTCAAGTTGGTCCTATAGAAAGAGATGTTATTTCTTCATATCCTTGATGTTCCTTTAGCATACACCATACTATTAGGAATACCATGGATTCATGAAATGCAAGTAGTGCCTTCAACATACCATCAATGTGTCAAGTTTCCATTTCAAGGATCAAGAGTTACTATACCTATTAATACCAGTTACACATGTAACATGCTCAAGTTTTTTGATAGTTTTGTACATACTAATAAAAAGTCTATAGAAAATCATATCAACAAGCTCAAAGAAATGGAGAAGACTCTAGATTTATCAGAAACTAGAATGGATGAATATCATATTGAACCAGTGTTGTCTTTGACATCTCTTCTTGAATCTCCTCTTCATTATGGGAGACCATATGAAATGAAGAAAACTTTTTTAGTATCACTTAAGACTATATTCAATGATGCCTTTGTATATGCCACTGTACCTTTAGAAGATGAAGATGAAAATAGAGATATTTTTGCTTGGTTATATAAAGAAGAAGTCCCAACTGATCTCACTAACTAGTCTCATGAGATAACTCCTAAAAAGTATGGATTGGGTCTTAAAATGATAAAACATCTCAACTATAAAGGCAATGTTACTAAAGATTGTAACAAAAAAGGACCGATCAATCCAATAAAAGCAACATCTAGAAGGCCTCATCATATAATAGGCCTAGGCTTCAAGAAATTTCCCTTTCATCTAGGGATTAACAAATTTGTACTACAATCTGATAGTTTATTTAAACATGAGCCACAAACTAAGTTTAATAATCAAGTGGAAAGTTTTGATGATGAGGATACCTTTCCTTGTCATATTTTGTTGGATCTTGCTACATTCTTTGCAAGACTGGATGACATTGTACCATGTGTCATTATTATTGAAGCTGACAGTGATTCTTGTGGAAATACTACTAATACTCTTGTAATTCAAATGGAACAAGTCAATTCTAGTCATGCTATCATTGTTGAATTTTTTGTCAGAATCAAGATGATGATGAAAGTGGAGAATGGGCACCCATGACTATTAGGGAATTCTACAATCTGACTCCATGTAGTATTGATTCTTGATAATATGATTTTTTTTCTCTCATAGATGCATCTTCCAATAAGGATGTCTATGAAGTTCACACATATGAAAATCAACTTGAAATAGGGGAGAAATCTAGGTTTTGGTCTGATGAGTCTTGACCTACTAATGTCAACATGTCTTCAATTGATGTTTTTAAAACTCAAAGGAATTCAACCATATCTTTGGATGAAACCACTTATGGTATTGAATTACTTTTCCATCATTTGATGACTATATTATGAATGGAATTGAACCCATTAATACACTTTTACTCACTTATCAAAAGCTAATAGGCTAGAATTGAAATACTACATTTAGCAAAGTCCCCACATTGTTGAATGGTTGTGCTCTTGTTTGCTATCTCTACATTTTCAAATTGGTAACATCTTCCACCAATTAACACAATATCAATATAACTAAATTTGACATCATATATCTTAATCATACAATCAAAAGGAAAAAGAATAGATATTCTAATGGTGAAAACCACATTGTGGCAATATCGAAACCCAAAATAGTAAAAATAAAAGATGTAGTTGAAGATGAAAACCTCTCTAAGGTACCTAAAGATGAGATATTTGATGCACTTCCAAATCATTTACAATAGTTATCATTTGTATTGATAGAACCAACACAACCAATCATTCTAGGAACCGAGGAACATCCTCGTATTATACATCTTGCATAATCTTTATTGGCTAATGAAAAAAAGACTATTTTTATTTATTCCTAGAAAAGAAGATAAAATTTGCATGTAAATACTTAAAAATGTCATGTTTAGATCATGATCTAATAATGCATTATTTGTCTATTGCACCAGGAGTGAAACCTATTAAATAAAAACTCAAAAAGATGATCCCTCATGGGGTACTTGTTGTAAAATCTAAATTGGAAAAACTCTTGGAAGATGGTTTCATTCACACTATTGATAATGCTGAATGGATATCAAATATAGTTCTGGTCTCAAAACATGATAAATCTATTAGAGTTTGAACCAAATTTTGAGATTAGACAAAGTGCATCCTAAGGATAATTTTCCACTACCTACTATTGATATGATAGTGGACATGATAGTTGGATATGAAATGTAATCATTAATGGGAAACTTTTCTAGTTATAATCAAATCCAAATTGCATTAGAAGACCAAGAGAAGACTACTTTCACTTGTGCATGGAATACTTGTTTTTGGAATGTAATGACATTTAGTTTAAAGAATATGGGTGTCACATATCAATGTGTAGTTATGACAATATTCCATGACATGATGCATAAAATGATGGATGACTATATTAACGATACCTTGGTTAAGAGTACATAATGAAACACTCATCTTCAAGATTTGGGACCTATCTTATATCACATGGAGAAATTTAGTATTAGGTTAAATGCTAAGAAATGTGCCTTTGGTGTTACATTAGGTAAACTACTTGGTCACATTGTGTCTTTGAAAGGAATCAAGGTTGACCTATAAAAAGTTCATGCTATAATAAAAATGTCTCCTTGTCACAACATCTATCAAATGAGAGGGATACATGGAAGAAATCAATCTATTCACATGTTCATATCATAGTTAGTAGAATAATATGATGTAGAAGCATCTTGAGTCTAAGAGAAATCTTGCATCACCCAAAAATATTTCATTTTAGTTGTTCAAATATGGGTTACCTTGATGCATAGTTATTTTCTTTAGAGGATTGATACTTAATGAGTGAGTCATATGAGCTTAGAATGTCCTAAATTAGTAGTGGATATTCATCTTGGATATATCAGCTTACTAGTTGAGGCTCAATGCCATATAATGCATATTCATGGATTTATTGTTGATTTTTGGTATATAAATTTTAGGCTCAGCATTGGAGGCCTTAAAGTGCCTAGATCATGCTTGAAAACACAAAGGATAGGCACTTGTATGGATTTGAGCTTGTAGATAAAAAGCTAAAGTTTCCAAAAATGTGGTTATAATAGGCAAACAAAGAAACGGTTTGAGAATTATGTTCTTCAGAAGTTGGGCCAACCAAAACATCAAAAAGTAATGTCAAAGATGTATTTAGTTGACTTTATATGTATTTTTATGATCTTTTGGCCCTAGGTATTAAGTTTGATTATCTAGAACCTTCCCAAGAAGCATAAAATTCTCTCTTTAAGAAATGGTCAAACATTGTCTAGGATAACTTTGGCTAATAGTTCGCAAATTTTTCTTGAAGTCTAATACAATGAAGGCACCCATGTGGTTATCATATTGTAATTCTAAATTCTATAATTCTACATTTGTGGTGATAATAATAACCCCATATTTTGTTCTCACAAATTGTTGTTGTTTCTTTGTTCCTATTATGTGTTTATGGTATTAAGTGAAGCACCCTTCATTAGATAGTATTAGAGCTAGAGTCCTAAGTGTGTGGATATATTGCCAACTATGAGGTAGTTCACATCAAAACCATGGTTTGGGCTGAGTGTGTAGATAGATCATCAATTATGAGGTAGTTTGTACTAGGGTTTGAGAAAAAGCATGAAAAATGCCTCCACAAAGAGAGCATGGTGGAACTGTGAGGTAGTTCACACCAAAACCATGGTTTGGGCTGAGTGTGTATATAGATCATCAATTATGAGGTAGTTTGTACTAGGGTTTGACAAAAAGCATGAAAAATGCCTCCACAAAGAGAGGATGGTGGAAGAGTTGAAGGTGTTACACTTGAGGATTTTAGAAGCCTCAAGATGAAAATACAAGAATTGCAACAACCAAAGCATAGAGGAATGAATCTTGTTGTAGGTGATGATGAAAGCAAGGATGAGAGAGAAGAAGAAGGAAATATAGACTAAGCTATAGTAGAGGAGTTCTTAACCTAGAGTAGATGAAGCTTTCTAAGGCCATTTCTAGAATTGGAAAAAGACCTAAGTTGAATATTCCCACATTTTTGGGAACTCTCAACCTAGAGGAATTGATCCACTCGATCAATGAATTGGAAAAGTACTTTGAATATGAAGATTTAGATAGGGTCAAGTTTGCAAAGGCCAAACTAAAGGGTCATGCAAAGATCTAGTGGTAGGAGATCTAGTTGGATTGAAATAAAAAAGAAAAGGAAAAAATCACTAGATAGGATTGGATGGTAGGTAAAATGAAGCAATAGTTCATTCTTATGGATTATGAGCTTGTACTATTAAATAAAATGCAAGGGTTGAACCAAGCAAGACAATCTACTTGAGAGTATACTAAAGAGTTCTATCAAGTTCTCATTAGAACTAGCCATGCAAAAGTTGATAAGAAGAAGGTGGCTCATTATCTTAATTGGTTAAGGCCAAACATTCAAGAGGAGATTAGTCTTGTTCAAGTGACCACTATTGAGGAGGTGTACTAGTTTATCCTAAGAGTTGAGAAGAAGTAAAGGAAAAAAATTTATAACAAAAGTAGTGGCAAAGGTCTTAGTGGAAGATATGGGTGAAAATCTTATGGAGGCTAAAATGATAATCCAAAGAGTAAGGATAAGGTTAGAAGTAGTAGTTAGAACTAGAGGGGAAATAATTTTAATCATTTTCATTACTAGAATAATAGAGATCAAAGAGGAAGAGAAAGAGCAAGAGGGAAAGGATCTAGAAGAGGAGGTTTTCTTGGAATTTTATTTCACTATGAAGAAGAAGGGCATAGAGCATTCAAATGTTCACAATGCCAAGGAAGGATTGATCAAAGAACAAAAGGCTAGGAAATATTTGTGCATGTTGATGAAGATGTTAGATCGTCACATTTTGAAGATGTTGAAAGAGGAGAAGTCCTAGTTAACAAAAGAGTCTTGTTGAGTCATGAGAATGAACCTAATCAAAGAAGGAGCATTTTTCACACATGGTGCAAATGTGAAGATAAGTATTGTGATGTGATCATTGATGGTTGAATATTGATCATTTGGTGTCAAAAATGATGGTCACAAAGTTGAAGCTGAAGAGAGAAAAACACCTACATCCATACCATATTTCTTGGGTGTAAGATGACCACAAGCTCATGGTCAATGAGAAATGCTCAGTGAAGTTCAAGATCATAAGCTACCAAGATGAGGTACTATGTGATATCATACCTATGGACATATGTCATAAGTTGTTGGGTAGGCCATGTAAGTTTTGCATGCATGTTGTACATGATGGGTAGGAAAATAAATACCTACATTTTGGCCAAGGATGGATTAAACCATAATTTTAAGCAATTGAAGAAGAAAGAAGAAAAGGTATATAGTGATGCCAAAATATGTTTTGTTGATAAAAAATAGTTTCTCAAAGATATGAAGTATGAGATATGTATTTTTCTTTAATGCCAAAAGATGGTAAAGAGGTAGAGGACATACCTATAGAAGTTGCAGAGATGTTGGGAGAGTTTCCTAATATTGTGTCAAATAACATACCTGATGGATTACCCCTAGTGAGGAATACCAACCACTAGATGGATTTGATTCTAGGAGCTAGTTTTCCAAACAAGGTAGTGCACAAAATGACTCCAGCAAAAAGTGAACAATTGAATAGACAAGTTCATGAATTATTATAAAAGAGGTTGATTCAAGAGAGTCTAAGGCCATGTGATATGCCAAAAGTATTAGCACTAAAAAGGAATGGAGAATGGAGGATATGCACAATTTCTCATGCCATTTGTAAGATCACAATCAAGTATAGATTTCCATTGCCAAGGATGAATTATATTATGGACTATTTGAGTGGAGTTGTGTATTTCACAAAGATGGATCTGAGTGGATACCATCAGATTCAAATGAAAGAAGGTGATGAGTGGAAGAATTCTTTCAAGAAAAGGGAAGGATTATATGAGTGGTTAGCTATTCCTTTTGGGCTAACCAATGCATCAAGCACTTTCATGCATCTCATGAATGAAGTACTAAAGGAGTTTCTAGGTAAGTTTTTTATTTTTTAACTAGATAATATTTTGATCTTTATTAAGAAATTGGAGGACCATTTGATGCATATTCAAAATTTGTTTGATAAGTTGAGACAAGAGAAGTTGTTGATAAACACAAAGAAGTGCAGTTTTGTCAAAGAGTTGGTGTACCTAGGATTTGTAGTGTTAGCAAAAGGTCTAAAAATAGACCCAAAGAAAGTGAAGGGTATCCTTGAATGGCCTACTCCAAAGAGTACTTCAGAGGTAAGATCTTTTCATGGATTTTTAGTTTTTACATAAAGTTCATAAAAGGTTTTAAAAGTATTTATGGACCCTTGGTTGAAACAATGAGAGGAGATAAGAAAGAATTTAAGTGGATTGTAGGAGTAGATATGAGTTTTAATCTATTGAAATAGAAAGTTACAAAGCAACCTATTTTAGCACCTCTAGATTTTAACAAGGTATTTTAAGTAGATTGTGATGCTAGTGGTACTACAATAGGAGCTGTTTTGAGCCAAGAAGGTAGACCTATTTCTTATTTCAGTGAGAAATTGAATGGTGCCAAAAGAAAAGAAAAAAAATTATGATATTGAATTATATGCTATAGTTCAAGCATTAAAGAAGTGGAGACACTATCTTCTTCCTAAGGAATTGGTTCTATATTGATCATCAAGCTTTGTAATATTTGAATAGTTAAGGAAAATTAAACCAAATGCATTTGAAGTGGGTTGAGTTTTTGTAGAATTATACATTGTTTTTGAAACATAGGAGTGGGAAGTTTAGTAGAGTTTCAAATCCTCTTAGTAGAAGACAAATTTTACTGATAGAAATGCAGGTTGAGGTGGTTGGGGTCAAGGGACTCAATAATTTGTATCCAAAGGATACTAATTTTGGTGAAACATGGAAGGCTTGTATAGAACCTATTATTCTTGAAAAGATGAAGTGATTGGATTTCATAATCCAAGATGGTATGTTGTTCAAAGGAAGTTAGTTGTGTATTCAAAATGTTCAATGAAAGAGAATCTCATCAAGGAGAAGCATAGTAGAGGATTGGTTGGACACATTGGTAGAGATAAAACCATTTCTTTAGTTACTAAGAACTATTATTGGCCATAGTTGCAACAAGATGTGAAGAAGTTTTTGTATAGTTGTAGAGTATGTCAGATGGAAAAATTAGTGAATTAGAAAACAGGGTTGTATCAGCCATTGCCTATACTAGAGATGTTGATGGAGGATGCCAGCATGGATTTTTTTCTTGGATTTCCAATGAATCAATGAGGGCATGATTAAATTTTTGTGGTCATTGATAGGTTTTCAAAGATGGTAAATTTCATCCCTTGCGAGAAGACTAGTGAAATTGTTCATGTGTCAAAGTTATTTTTCAAAGTAGTGACACTACATGGTCTGCTAAGGGGTATAGTTTTAGATTAAGATACCAAATTTTTTGGGTTCTTTTGGTGCACATTATGGAAGAAATTGAATATAGATTTGAATTTTAGTTCATCACATTATCCAAAGAATAATGGGTACACAAAAGTTGTGAATCATAGTTTGGGAAATTTGTTGAGATGCTTGATTGGAGATAAACCAAAAGGAAGGGATATGATTTTACCATAGGTAGAATTTGCATGTAATAATTCTATCAATAGGAGTACTATTAAATCACCATTCCAATTTTTATGTGGGAGCAGTCCTAGAAATGCTTCCAAGTTGAGGCAGTTGGATAAAGGAGAGATAAGTAGTACTAAAATAGAAGAACTTGCTAAACATTTGAAGAACATTTATGAGGAAGTGAGGAAGACAATTCTAAAGATGAATACACATTATAAAGCTAAGGAAGATGTGAAAAAGAAATTTTAGATTGGGGATGAATTCATGGTTCATTTGAAAAAAGAGTGTTTTCCAGTGGGTACATATAATAAGTTGAAAATGAAGAAGTTTGGACCATGCAAGATAGTAATAAGGCACAAATCTAGAAATGCCTATGAAGTGGAGTTGCCTGCTAAATTGAATATTTCACCAATATTAAACATTTCAAATTTGATAGAATATTATGAAGGAGGTGATGTGGAAAAAGTTGTAGAAATGTAGTGGAGTATTCCAATAGCTAGTTTGGCTACAAACGAGATTAAGGAGACACCGGATAGTTAGTTTGGAGAAAATACAAGGGAAAAAACTTATGAAGAATACCTAGTCAAATAGAAAGGGAGGCTAGTAGAAGATTCATAATGGCTAGAAAGGGAGGAGGTTAATAATCTTGTTTTTCCTTTGAATACATGAGATGTGACTAGGTCACTTCTGAAACTACCCTAAGTTTTTGAGGTAGGAGTATCATGTTTTGGAGAGAAACCTTGCATCGCCCAAAACTATTTTAGTTGAGTTGTTCAAATAAGGGTGGCCTTAATGCAGAGTTTTTCTCTATGGAAAATTTTTACTTAGTAAGTCACTCATACAACCTTAGAATCTTCTAATTTTAGAGGTGGATATTCATCTTGGATATATTGGTCTACTAGTTAAGGCTCAGTGAAATATCATGCATATTCACAGATTTATTATGGATTTTTGGTTTTCAATTTTGGTATATAAAGTTTAGGCTCATTCTTGAAGGCCTTAAAGTTCCTATATGAGGCCCAAAAACTTGATGGATGGGCACTTGCATGAATCCAAGCCTATAGAGCAAGAGCTAAGGTTTTTAAAAAGTGGTTATAATAGGCAATCAGAGCAATGGTTTAAGAATTCTAATTTTTGGGAGTTTGGCTAACCAAAATGTCAAAGGTGTGTTTGGCTAAGTTTCTATGTATTGTTAAAGTATGTCGGCCCTAGATATTAAGTTTGAGTATCTAAAACCTTCCCGGGTAGCATAAAATTACCTATTTAAGAAATGGTTGAACATTATCTAGGACAACTCTGGGTGATAGTTTGCACCTTTGTCTTGTAGTTTTCTATAATGAAGGTGCCCATGTGGGTTAGCATATTGCAATTGTGAATTATGTACTTCTACATTTTCAATTATAATAAAAGCCCATATTTTTTTCTCACAAATTGCTATTGTTTCTTTGTTTTTGTTATGTGCTTATGGTATTAAAGGGATCACCCTTCATCAAAATCACAACCTTTCACTAAAAATTTTCATAAAGGTGTGAAATATGGCTAGAACATCTATTGTGATCAAATATTAACACAAATAAAGCGATATCTTGTTAATCAACCTATATTGATGCCTCCTATTTATGTGAGGCCACTCATTTTGTGCATCTCTACAACAAAATCATCTATTGGTATCTTTATAGTTCAAGAAGATAAAAACAATAAGGAATAAGCCATTTACTACCTTAGTTATACATTGATCTCTTATGAGATGAACCACGACACTATTGAGAAAGCATGCTTAGCAGTTATTTTTGCTTCCTAGAAATTGAGACACTGCATGCTCATTTATACTGCACAATTAATTGCAATGATTTATCCATTAAAATAATTACACAACAAGGCTACTTTGATAGGAAGGATGGCTAAATGGGTTATGATCCTAAGTGAATTTGACATTGAATATATAGAATGGAAATCTATCAAAGGACAAGCAATCATTGATCAACTAATGGAGGCACCAATGCACAATTACCAAACACTGAGTGTTGAATTTCTTGATGAGTATATTCTACTACTAACACACCAAACATGGGTTATGTTCTTTGAAGGTTCTTTTACACAACAAGGATCTAGTGTTGAAATTCTATTTAGAACACCATAAAAATATTCTTTACCTAAGGTATACAAGATTCTATTTCCTTGTACAAACAATATTATAGAATATGAATCCTTAATCAATGGCATGGAAATTGTTGTTGAATGGAGGGTTGATAAACTAAATATCTTTAATGACTCATAGGTTGTAGTCAATAAGGTTAATGATATCTATCAACAAAAAGATGAGAAGATGAAACCTTACAAGAGAATGGTTGATGATATTAAAATCTACTTTGCACATGTTACTTTACAAGAAATTCCTTGGGTAGATAACAAAGTAGACAATGCAATGGCCATTCTAGCTTCTATGTTACAAAGGCTAGAAAATGACAATTGACATGAGTTCTTGGTGGAGATGTTATCCTATCCTGACTATGATTCTCCTGAATCCTAAATGATCTATTCTAGAATCGGACATGATTCATCTCACTACCATCATATCTACTCTTACATACATGACTAGATTGTTATGGACAATCTACCCCAGAACTAGAAATGTCACCTATTCCTAAAATGTCTCATAGTATGTCATCATTGGTAATGAATTCTTCAAGAGAGGTATTGGTGTTACACTCCTTAGGTGTCTAGAACCTAATAATGCAAATCACACATTACTAGAGGTAAATGAAGGCATTAGTGGATCACACTCAAATAGCTTGACACTAGATCACAAACTTATTAGAGTCAATTTCTATTGGCCAAAAATGAGAAAAAGGATATCAAATATGCCAAGTCCTACAAAAAATGCCAACTCCATTGAAATATGATTCATGCTCCGGATAGGGAGATAATTCCTTTCATCACGCTTTAGGCATTCCAACAATGGGCCTTTGATTTGATGGGTCAAATTTGTCTATCATCTTCAAATGGATACAAGTTCATCATTACAACTACAAACTACTTCACAAAATGGCTAGAAGCAATCCATTTTCCTAAGACTAATGGAAAAAAATGTATCTCTATTCATTCTCAACTACACCATCTATAGGTATGGTGTACAATCCTCCATCATTATTAACAATGGGGGACAATTTTTTAAAAAAAAATTCAAAGAGTTATGTTCAAAGTTCAAAATCAAGCAACATCAGTCTTCCATCTACTATCCTTAGGGTAATGGACAAGCAAAAACATCTAATAAGAATACTCTCACTACTACATTTGGGCTGAAATTGTGATGGCAGGCTATCCCAATTATGATGGACACCCATCACCCAAGTGACAGTACCACAAATTGGTTCCCATTAGATGTGCATCAAACTTTTACTATCACGAATTGCCATGACAAGGGGTTCTATCACAATTGCAATGGATTAAGATATCATAACTTGGAATAAGGAAAGCTAAAGAGTTCATCTTGATGCTATTCCAATTGTGATAGTATACCATCACAATCACAATGTCTTAATCTTTGAGTTTATCATCTCAATTGTGATTTTTTTTTCATAACTGTGTTGTAGGAGTGATGACCATTCATCTAAATAGATCATCGTAAGTGAAATGGGTTTGCGATAGTTGTGTTATGGGTGTGAAAACTATCCATCAAAACAAGTACTCATGATTGTGATGGGTAGCCAAAATATTTTTTTTTAAATGTTTCTTGACCAACGAGGTTAGTACAATATATATGCTCTAGTTTCTTTCCTGAAAGGGATTTCATTATTTCTAGTCAATATGGTGTGGTAATGGGTTGGTTAGGGAGAGAGTATTGTATGCCATAAGTCTTATGTATAAAGACTTATGTTTTGCACATTACCATTAATGATCTTAGTCTAGGAGCAACCTTGATTTGAGATGGATAGTGTAGGAAATCAGCTTGTGAGGAGAAGAGAAATAGAAGATGAAATTTTTTTTTGTAGGTGTGATGTAGATGTTCAAGACAACTTCAATATAAATTTTAATATTAGGAGCTTCTAGATTCAATGCATTGAAACTTTTGGTTGCTAATATTTTTAATGCATTTTATATAGAAGCTACAAATAGAGAAATGCATATGATCTCCCTGAGAAAACTAATATCTTTTAGTTTGGAAAACACCACTAGAGTAGATTAGGACATAGGAGGTAGGTTGAATTGCAATTTGCACTAAGCTGGCAAAGGTTTTAACCTAGGAGTCTCCACACCACAGTCCAAATGATAATTAAAAGATATTATCAATGAAATTTAGTTTATACACTTTTAATTGTAGAAAAGTTGAATTTGGATGATCAAACCATCATATGATTAAGAAGTTCTTATTTGATTAAAATCATATCAAGAAATTTAAAATCGCTCTCAAATTCTAATCTACAAAAACTTATGTTATTAATTCATTGTAAAATGATGAAAAGTAAAGAATCTAAAAAATGTTGCTTCAAGGCTTTTACATATATCACCCTTTTATGATTCTTAGCTTTCACAACTTGGTGTAAAAACTTGGCACAAAAATTAGACCTGACTTTACTTGCACAATAACTCATGTCAGAAAAAGTTCTTCTAGGCAATCTAAATAAAGCCCAGTGAGGACACAATATTCAAAAAGAAGAAAATTTACAAATAATTTTGATATATACAAGAAACATGGTTTTGAAAGAAGAATCATAATTCTTGTTTATGATTCAAGAACATTTTTCTTGAAACAATAGATTACTTGATTTTAAAAACATTGTGGAAATTATTAATAGAAATAAGAAAGAGTTAAAATCCTCTCAATGTTGAGGTAAACATATTGAGGAAACTAATTTGAGGATTTATTATGCAACAAAAGAACAGACATATGCAAAAGATTCTTAAAATAGTTATTAATATTGTAAATTTGTTTTCTTCCATTTGTTGTAATCAAAATCTTTTTGAAAAATATATATAGTTTATCAACATGGTAATTTGTTATGTAAGAAAAATGAGATACTGTGCTATTAGGCTTGTATTTTGTCACATGATTTAATTTATATAAATAATGGTAAGTAGTGGTATTGATTATTAATTACTTCATGTTGGCTCCCTTGCAAAAATTAAAGACCTCTAAGCAAAATGCAAGCCTGTTGGGTTTTTTCAGCTCCATCTGATGTTTTATGCATATGAATTGAGAATTCATATTGAACTATGGATTCCTTCTAAATTTCCTAAAATAAAGAGATTCACGTAGTGATATGTCATGCAATCATAGGCTAATGTTCTGCTTCACTTGGTTTTGAGAATAGTTTAATATTCTCTACTAATCAGAGCCAACCACATGACGGTGGAAGCTCATTTGGCCCCACCCCTTCCCCTCAAACATCTAAATTCCCCACTAACATCTAAAATTCATTCATTCTATTAATAAAATGTAGCATTCATGAGAAGCTTTACAGATTTAACCCAACCCTCATGCAATTTACTTGTCAAATAGATCACTAAATTTGAGGCAATCTCATAGAAAGCCATTCTTTTGAATACTTCATACACTACAAAAAAAATTCATAGATTAATGAGTTTTAGTTTAAAATGTAGACATGAATTCTAATAACAATATCATAATCTGAAACAATTCAATAAATACTACCTACTTATCATAAGTCTATCAATTAAAACTCTACAAAACACCTTACAATTAACTAAACTTGCTAATGCAATTTTTTAGACGTGAATGACATCATACCATTGATTTGGAAAACTTGTGAATGTCACTCTAAATTGAGAATGCACATGTAGCTACATTCTATATTCATGGACAATAGGTAGAGCTAAAAAAACCCACCATGTTTACATTTATTTAATAGGTCTATTAAGTTTTTAAAATTATAGACCACCATGAACATTAGAACTCTAGCTACTATGGGCTAGAGAATGTCCTCAGCAAGCCAACACATAGAAAGTCTTGACTTTCTTGCATGTTGAGGACAATACCCTTTCCTATAAGAGTCAAAGTTACAATGTTCATGATGGTCTATAACTTAAAATACCTAATTAAAGAACTCTAACAAAAATACAAACCTATTGGGATTTTTTAGCTCCATCTTATGTTTTATGCATATGAACTGAAGTTGCATATTGAACTATGGCATCCTTTTGCATTTCCTAAAACCAAGAGATTCACATAGTTATTTGTCATGCAATCATGGGTTAATGTTGAGATTCACTTGGTTTCAAGAATAGTTTAAGATTCTCTACTAATTAGGCCAACCATGTGAAAATGGAAGCTCATCACGCCCCACACACACCACCCCGCCCCCCTCCCCCCCCCCCCCCCCAACATCTAAATTCCTCATTAACATCTAAAATTCATTCATTCTATTAATAAAATGTAGCATTAATTAACACATAAGTTTCATTAGAACATTCACATTAAGATTAAAATATAAAATTCATTAGAACATTCACATGGACATTCAATACAACAAAAATAAAACATCTAGATATAAACATCAGTCATTATCAAATAGTTACATAAGTTCACATGAATCATTTTTTTTTTCTTTTTTTCTTTTTTGTCCTTCCTTATATTATTGTAGAGGCATATCCATGTCATCATCAATAAGTTAGCAAAAAATATATAAAAATTTAATGGTGTGTTGGATTCATTGATTGGAGTTGATTTTAAATGTTCATAGTATGTACCACCTCACTGATGATAGTAGACTTTTTTTGAATCTATGTGATTCAAGTTGAAATCAGTAAGAACTATTTGCCTCCACATATTGATTTTATCACACAAATATATGATTTCTCTAGTACACCTCAAATATGAAATTAAGTCACTTCTTAGTTGACTTAGGTTAGGTACTATTCATAAAACCTACAATATTACATGATGCTTTTGGCCTTCTATCAATGTATATAGCTACTATTTTGCTTTGTTCATTAATTTCTTTTGGTATATAATTTACCATGAGTGCATACCAACACATTTCTTTTTATATCTAACAACTTGCATCCAACTACTATAATCATAGCAAACTCTAACACCCTCCATCAATTCAACAACCTTATTGTAAGAGACCTTTATTCCATCCATGAAAAATAGGCCCAAACCATGTAATGGGGATGTTGTTATGCAATATATCCTCTCTTCAACACAAAAAATTGTCTTTATTGGAGGAATTTCATCTGGGACCCACACTTTCTATAGATTTTTGTACCTAAAGGGCACATTGAAGTCACCTTTACTGTCATTATCAAAAGAACATGACCCCCTTGAGCAAGGAAAAAATTCATGTGCTTATTAGATTTATTTTTACCTCGAGTCGATCTCCTTGATTTAGACATATAAAATGTCCCACTTTCTTCTTCCATTCCTACATTTCCCTTGCTCAAGAAGAAAAATTTGATAAATACCTATTCACTAGTAATTGTACTCCATGAAATAAGAGAGACAAGTGGCAATGAATGAGATATTTTATAAATGGTAAAAGACATTAATCTCTAAGGGGTGTATTGACTTATACCTGATGACCCATCAGAGTGTGTGGGATTCTCATG
Source organism: Cupressus sempervirens (assembly GCA_028749045.1). Lineage (NCBI taxonomy): Eukaryota > Viridiplantae > Streptophyta > Pinopsida > Cupressales > Cupressaceae > Cupressus > Cupressus sempervirens. The sequence goes on along the minus strand of CM053787.1, from coordinate 641,083,646 downwards.
AAAGGGCTTTAGGTTTCTGCACATGTAAGTAAATTTTCTTATATTAGATAAAAATTCATGATACGTATATTGAAAATGACATTGAATATTAGCATTACATATGAACTATAAATAGTAAAAGGTACATTACAAGTTAATCAGATTAATCATTGACCTATTAAGAACTAAATATTGAATAGCATAGGCATTGATTGTATAACTGTACATTTCAAATTTATAATCAAACCCCCCTCCAATGTTATCTAATAATATCCCCCATCATTGATATTATTCTTAATCCATCTCATCATTAGGATTATCATCACCACCACTATTGCGGTCATCATCATCACCACCACCACCACCACCACCACCATCATCATCATAAAAATCAACATCAACATCAACATCAACATCAACATCAACATCAGCATCAACATCATCATCATCCTCCTCATCATCATCATCATCATTGTAATCAGTAGAAGCATCATCATCATAATTAGTAGCAACATCATTTGCATCAGGACCATCACTAACTAACTCTTATTTGTGATCCACTTCTTCCTCTTCCTCAATATCTTCTTCTTCCATCGTAATATACTTTATCAACCTTCCTCTTGGATAATGTCTAACAACAAATGACCAACCCATTTTGTGTGGAACCTCTAAGTAAAATACCTAGTCACACTAGCTTGGAAGAACATAGAGGTCATCCCTAAATGGCTCAAACAATCCTATACTGATCAATGAAAGTCCATTCTCATACTCAATAATAATTCTATCAAGATCATTTTGATTGAGTCATAGACTATACCATTTGATGACGAAGATAACTGATTTTAAGGAATTAAAGTCACAATCAAGTATAGAAACCAAAATGACCTTGTATCAATTTTAAGATTCTTGAGAATGTAAGTCATTTATAGATGAAATATTGGTCACTTAAAAGACTGTTCTTATCCCAGAATCACAAGTTCTCTTCATATCATCAAAATATTTGATGCAAAATTCATTACTATTGCACCACATATCCTTTTTTTGTTTCACCTACAATAATGTCAAACATGTATAAATTATTGCATCATGAGTTCAAAAACATATGGTTGCTTAACAAACTTATAAATACCTGGATATCTCTTAAACCATATGCTAAATCTATTTCCTTTTCTGTAACATTGGTATCTCCATTACAATGAGAATGTTTAACCAATGAAGACATGGATTCTTATTTTAATCTATGACTAGAATTTTGACATCGTCCAATCCATAACATCATCTAATCTTTGATTGTTTGCAATAAACAAATGTATTGCATCCCACTCTTTAGCAACTGTACAGTGGTAAATAGATGAATTACAAGAGATTTCTTTTGAAAATTAAGAATTAATTAACTACAAAAATATCTCATCATTTATTACCTTTCACTTTCCTAAATTTATTATTCCCATCAAGTACTCCTCTTCAAATAAGTTAATGGATTTGAGGTCCCACCTACAATCTATATGGGTCTTTGTTGTAAGATTAGGAAGATATTGAGTAGTGTACATTATCATCTGGTATTCCATATGTCCCTCAATCATAGAACCCTTAGGATGTTCTTATTGTTGAACCAAACCCTTCAAAAATTTGAAGTGTCTCTTAACCATCGACATCGACCTACATTGTATTGTTCCACACAATTCAGTCCCCTTAACATGGTGTATGAGGTTTTGTTCTTGTGAATTGACAAAAGTTGAAGGTAAATAGTTTTTCATTTCACACATTAGTAGATGAATTCTTTTCTTCCAATATTTTATATCTTATTTATGGATTTCTTTAGATGACAACCACCTACAAGGTATTCAAGACATAGAAATGTATAAATACAAGACTTTATAATATATTACTTGTTTTATATATCAAAAAAATATCACTTCTTACCTCATGTATTTTCCAAGATCATATATCACAATTTTTTATATAATTGTCAAAGTTGTTTGGGAGTGATAGGGGTAGAACCTATCACAACAATTATCAACTGTTCATTTCATTCTTTTCTAACATATTACAATAAAATTAAATATAGTTTCACAAATATATTGTAAATAAAAAAGACCATGATTTCCTTGATGAAGGTATGCCAATCATGCATTTTAAGCTCTAGCTCAAATTCACTTTTCTTTGATAAGAGATTTCTTAAAGTCACAGAAAATCATATAAGAAATCAATTTTTTAGTATGAATTATTTTATGGCATTAGTTTGTTGCTGCATTAATGACCAAGGAAGGGAACTTGTGTTAATATGATCTCCATTTCTATTTGATTCAATGATATTTTTCATTGCTTGATTGGAATCATGAATTCCACTACAAATTTCTACAAGTTTTTTTTTCTCAAGCCTTCCATCAAATACTTTTCATAGTGTCTTTGTTACATTCTTTCCATTATGCATAGTATCAAACAAATGTACAGTTTGTAACTGCTCATGGTAGGGAAGCCTACTAAATTATCTAGGATAACATTTTAGTCCCTTTTGAATGTGGTTAGTGATGCCTTGATGACCTTCATGATCATCAATTATATAATTAGCCAACCAAAAACAATCAAAATATATAATTTCCAAACATATACCATTTGGTGAAGTGATACTACTTCTAATTATATTATATTCCAACTGCCATAGCTGAGGTTTTATTCTTCATGGCTTTGATGTAGTCTCTTCTTTCCCATTGAAAATATGTTTTTTGACACTTTGATAATTATGATTTCTATGGAGGAAGTTCCTAATCTCTTCAAACACCTACTTGCTTAAACTTTTGGAATGATCGAATTTCATCTTTGGACCACACATTAGAAATGCATAAATTTTCTTTGTTTCAAGACCTACAAGATAAAAATACAATTGGATTTGATATGTTCATTTTTGGAATTAATTTTAGCATAACATACCATAGAAATTTGTTAACCCTGGGACATCATGAATTGTCCACACAAAAATTGAATGGAATTGAAATTGGTTTTGTCCAATTGGTCTAGAGATATCATAAATAGTGAAACCATTCCATAATACCAGTAATGTGTTGATAAGAGGGATAATATATGCATTCATATCTTTCACTTGGTACTTACCTAGTTTTAGACTACAGTAAAAGCAAGTTTTGAAGGGACCCAAAATCCTTTACAAACATCTAAAGATAAACATTTAATGCACTACTAGGTTTTACAAGGACTTGAAACCCAATGTTCAAAATCAACTAAACCAAGTTTTACAAGGACCTGAAACCAAGAGTTTAAAACATATAAAAACATCAAGTTTTACAAGGACCTAGAACCTAGAATTTCAAACAAATGGGAAAGAAAACAAAACCAACAAAGTCACCTAGACCAAAAACTAGAATGCATGATCAACAACCTGTACGTACAATAGCTAACAAAATTAGATAATTGTTGTGACCATTTCACTACAAGGCTTATAATTACATATAGATAGCAATAAAAAATAAAATGCCTAGAACAATCATCTCCAGCATAATGTACTCCCTCCTTACTGATATTGATGAGGGAAGGTTATTGTTGATAAGAAAAATAGGCCACATTAAGTAAACAGATCTCATCTCTCTAAATGGATTGACACCATCACTTGCCAGAGAAAGCTTGAGCTTTCAAGGTTCTTTAAAGTGTGGCCACTATTCCTATATGTCCATAAATGTTGAACCATCCACAAGCATTCAAATAGTTTCATCTTGAGTTCTATTTCATGCATGGTAATCCATAAATTGTGTGAAGCTACTACATTCAAGTAATCATTTATGATGCCGAATAATTTTTAGTGTAAATAATTAATTACTATTTACACTTTACTTAAATTTACTTAGGTTAATGGATTATTTTATTATTTATTAGTTAGGCACCTAGGAGTATGCATACTCAAATGAGTTGTCTTGTTGACAACACAAGAGTTAGCAACTTTTTTATGAACATGGTGTCTACAATATAGAAGTTAGCATCTAATTTAAGTACATGGTGTCTACAACATCTCTCTATGAGATACACCTTATGATACTTATCCTCTCATTCATGCATAATGGAGGATAATCCACTTCTGCTAGACGTGTGCTTAGTTATAATGCTTATCTCCTAGCTCATTCTAGAGACATTCTAGATGCATCTTAGAGGCCTTTATATACATGCACCTCTAGTGTGCATGTACATATCATTTATATTTCATATCAATATTATGATCATACTTCATTTGGTCCATATTGTGCTTTATCTTATGCTTCTTGATCTTGGCTTTATTTTTCTATAAGGAAAATTCTTACATGGTATTAGAGCCATAAAGGCATCATTTCATAGCCATTTAAAACCATTCTTACTTCACCTCTCTAAGGACACCTTGATTCAGATCCAGAGTATCCACAACTATTGGGAGCATCTAGATCCCAAGCAGACCTCACCATGGCATCTAGAGTGTCAATTTGGTTAATTTTGACTATAAATTTGTCTATGTTGGGCAATAGTCAAAATTGAGGCAAATTTTTATTGTAAACTGGCACCCGAAGGCCTAATTTGTAGAATTGGTATGCTCATTTTAGATCTCTAGATTTAATTTTTGGATCTGTTTATTTTATCTTAGTATCTGCAAAAAAAACTCAAACTTATGGATTTTCATTTTTGGATCTATAATTTTCCTATTATTTTTCAAATTCTTTTAGGCCTATCAAGCTTGTAGAGGTAGTTTTTTCCCAGGCACCAGGTGATCAATTCTTGACACCCACAGAGTTACACGGTAGAATATTATGCATAGTCTGGTTGAGCAATGACCACATCTATATCCCCGATAGCTAAGTCAACATCCAGTGAATACTACAATCATAATAGGTGGTTCAAATCCTATCACAACCCTTCAACCACTAGCAATATCTATAGTTTTATTTTTTATTTTTTGGATCTATAATTTTCCTATTATTTTTCAAATTCTTTTAGGCCTATCAAGCTTGTAGAGGTAATTTTTTCCCAGGCACTAGGTGATCAATTCTTGACACCCACAGAGTTACACGGTAGAATATTATGCATAGTCTGGCTGAGCAATGACCACATCTATATCCCCGATAGCTAAGTCAACATCCAGTGAATACTAAAATCATAATAGGTGGTTCAAATCCTATCACAACCCTTCAACCACTAGCAATATCTATAGTTTTATTTTTTATATACTACTAACACCTTTTATGTGTTGAATGTGGGACTAATCTTACAAAACCCACCTGTTGGGTTTTCATAGTGTCCATCAGCTTCTTTAACACTCAATGAAAACACTCCCTACCAGACTTCCAACTCTGGCCACCAATGTCAAACATTGACCCTCCCACTACCAGATGACAAACCCTCTGCTAGCGACAATCCATGGTGAGCTTTTGGCACCTACATTTGTCTCTAGTCACACCATGTGATGCCCCTCAAAAATATCCATGTGTACCTTCCAATAGCTCAGCCAAACATTTCAAACATGACACATTAATGCCACACAACTGCCATGTCACCAACTTTGTACCTACCACATCAAATTCATGCAGCCCATCCATACATGTTCATATAGCTAACATCAATAGTGACATCACTAGCTATGTCATCAGGGAGGGCATCTTTTTCACTGACATCATCCAATCATGTAATTAAATTTGATGGTCATTTAATCATCACTAGTAGGCCAGATTGCACTGCTACGATGACCATTTGGACATCAAATTTAACCTTGCAATTTTCTTGTCAAACCCCTCTCCAGATTCAGTTTTGACTTGATAGTCTAATTTTTAGGAGGCCATATCTCAGTCATTCAAGCTCCAAATTAGGTGCAATTTTTTATTTTGGCTAGAATTTCTTGAATGCTTTAGTGGTGCTATTATTTTCTAGTTTTGGTGCACAGATTTATTAGAAATTTAATTTTTTTGTGACTATACCTATCCAATCCTACATTTTGCAACTTCAAATGCTCTATACAAGCTCATCTGGTTGCATAATTAGGTTCCATTTTTTTGAAATTAAATAAATTCTCATCTACTTTCTAGATCTCTAATCATATTATGAGCTTGTGTGGACATAAATACCACTTTTAGAAATAGGTCCTATTTTGCATTGTATTGCTTAGATCAAACTTCAAAAATGTTGTATTTATGAGCTATATTATAAAGTTCTAGATTTGACCTCCAAAAAGAAGTTTTCAACAACAAAATTAGAAGTCCACTAAGGCCTAAATTGGAAAGTGGCTATTGTAATCACATTAAATATAAAGTGCCAAATCATACATTAGGGGGGATTGATTGATTATTTCTGCATTTTGGGGGGTCCATGCATTCATTGATCTCATGGAACTTTGTTTCACATGTCATTTTGGTGTTAGACTAAGGTTGACAAAGAATAATTATTAGAAATGGACTCCTTTGATAATTAATCATCTAGCATAAGTATTTCCTTATCTATGTTCCAAAGAATTTCCCTCTGATGATCATTTACCTATCAAAATAATTAAGGACCTCATTTATTTTAGTTTCAGTGTTGATGACATAAAAATCATTAACAAGTTCAATGATCCTTATGATATTTGTATGGCTCATTGCAAAGCATATGGAGATCCTATAGTTCCTCCATTCTAGAGGACATTCTACCACTGGTCGCTCCAATTTTTGTACCTTCAACTCTAGTTGAGATCATACCTCCTGATGCTCCTATTACTTCTATTGATCTAGTTCTAGCCATAGATGCTCCTGATTTAGTGTAGTAGGAAATACCATGTCTTCCTACTTCAACTTCATGGGATGACTTCCTTTTAGACTTCATGGGATGACTTCCTTTTAGACATTGTAGTGTTGTTTATGGAGTCTTACATTGAAGATGTAGGGGACATCATTAATGACATTCATCTTCTCTTTTTTGAGGAGACTTCTTCAATTGTTGTGAGGGAACACACTAACCCTCAACCACTTGATCTTTCTTTTGAGACTAACTTGATTGTGGATTCTATACAATAGTTGGAGGAGAACTCTTTTACTTCAGAGGAGACATATCCATCTCCAGAGATTGTATTCTAGTTTCCTTAGACATCATATCTTCTAAGGATTCTTCCTATTAGTTGGGGAGCATTCTCTACTACACTTATGGTACCTTTTCTTCCTACAAGGAGGAACATCATTCAACTTTCATGGTGCAACTTCTTCAATCATGAAGGAGCTTCTATCATGGGTGTGCATACATCATTGAGGGGAGGGTACAATGCTTCTCTTTCTACATCCTCCTATAAGGGTGCTTCATCATCTTTCAAGGTTAATTTAGTTTTATACATGGACATGTTATCTTGTTTGCCACCTTCTTTTGGGCATTCACCAGATTGGCTTGTGGCATCTATATTCACCAAGGACTTTTCAACATATAAGAAAACTTCAGAGGAAACATCCACAAGATACTACATATGGATCCCTCTTTTATATTCTTGTCCATAGTGGGAAGCATACTTGCACCTATACCTAGTGTATCTTCTTCCTAAAGGGAGAAATGTCATTTGTAGGCATTAGATTCTCTTTTGTCTTCAAGCATTCATTATCTAGAGATCCTTCACTATAGGGGGGATTTCGTGGAGGGATTTTATATTATATATGCATGATGTATGTCATAATGGGGGAGTCTTGATTACTCCATCCATACATGCATCTTTATTTATTGTACATATCTCTCTTTTTGGGGGAGGGTTTTCCCTCTTTCTCCACTTTCAAAGTGATTGCATTTCATTGCATTCTATATACAACATTGCATTTGCATATGGGCACCTAACATGGCCTAGTAGCTGGGACCCATCATAGCTTTTGTGAGTGTGGTGTTAGTGTAAATAATTAATTACTATTTACACATTACTTAAGTTTACTTAGGTTAATGTTTTATTTTTTTATTTTTTTATTAGACACCTAGGAGTATGCATACTCATATGAGTTGTCTTGTTGACAACACATGAGTTAGAAACTCTTTTATGCACATGGTGTCTACAACATAGGAGTTAGCATCTAATTTAAGCACATGGTGTCTACAACATCTCTATCTAAGATACACCTTGTCATAATTATCCTCTCATTGATGCACATACATTCATGCACAATGGAGGATAATCCACTTCTGGTGGACGTGTGCTTAGTTGTAATTCTTATCTCCTATTTCATTCTAGAGATAGTCTAGATGCATCTTAGAGGACTTTATATATAGGTACCTCAAGTGTGTATGTACATTTCATTCATTTTTCATATCAATATTATGATCATACTTCATTTGGTCCATATTGTGCTTTGTCTTGTGCTTCTTGATCTTGGCTTTATTTTTCCCTAAGGAAAATTCTTACAATAATGGAGATGTAACAAAGAATCTTGCAAGTTACCTTTTTCATCACTCGATCATCTCAATATCTACTCATATGGCATTCAAGGAATTCTATTGCATTTTCATGTTGTCTATGATACATAACATGATGTTTATGAAAAGCATCTATTGCATCATACTCCATTCCAATATGTCTCATAGTGGCACATAATTCTTAGTACGAGGGAGGGAGAAAATTGTTGGTGGTAATAAATAGTTACATATCAATCTATAATAAATAAATAAAATTTGGTAGTATAAACATTCTTAATAGTATGTATTTCACCTTTTATAGACTATAATGACATATATCAAAAAACTTGGCATGTGTGGCATTGTTATGTTGGATAAACCATTCATAACGTTCAAATTCACCAACAACAATACAAAAAAGAGAAGATTTGATTGGGATCCCTCATAAAAGATCATGTTTTCCTTCTCAAGTAGATGCATATCATGGATGACCTCAATTTCATCCTCATCATAATCATATTCATCATTAGTAGTAGCAGAAACACCTATACCAAATGTGTCATGGATCAATGTATTCATACCATCATCTTCAAATGTGTTTTCTAGTGCATGATCATCATCTTCGATGGGATCACGATCTTCTCCTTCAATACTCACACCTCCATGTTCCTCTGAGATGTGTTGATCCATATCACATACTACCCTAGGGAGATCAACCTATTTTAAAATTATGATAATCAAACCTAGGATCCATGGTTCATATGTATATTAATTGTGAAAACAATATAATGAACAACTTACCAATGGGTTATAATCAAACCCCACTTTAGTGTGACCATTCTCCCTAGAATGTCTCTTAGCTATTTCGATTTTGATTCTTCTTATCTTTAAGCCATTAGAATTCTTGCAAGGACAATAACATTTGTCATCTCCTTCTCTTTAAAAGTTAGACAACAATGTAGTGATTGTCTCCCTATTTTGATCAAATTCCCTTATATTATCGAACATGATCCTTTTTCATGGGAATAAATTATTCTTGTACCCTTATTGAGTTAGTTGTACTTAATGTTTATATCTACACATATGGTTTTGAGTAATCAATGTGTCTATCTACAAAAATATTGGATATGTTATACTTAATATTTATATATGCACATATGATTTTGAAAGAAAAAATTAGCATAATTAATGTGTATATCTTCAAAAATATTGGACATGTTGTACTTAATGCTAATATCTGCACATATGGTTTTGAAAGAAGAATTTGGTGTAATTAATGTGGATATTTGCAAAAATATTAGACATGTTGTACTTAATATTTATATCTATACCTATGGTTTTGAAAGAAAAATTTGGTGTAATTAATGTGTATATTTGCAAAAATATTGAACATGTTGTTATTAATATTTATATTTGCACATATGGTTTTGAAAGAATGTGGCACATTTATGCCTCTTCATTTTGATTTTGTTCAAGGGAAGCTCATCAATGGTAATAGAAAACAATGATGAATTTTCTAAGAGTTTACAATTGTTCAAAAAATTAATGTTTTACAAGAAAATGCACTTGAAGAATTGTTAGCTTAGAAGAAAGAAGATGGTGTTGAAATAGTACAAAAAGTGCTTGACATGAGAGGTTTACAAGTGAGGGTGTTGCCCAATCTTGAAAACTTCATTAGAATATTTTGACTCATTTTTCAAGGATAATTGGTCAAATTTTTTACTCATATTGGTTGAATTGTTAACAAACTATTTCATCACTATTTTGGTCATAAAAAATCTAACCAATTTTTGCTTTGGTCAAATATTCAACCAAATTGTGAATGTTCGCTATATGTTATACAATAAGACTCCTTTTTGCTCACCAAAAACACTCATCACCATTACTTATAGTGATATCTCCTCTTTTCAATAGAATAAATTGCTATATGTTATAGTGATATATCCTCCTTTTCAATCACCAAAAACACTCATCGCCATGACTTATAGTGACATATCCTCCTTTTCAATAGAAGAGATAGCTATATGCTATAGTGATATCTCCTCATTTTTATCATTGAAAATGCTCATCTCCATGACTTATAGTGATATCTCCTCCTTTTTGATAGAAGAGATCACTATATGTTATAGCTATATGTCCTCCTTTTTTATCATTAAAAATACTCATCGCCATGATTTATAGTGATATCTCCTCTTTCTCAATAGAAGAGATCACTATATGTTATAGTGATAACTCCTTTTTTATCATTGAAAACACTAATTTCCATGACTTGTAGTGATACAACATCTCTATCGCTCATCACTCTAATGATTATATTTGTTTTCCATTTGCCAATGATCTCTATATGTTATAGAGATAAGCCCCCTTTATCACTCATCACTATATTTTTTTTGCCATTTCTTCTCATAGCGATAAAAGGGATCAGTATATTTCATAACAATATAATTACACCAAGCATGATGCATATCCTTTTGAGCTATCACGATAATATATAGTGACCTATATTGCTTTGTCATCATAACACGTAGTGATACATGTGTCTTCATTGCCTATTACTTTGTCATGTTTACTCAAAACATGATGCACAATAATGTATTTTTGATTTATGATACAGAGTAGAGCCTAATACTCTATGATGACTCCTCACTTTTTGTTATTAGTAGTTTTACTATTGCTATATTTTTTAGACATGATTCTTAAATAACATGATTGGTGTATATATTGATTTATCTAACTTTTATACAAAGTTGTTAATCTAAAAGGAATTAATATCATACTATTGTAGGAAACTAATGAAAAATATAACATCTTAGTATACATCCACATTTATAATTTATATTAATAATATAGCATTAAGGGATACAATGCACCTACAGAGAGCCATGGATATAGTTTTAGCTGTTAACTAGACACTAAATTCGCAATAGATTGAATGCATGTAGTATTCTTGAGAATAATAAGATACCTAAAATTTATATTAGGTATTTATCTCAAGAGTTCAAGTATATTTGTACTACATAAAAAATCATTAAAAAAATATATATATATCTTACAAGCATTGGGCTCCATGGGTATCTTCGTATACCCAACAAAGATATTAGAAAATTTTACAAAACTCTTAGGTAAAGTGTCTATAGTTATCACATGTACATGCACTTTGTAGAATATGACACTCAAACATGAAGTCATAGGAGTATTATCTAAAAATCATTCAACTGTTGGATACAATTGATCAATTATGTGTTGTCTTTGATGTTACACAAATGTAATATCATTTGATAGTCATTTCATGCTGAGATCACTTGGTTAGTGAAGATAGTTCTCCTTGTCTATTGAACATTCCTATTCAGAAGATAGTGTCTACTAAGTTCACTCGAGCATTGAAGGAATTCATACTGAAAAGAGTGTTAACTAAGTTCACTTGGTTAATGAAATAAAGTTGAACAAAGTTAGTGGTGATCAAGTTCACTCAATTACCAAAGGATTTTTGCAAGTTCATAGTTTTAACCAAGCTTTTGTTGGTTAACAGAAGAAATTTATTTAGAGTTAGTTTCTACCAAGCTGGGTCAGCTAATGGAGGATTTTCTTATTTTGGCATGTGAAGCTTAATTATTTTACCCACTAATACTAGCTGATTATGATAATGAATATTAGTTATTCTAATTTTTATTTCATCTGACTTGACAATCTGGAAGGTAGAAGAAAAAGGTCAAGTTGCTTTTTCATAGTATGCAAGTTTTAATGAATGAATTGCAAAAAATGAAGAGTGGAAGAAAACTTGATGGATAACCAAAATATCTTTGTGATGCATAAAAGCTATATTTAATCAAGAAGGATTAATTACAAGCTAGAAAAAAATCTATAATTAACAATTCGGTTGCATCTCAATCAGGTCATTTCATTGTTACTCTCTAACCATTATAGCAGTGATCTAAAATCTCTTACTAAAGTTGGTTTAACAACCATTTGTAAATACTCTAACAAGGTGGCAATTTTATTGAATTGTTTCAAGATCTCTAACAATGCCACTCCTAACAGGGTGATTAAATCCTTTAATAGGGTCTCACCTAACAATGTGTTTTGTAACCTTTAACATGGCTAGCTCCTAATAGGGCTCACTTTAGAAGAGTGAAATATAGTAACTAGTTACAATTGTTAATTTTTCCCAAATTGGGTTTCTAAATTAAATCCTAGTGCCATATGCATTCATTTTATTATTTTCATGCTTGAAATTAAGATTAAATAATCACTGACATTATCTTAATATCAGCAAAAAACACATTCAATATTTACCGAGTTACCGTATTTTATATGTTTACCAAGCATTAGCAAGATTTAGTTTTTAGATTGTTATTTTGTATTGACATCTAAGGGATATGGGATTTATTTTAGTATTAACTGGTTGACCCCTCCCATCTCATTTACTCCTCTTATATTTCCAACAATTGGTATCAGAGATTTTCATTCTTGCAGAGAAGACTTCAAGGATCTAAGCCAAAGATCAGGATGTCTTACAAGAGAGAGATTTCAAAGCTAAACAAAGACAACTTTGTAGCATGGAAAGGACTTATTTGGCTTCATCTAGCTAACATAGGTGATTCAAGTTTCAAATATCTCGATGAAGAATACAAAACTCCCACTGGAAAATTATCAGTTGAAGATATTTCTGAAAAAAAGAACCATAACATTATGATGATTGATATTGCATCTACCCTTAGTTATGCTAAGTTTTATGAGATAAAAGACTACAAAATTTCTCATGAAATGTGCACCAAACTAAAGGATATCTATGGAGGAGATAACCATGTCAAAAGAGCCAAACCAAAAAGCCTTAGAGGACAATTTGATTAAATGAGAATAAGAGAAGATGAAAACATTGCAAAATATCCAAAAAGAATCAAGGCTAGTGTAAGTGCATTTAGAGCATTTGGAGGAGACATCAAAGATGAAACTATTGTAAGTAAAATACTTAGAACTCTTCTTCCCATCTATGTAATCAGTGTGTCTTCTATTTGAAGAAAAGATATGTGATCCAAATATCAAGATAGGCTTTGATTTCCTAATAGGAAGATTGAAAGCATTTGAACTAGACAACTTTGACAGTTATGTTCCTGCTTCCAAAAATATTGAGTTTGCATTTGAAGCTAAACTTGCACTCAAAGAAAAGGGAAATAAAATAAAAGACAATCAATCAGGAAGTGAGGAAGAAACTAACGAAATTTTTGATAGTGATCTTGAAATTTTTGAAGCTCTAATTGCAAAGAAATATTCCAAGCACAGAGGAAAGTATAAAGGTAAAATCCCTCTAATCTATTTCTCTTGTGAAGAAAGTGGTCATATTGTTGCTAGGTGTCCAAATAGAGAAAGCAAGGATGAGAAGAAAAGCCATAAGTAGAAAGACAAGAAGGAATTCAAAAGTTACAAATCCTACAAAGACAAAGGTAAGAAAAGTTTTTTTATGGCTAAAGATTCTAATGATAGTGAAGATGAAATAGTTTATATTACTACAAAAGATGAATCTGATGATGAAGGATATATGATGGCACTTATCTCTCATATTAATAAAAATGATACATGGATCATAGATATTGGATGTTCACACCATATGACTAGATATAAAAACAAATTTTGAGCATTTTGAACACTATGATGGAGGTAGTGTAAGATTTGGTAACAATGAACCTTGTTGCATAAAAGGAAAAGGTCCATTAACCAATGAAACTATTTGTGATAATTCATATTAGGTTGAAGGATTAAAACATAATATATTAAGTGTGGCACAACTGAACAATATTGGATTCAAGGTAGAATTCATGAATGGCAAGGCAAGACCACTAGATGATAAAGGAAATCTGATTGGATCAGGCAAGAAAACAAAAGGTAACCTATTTTTATCTTGATCTTGATGATTTCTTATGTTTTATTGCTCAAATAGAAGAAAGCTAGTTATGGAAAAGAAGACCATGTCATGTAAACTTTGATAATATGGTCAAGACAAGAAAACTCAGAAGAGTAAGAGGTATCCCTACTTTGAAGAAACATGATGCTGGATTTTGCAAAAATTGCCAAATTGGTAAAATGACTAAAGATTAGTTTTAAGAGAAAAAACTATTAATCAAAAGATGTCTTCAAAATTGTGCATACTGACTTATGTGGACCAATTGGAATAGAAAGTTATAGTGGAGAAGAAATCTTCATTCTTTTTGTTAATGAATATTCTAGAATGATGACTTTAATATATCTATAAAAAAAAATTAAAAGCCTTTGAGAAATTCATATGGTATCTGGATGGAATAGAAAAAGAAATTGGAAAGAGATTGAAATGCTTAAGATCAGATAAAGGTGGTGAATTCATCTCCAATGAATTCAATAATTTCTCTATTGAAAGAGGAATCAAAAAAAAGTATCAGCCCCTAGTGCTCTTGAGCAAAATGGAATAGCTAAAAGAAGAAATAGATCCATCAGGGATTGTGCAAGGACACTAATGATTAAAAAAATGTTGCTATCAAATATTGGAAGGAAGCTATTAGCACTGTAATTCATACTTTGAACCTAGTTCAGTTGAAGAGGGACTCAAACAAAACTCCCTATGAACTAGGGTATGGATACAAATCCAATGTAAGTTACTTGAAAGAATTTGGAAGAAAATGTTATATCTTGAAAGATTATGGAAAAGGATAATTTGATGTAAAAAGTGATGAAGGAATATTTCTAGGATACTCCTACAGAAGTAAAGCATACAAATGTTTGAATTTATCTACTCACAAGATAACAAAAGTTCCACATGTAAGAATTGATGAGTTTGTAGAAAGGAGTGAAGAAGAAAGAAAAAAGGAGCTAGAGGATTATAGAAGTTTTGTTTACAATGAACTTGATACATTGCCAAACATATTTGATAGAATGGAGACTTCATCTCTCGAGCTCCCCAAATCTTCAATAGTTATCGAGCTATAGGTAGTGCAAACCAAGTCATAGGGACTCGAGTCACACTCAAAGACTATCGAGCTAGTTCAAACTAAGTTTGAAGAACCTAAGCCAAAAATAGAAGGACCTGAGCCTAAAGATGAGGATCAAAATGAAGACAATGGAATTCATTCAAAATTCAAAGAACCTGTATTGGCCAAATATGTCAGAAGGCATCATGCACCTAATCAAATCATTAAAGATAAATCATATGGAACAATGACAAGAAGAGAATTAAAAGGTACATGTTTACTTGCTGAATTTGAACCTAGAAGTGTTAAGGATGCTACTGAAAATGAAAAGTGGATTAGATCAATGAATGAAGACATTGAATAGATAGGAAATAACAAAACTTGGACTCTTGTTCATAGGCCTAAAGATAAAAATGGAATTTGTACATGTTGGGCATTCATTTTGCACGAGGTCAATGGTAGGAATCCATTGTGTAATTCCTCTCTTGAAAAGAAAATATTTTTAACGATCCACTCCAAGGTTCAGTATTTTTCTTGTGATGTACCAAAATCTACTTAGTAGAAGATAAATGTGAGTTTTCACAAGGAGGCCTTTGCTTGTTCTAAAACTCTTTTATCTCAAAATCGAAGTAAATTTATCCACTATCTCAAAATACCACACCAAAAGAACAATATTTTTGTATTTTCTTTTTTTTTGAATGAATGCAACTCTAACAATGCAACTACTATGAGGTCCTATTCTAACAAGGGGTTAGGAAAGAAAATAACAAAACTAAAAGAAAAATAACGTGAAATCAAATGACTTGAAATTGAAATTCTTAAACAAACATAAGCTACAAGACACAACATGTTGCGAGTTAAACCTTCGAAGAAATTAGTAGAAAACCAATGAAAATAGGAGTAATGCTTCTTAGAATCCACTGATGCAATTGTCAGTGAGAATCTTTAACAAATCAAATGATGTTTCACTCTTCATCAAATTTCAAGGCCACAGAAAGTGTGATCCTGCGAGACAAAAAGCTATGTAGACACAATCGGATGATCTCTTCTCAAGCTTGTTATGTCAAAGGAATTCATATATCTGTAGAAAATACCAAAACTAAAAGATCACACAACCAGAAACAACACAATAAACCTTTGGCTCAATCACAATCTCATGAGTAAAATTCACAAAACAATGACACATTCAGGCAAGAATAACTGCACTCTGAATGCTAGCACCAAAAGCATAATTTTATTGCATAATAATGGCGGCCTTTGTTATATTTTACAATGGGGTATTTATAAGAAATTTTCTCCTCAATTTGTGTTAAGAGTGAGAGATATCTTGATGCAATAAAATTCTTTTAAAAAATTAAAACAAACTAAATATATACAAACTGACAATCTAATTGGTGCTTAGAGGGACTCCATCCATATTTTATTCATTAATTGGATGCGTTAGCCCTTTACATGTCAAAAATAATAAAAGCATGAGAGAGATAGTAGGAGGTAGTCATCAGTCAAAGTGGAAGTGCATGGAGACACAAAAAATAGAAGCTAATCCTTCACTTGGTGTGTGTCGAAGTTAAACTGTCGTTAGAATGCACTCCTGATGCATGGAAAGTGCTATTTTTGGATGATATTTTTGGAACTGGCAGTTAACATTTGGCACACCTCTGATTTGCAAAGTTGTAGACCTACATACCTATGGAGCTGCAAACCTATAGAGCTACATGAAAATGTAGAGCTAGGAATCTATGAAGCTGCATGAAAATGTGGAGCTGGGGACCTACACACCTATGCACCTCGGAAGCTCAATTTGCCAAAAAATCAAAGTTCTCAATTTTGAAAATAGTTTCTAGGTTTTTCTCAAATGTGGTTTTAGATCACTTTTTGTGTACACACTTTGCCTTTTTTTGATGATTTATACCCTCTTTATAGCCAATCACTTTCATAAACTTGAACTCTTTATGCTTCTTCAATCTAAAATCCAAGGGCACCTACATTGAATCTTGTTGTTAATTGTTGCATAAGATGAGGAACCTTATCTGCTTCATGTCTCCAACCTATTTATCTTTGACCTCTATCTTATCTCCAATTTCCCTATCCTTCTTAGTGAGAAACCAAGTGATCCAGATTATCCAAAATGATCAAATGTTTGAAACTTTTTCATATTTTTTCGCAATTTTTCTAGGCATTTTTTAATGGCTTTTTTGGAGGTCTTATGCTCAAAATTTCAATTCAAGACCTTCGTTGGTCCCCAAAATTGGATAGCTAAAGGCTCACTATATTAGGGACTGAAATTAGATCTTCAGTTCTTCTTTCTAATGGTGTAAGAAATTTTGAATTCTGAGCTTCGAGTCAAATGTTATGACCCAAACAAGTTAAGGATACCTTTTTTACCTACAAAAAGAAGCAAAAATTAGTTTGTAGAGATGAAAAAAAAATTAATTTAATGAAAACCTTAATGAAAGTAGAACAAAAACCCCAAGAACTAGTTGCACAAACAAAACTAGAGGTGAATGGGAGGCATGATGTGCACACAGAGTGAGCTTGGTGGTGTGTGCATGACGACATGCACCACGGAGATGTGTGTGGCACGTGTGCAAAAGGAGCGACATTAGGTGGCAAGTGCAGCATGGATAGTGGCATGCACAATGCAAAGGGGGTGTTGTGGCTCAAACTCGTGCATGGCATGCCAATGGTGGTGCACGCACACACGTGTGGCATGCCAATGGTCGCACAGGCGGCACCATTGGTTGTGCATGCAATGTACTAATGGCCACAATGGCGCATGTGACACACCAATGGCTACACATGCACGACGCCCATTATCACACGTGCAACTACATTGGTTTTTTTTTTTTTTTGTCTTTTTTTTTTTGTTATTTTTTCACTTTTCTATTTTTTTTATAAAAAAAAATTTGTAATTTTTTCAAATTTTCAACCCTAAAAGTCTAACTCAAGCAAAAAATTCTTCTCCTGACTCTTGAACTATGAGTCCAAGAGTCAAAAAAAGTAGGGGGTCCCCATTCCTACTAGGAATGGGGCATGTGTTGTGGACACCACAACAGTACAAAATGGGTATTCAGAAATAAGCTGAGTGAAGATGGAAAAGTGTCAAGAAACAAAGAAAGACTATTATGTAAAGGATATTCTCAAGAAGAAGGTATTGATTATGGTGAAACCTTTGCCCCTATTGCAAGATTGGAAGGTTTTAGGACTCTACTTGCATATGCAACTCACAAAGGATTCAAAGTATATCAGATGGATGTTAAATCTACATTCTTGAATGGAATTATTGATGAGGAAGTCTACATTGAACAACCAGAAGGTTTTGTAGATCTTAACAAAAGGGACATAGTATGCAAGTTACACAAAGCACTTTATGGTCTCAACCAAGCTCCTAGATCCTGGTATGAAAGACTAAATAACTATTTGATACATATTAGTTTTCAAAGAACAAATGATAACAGTAGTCTAAATATCAAGGAAGGACCAGATAAGATGTTTGTGTTGGCAAAAATATTGTTGATGATATTCTATTTATAGCAAATTATGACTTGTGGAAAGCATTTTCAGAAGAAATGAGTAAAGAATTTGAAATGTTTGTGTTTTGTGAGATAAAATTCTTTGTTGGATTGTAGATTTAGTAGAACAAAAGTGGTATCTACATCACTCAATCCAAATATATCAAGGAGATACTAAAGAATTTTGGAATGGAAGATTCAAGACTAGTTGGAACTCCCATGTGTACTAGACATAAGCTTAACAAAAATGATGACTTCAAAGAAGTAGATCAAACCTTATACAGATCAATGATTGGGAAATTGTAGTATCTAGTACATACAAGGCCTGACATCGCCTTAGCAGTTGGGACAATGGTAAGATTTTCTGCAAAACCCAGAGAAAACCACATGATGGCAATCAAAAGAATCATGAGATATCTTAAAGGTACTAAAGATTATGGCTCATGGTAAAAACTTGGAGGTAATATGGATTTAAAATTTTTTACTGATGTTGACTAGGGAGGAAGTCTTGATGACATAAAAAACACTAATGGTGGAGCATTATTTCTTGGTAAAAGGCTAGTATCATAGACAAGCAAGAAGTAAAACTACACATCTCAATCCACAACAAAAGAAGAATATGTAGCAACAACAATAAATTTCTCTAACATTGTTTGGTTCAAACAATTGTTAGAAGGAATGAAGGTTGAAATCAAGCAGCTAGTAGTCATATATTATGATAATACCAATCTAATCAACATATCAAAGAATCTAGTGATGCATTCCAAAACAAAGTACATTGCTATAAAATATCACTTTGTAAGAGAATTAGTACAAGATAAAGAAGTCAGATTGGAATATGTGAATAAAAAGGAATAGATTGTAGATATATTCACCAGGTGATTGCCTAAGGATGTATTTTTGTATCTAAGAGGTAAGCTAGGGTTAATTCCCCTATCTAAAGCTCACTAAATAAAGTTTAGTGATGCATCAGCAGGAGCTAAGTTGAAGATCAATCAGATGATGTAACATTATCAAGAGCATATTGTAGATGTATTAGTGCTCAAGGTACATTGATACTAATTAGAATTGTAGTCTTTGGTATGTGTTGTCAAAGAGGGAGAAGTGAATTGTCATATCTCTCAAAAAAATTGTCATTCCAAGAGGGAGAATATAAGAAGTTCTATCATAGAGGGAGAATTCTACAAGAGGGAGCATTTCTATAAAATAACATCAAAAGAAACTAAACTGGGCAAAATATTATTGCAAAGAGAGGGAGTATTGTTCTCAAAATTTCATTGGTTTATGATATGTTGTGTTGCCATCAATGCCAAAGAGGGAGATTGTTGGATACAATTGATCAATTGTGTGTTTTTCTAAATGTTACACAAATGTTAGATCAGTTGACAGTCAGTGCATGCTGAGCTCACTTATTTAGTAAAGATACTTCTCCTTGTCTACCAAGCATTCCTATTCAGAAGACAGTGTCAACTAAGTTCACTTGGGAGTTGAAGGAATTCATGCTGAAAAGAGTGTTAACCGAGCTTAGTTGGTTAATGAAAGAAAGTTGAACAGAGTTAGTGGTGACCGAGTCCACTCAGTAACCAAAGGAATTTTGCAAGTTCAAAGTGTTAACCAAGCTTTTGTTGGTTAACACAAGAAATCACTTCAGAGTTAATTTCTACCAAGCTAGGTCGGCTAACTAAGGATTTTCTTATTTTGGCATGTGAAGCTTAATTGTTTAATCTAATGATACTAGCTAACTATGATGATGAATATTAGTTATTCTAATTTGTATTTAAGTTTACTTGACAATCTAGAAGGTATAAGAAAAAGGTCAAGTTGGTTTTTCATAGTATGCAAGTTGTAATGAATGAACTGCAAGAAATGAAGAGTGGAAGTGAACTTGAAAGATAAGAAAAATATCCTTGTGGTGTAGAAAAGCTATATTTGATCAAGAAGGATTAAGTACAAGGTAGAATAGAAATCTATAATCAAAAATTCAGTTTCATCTCAATCAGGTCATTTCATTGTTACATTCTAACCATTGTAGCAGTGATCTAAAATCTCTTAACAGAGTTGGTTTAATAGCCATTTGTAAATCCTCTAACAAGGTGGCAATTCTATTGAATTATTTCAAGACCTCTAACAAGGCCACTCCTAACAAGGTGATTAAATCCTTTAATAGGGTCACACCTAGCAATGTGTTTTTTAACCTTTTTTAGGGTTGGCTCCTAATAGGGATCACTTTAGAAGAGTGAAAAATAGTAACTAGTTACAATTGGTGGTTTTTCCCAAATTGAGTTTCCACATTAAATCCTAGTGTCATATGTGTTCATGTTATTATTTTCATGCTTGCAATTGAGATTAAATAATCACTAATATTATCTTAAGATTAGTAAAGTTAACATATTCAATATTTACCAAGTTACAGTATTTTGTATGTTTACAAAGCATTAGCAGGATTTAGTTTTCAGATTGTTATTTTGTATTTACATCTAAGGGATCTAGGAATTATTTTAGTAGTAACTAATTCACCCCTCCCCTCTTATTTACTCCTTTTATATTTCCAACATTCAACATCCCTACAAACATCCCAATCTAGAATTAGGAAAGGGGAAGGATTTTAGATTTAGATCATGCTATACTTTATAGATAGTATGTTTTAACATGAGACTTAAGAGATACACCAAGTATTAAGTAATAAAATATTAGTAAAGTGAAAGTATTTACCATATTTCTTTGAGAATTTTCCTCCCTATAATTAAATAGAAAACAGAAGATGGTTAGTTAGTTATAAAAAAATCCTTAAAAGCTATATGACATTACTTGACAATTAACAAAATACTCAAAGAAAGAAACTTATCATCTCAAATTTATAATTTAAACTATTGACATTTTATATACTAAAAGTACAAAAATATTTTAGCATTAATACAAAAAAGAAGAGAAGATATTTATATTTTAATATGGCAAATCATGTCAAGCATATCAAGAAATGCCTACAAGAGACCAACACAAGTAACACAGAAAATAATATTGCATGTCTACTGTTGAGAAAGGAACTACAAAACTATTCACAGGGGGGAAATGAAAATCAATTGTAACCATATTTGTCAACCAAATTTTAGTCTCACTCCATCAATAGCATATATACCAATTGAGTTGCATTGTATAGAATAGACTCCAAATGGCTATGAAGATTTTAGGCCAATTGTTAAAAATCATAAAGGTGTCTAATGTTAATAGTTATTAGTTTACACACAAACCCAAGTTGTTATAAAACTAGAATTTATAAAAATAGACAAAGCATGCCCTTTCAAAAGAAAAACATAACTCGATTGACTGTAAGCTTAGCATCAAGTAAATACCCATCAAGATGAGGTGCTACAGCAAAAGTAATGAAAAACCAAGGTCCATTAGTATTTGTGCCACCATTTTCCATCTAAATAATTCCAGGTCCCTCATGGTTTAACCAAAAAAATTCATCTGCAAAGATTTAAAAAATAAATTAAAATTCCAACAATATGATTTTACATTCAAAGTGAAGTAATAAATTATAATAGAGTGGACAATGACAAACCTACGAACCTACCACCATAAACACTTTCTTGACCAATACATGTGTAAAAGGAAAAACCCAGTCAACTAAAAATCATTGAATCCATATATACAAGCACCTTTTGTATGTATTTAAAACAAAAGCATATATAATATATTTCTACTCATCATCATCATCACTATAAGAGTGTCTTGAAATTAGGCACCTTCTAGACACTTTTACAAAGAAAATTGAAAAGATGGTTGAATAAAGTTGTACACACTAAACAATCATTTTCTTAACCATAATTATGTTAAAAATAAGGCTTGGTGAATTTATATAACAAAATTCTACAAATTCCTAGAAACATCTAGAATATTTAAAAATTATATTGCCTACTATGAAGCATTATAGAAGTAGCTTTAATTTCATGCACAATTACCACAAACAAAATATTTCCCGTAGATCTTCAATAAATATTTTTATTTTTTACATGAAAATGAAGAGAACTAAACATACATGTCTAGAAAACAAGCATAAAGATTGTATTAAAATTTCATAATATTTTCATATATTTTTCTCAAAAATATGCATTCAACAAAAAAGAAACTAGCCTTGACAAACAAATTACCTTGGAAAAGAGGGGAAAACAAGATAATTTCATATTATATTAATTAGTATTAATATTTACAACTTGAAAACATATTATATTAATATTATTTAACCATATCTACAACTTCAAGGAAAAAAAAGAAATAACATATATTCACAACACTCCAAAACTAGAGGAAAAACATTTAGCACAGAAACTAAAACTGATGGCCCTAGGTTCTACTTAAGCATTTGCAACATAACTGTGCTCCCCCTTAATAAGTAATTTGTACTAATTGTAATGGTTTTCAAACTATCTCTAATAAGAGGAAAGATTAGTTGTCTATAAAATATTTCCACAAGATAAGATATTTGAAGTGGAATCTTTGTTCCAACTCAAAATTAAGAAACTCAAGAGTTACATAGATTGCAGCATCCTTACCAAGGAAGGACAATATTTGCACTCATGTCAAGTATTCTAAATTCTAGAAATAGACACTCAATGAAGTCATTTAGAATGATAATCTATTATATGAACATTAAAGATAATAAAAATCACAAGATTAGAAACACCATTGAACCAGATGCAATAGATCTTTCATCACTTAACAAACTTTGAGTTACAAATTGCATACATGAAAGCTTTAACACAGGTCATGATGAGCTATACTGTTGAGTTGCATCAAATAAGAAATTTTAGAATCATAGGTGGAATTAATTTTTAGAGCATATTATTCAAGCCCATGTTCCAACTCCACCACCCATCACCATAATATTCCACATGTCATTTCCACATGACCTTTGTACTAAAAAAGAGAACAAGAAAGAGGTGGACAACAATGCTACTATAATACCAATTTGTTCATAAACTAAATAACCAAGTTACCACAAGGCATAAGGCTACTAATACAAGTATAGGTTTAAAGATGGGAGCACCAATCAAATTAGGGTCTGCAAGGAAAAAAAAGAGAAAAAAACTATATTATATATAAATGTCGTCACCAAAAAATGTAGGAATGCAAACCCATACACTGACCACATTTTAATAATGGAGATTCTCAGAAACTAGAGTACATAATTATAAGGAAAGGAAAGAGAATCAAAATAATGGGTATAATATGTAGTCACGTGTATAATTTGACTATGCTCTCTATATACATAAGATTCATCTATACGAATCACATCATCATCTAAGCTACAACTCATACTAATAAAGTGTTTAAAATATAAATATTTGCACAAAGAGTCCAACATCTATCAAGAATAAGGAGAAACATATATTGGTATACAAGAGTTGCAACACTTCAATAGAAAGGATATATCATATATACAAAGTTAAATGCCAAAAACTAGAAAAGAGGACATAATCAATGGAAGTAAACTTCAACAATAAAAAAATATAAAACCAAACATATAAATGAAGAAGAAATTTTGGAATCAGCATTAGGAACAACTACATAGCCCTATTAGCAATAATAATTATATCCATAGCTTTTCTCGTGATAAACACAAAACCATCACATAAGAAGAAAGAAATAAGATGTACACCTACAATCTAAGTTTTCTTCCACACTTTATGCCATTGAATAATATTGGCTCTAAGAACCTTGTCTACACTTCCATCGCATCACTCATTCCAAGTGGTAGAAGGAATGTTATTAAGAAAGAGTACATTGAAACATATTGAGGAGTGACTACCACCATCATATTTAGAGGATGTACATCCTTGCATAGCTGGGACATTCCTATTATATCAAACAAAATAAGAGGAAAAATTATGTTGTTAAAAAAAAATTTAGTATTAACACCTAAAATGGTAATGGAGGATTGTATGCAGATGTTCTCTACAAAGGCTTTGTATCTTTCTCACACCTATATTAAAATCATGCCAATAATGTTTACTGGGGTTCAAGTGGACATGTCAAACTAAAATTAATCATGAAAAACATTTAAGGTCTTGATTGCATAAATTATTTCTACCAATGTTATGAATCATAATTTATGATCTTCTCTTTGTCTATTGTTACACTTTCTTTATTCCAATGATAGATTATGGTGCATGATGGACAACATTTATGGAAGGAAGTTTCATGTGATCAAATTATGATAGAAATTTTGTCATGAATAAATGTAGTGTGATTTACTACATTGCATGAGAGTGAAAATTTAAAAATTGTTGAGTAAAATTAGAAATAAGTATCATATGAGATTACCAATCTTTAATGGCAAGGTGCCATGGTGCTGAAAAATACCATTGGTTTGATTGTGGCTAATACAAATAATTATGACTCTAGAGCTCAAAGTTCACTATTTTTTATACTTTCTTCTTTCCTCTACCACCAACCTTAGTTTCCTAAACCTAGTCCAAGTCCTTATAAAACCACACATACCACAAGTAAACCTATCAGGAAATTAATAACAAAATAGGTCCTACCTTGAAGGAGAAAAAAAAACAACAAACACTAGTACATTTGAGGTCAATTTTTTACCTTTAATTTCAACCAAGGCCTTTTTTTGGTCTGTTAAATTCTCTTTTTTAGTTTATGAGCCTGATTTGCTCAATTTTTTTACAAATATCCTTGATTTGGTCTACTTTAGACCTAATCAGGTTCATAATCAAAAAAAATAAAAGAAAAAGGTGCATGCGAGGATTTATTTCAAAATTTGGGCATTATGAGTGGGAGCTAATTTAGAGGTTTGTACACTTTGGAGGTTTGCAAGTATTAAATTCAACAATGTTAATCCCACCAGAGAAGATATGAATGCATACTATGTAGCTAGGTCTAAGAGTGATGTGAGTGTGAAGAAATTTTCCTTCAAACATGTGTTTTCCTTTCCTTCTATGTAGTTCCCCCACCACACATACACATGCCATGAAGCCACGATTGAAATTTGATTGAAAAGATCATTGATAAAAGAGAGAGATTACTAAAAGAGGGAGATTGTTGAAGAAAAATATGTGTTTCAATTATTATTTTGTCACTGATGTCAAACTTGCTATTTTCTATTAAGAAAACTTCTTATAAGATTCAATTACCATCACTTAGTTTATTGATGAAAAGGATTTGATCAATTAGATGTAACGATAGCACCTAGAGGAAGGTTAAGTTATAATTATGTAATGAAGTAAAAGGATTACTTAAGACACTAATGACATGATATATTGATAATCTACTTAAGTTACAAATGTTGGCTACACTAAAAAAATTCAGAAGAACAAGTTACACAAAGTCTATCTACCTAGCTTGATTGAGTAGGACAGTAGGTGTTGAGAAACATTAGTACAAGCCAAGTAGAAAATTAGTTGGAGCTAAGTAAAGGAAAATACTCATGTATGTCAAGTATAACAATAGATGTCGAGTAAAGTTTACTTGATGCCGAGTAATATAGTATAAGTTAAGCATCAAAAGATTGATAATGCCAAGCTACTGCATTATGTTAAAGATCAAAGATTTTCCAAATCTAAGCCAACAAGTTTATTTTCTTGAAACTTGTGAACTATGAGAAAGGTAAGGTTGATGAGCTAGTGGCACAAAAATTCTTGGAAACCATTCTTTAGGAAAATTCAAATAGATTCTATGAGAATTTTATAGTAGAGATACAAGATATGGGGTACATACATTGTATTCTAACTAATTTGTCCAAACCCTAAAATGGATGATGGAAAATGGAAAAGTGTCTAAATTCTTATTTATAGCAATGTCTAGTCATGAAGCAAAGTGTGAGAGCACAGTGAAGGGATAAAAGGTTTTGCTTCATCAAGTGACCTAAAAGGTGACTGCATTGACATGCTAAGCAAGAAGGCCTAAGGAGATGAATGCTTCAAGGGTGAACAAGCTATCAGAACTACAAAGTGCAAAGGCCATGTAGAATTGAGGACTGAATAGAGATCTGTAATCTGTAAGAGAAGCTATATGTTGAATCAAATTAAAGCTCTATTGTTACTCTCTAACAATTGTATCAGTCTAGGATAAATCCTTTGGATTAAGGTTGACCTAATAGTCATTTGAAAATGTTTTAGCCGAGTTTCATTCCAAGTGAATGGCCTAAAGTCCTCTAACAAGGCTCACTTCTAATAAGGTGATTGAAATCCCTTAATTAGGTTACATTTAATAGTGTGTGGTGTAACCTTTAAAAGGGTTGGCTTCTCATAGGGCATCACTTTAGAAGAGTAAAAAGGAGTAGCATGTTACTGGTGATTTTTCCCAAATTGGGTTTCCATATTAAATCATTGTGTCAAGTATGTTGATGAATCTCTATGTTTCATGTTTACATTTCTGCAAGTTTATTTAACATTAACCTACAAGTTTTAGTGATTGGATGGATGCATGCATAAGACATGAATGTTTTATGGATCTACTAAGCTAAGAGAAAAGTTTTATTTGTACATCTAGAGCTTAAATAACTAATTCAACCCCCCAGTAATTCTAAATAATTTCAACAATTGGTATCACAGCCATCTTCCAAAGAGGACTAGTTTGAAGGTAATAGAAGCACAAATATCAAGATGTCAAAAATAGATGTACCCAAGTTGAATAGAAACAACTTTCCTGCATGGAAAAGTTTGATGGAGCTAAACCTTGGAGGATTGGGAGATCATGCGCAATCTACCATCACAGTAGAACATGTTGATCCTACTAGAGTTCCAACTACTAAAGAAATGAAGAAGAAAGAATACAATCAAGTGATCTTGGAGATAGCCTCTTCCCTAAGCTATGTTGAATTTGATGATATCAAAGGATGTGACACTACAAATAAAATATGGGATGCCCTACACACCATCTATGGAGGAGACAAAAATGTGCAAAGATTCAAATCTAAGAGCCTCAGAGGTAAGTTTGATGATATGACAATGGAAGAAGGTGAGAATATTGCTCAATATGTTGCTAGGATAAAAGAAGTTGTTAGTGCAATAAAAGGAGCTATTGGTCATATAGATGATATACTGTGTTAAGAAAAGTATTGAGAACACTATTTCCTATTTACGCTATTAGAGTTTCTGCAATCCAAGAATTGAGTTGTATTCTAGGAAATAATCTAACTCTTCAAGGTCTGGTAGGTAGACTCACTACTTTTGATCTATCTAAAATTGATAATTACAAATCTAAGATTCTTGAATCTACTTTCAAGGCTAAGTTGTTATTGAAAGATTATGATAAGAAGAGGCAAAAGAAGAAAAGAAAGATAAAACATGTGTCTAATGATAGTGATATGGATGAAGAAGATGTTGAACAACTTGAAGCATTGTTGGTAAGAAGATTTCATAGAGGTAAAGGCAAGTTCAAAGGTAAGTTACCCATCATTTATTTCAATTGCAATGAGATTGGTCATATTGCTACTAGATGTCCATAGAAAAAGGACTACAGAGGAAGTGATAAATAAAAAGGTAGAAGAAATGAAGACATCAAGGATTTCAAAGATAAAGGCAATAAGTGATACATTGTTGAATAGGATGATTCTGATGAACATGATGATGAAGTTGTTTATGTTATAATGAAGGATGAATCAAATGAAGATGAGGAAACTACACTTGTGACTTTTGTGAACAAAAATTATAGATGGATCATTGACAATGGATGCTCACATCACATGACTGGAGACAAAAATAAGTTCATTACCTTAAATTATTATGATGAAAATAGTGTAAGATTTAATAATGATGCACCATGTTTGATAAAAGGAAAGGGTTCTATCAAACTCACAAATAAGATCTCAAGTGATAATGCTTATCATGTTGAAGGACTAAACTATAGTCTATTGAGTGTGTCACAACTAAAAAATTTGGGATGCAAGATTGAATTTAAAAACAAGATTGCTAAGATATATGACACAAATGGGAAATTGATTGGAAAAAGTGATCAAACTAGAAGCAATCTATTATATCTTGATATAGAGGATGCTACTTGTCTTGTTGTAAAATTTGATGATGTATGCATATGGAACAAGAGGTTATGTCATGTTAAATTCAATAAATTGGTTAGTTACAGTAACATGAAGAAAGTTAGAGGTTTTTCTAAGTTGAAGAAACCTAATAATGCAATGTGTAACCAATGTCAGCTAGGCAAAAAGACAAAGTCAAGTTTAAAGAGTAAAACTTATACCTCTATAGAAATACTAGATATTGTTCATACTAACTTATGTAGACCAATTTAAAAGAAAATCTACAAGGGAACAAGTACATTATGCTATTTGTTGATGATTATTCTTGAATGATGATAGTCATGTTTCTAAAAACAAAAATCCAACACTTTTCAAATGTTTAAGTCATACTTTGCAAGAGTTGAGAAGGAAATAGGTAAAAGTTTGAAATGCTTGATATCAGATAGAGGAGGAGAATTCACATCAAATGAGTTTTAAATATTCTATAATGATAGAGGAATCAATGAAAGACATCTGCCCCCAGGACCCCTCCACAAAATGTAATTGCTAAAAGGAGAAATAGTTCTATAATGGACTGTGCTAGAACACTCATGATGGAGAATAATGTTTCTTTGAAATAATAGAGAGAAGTTGTAAGTACAACTATCTATATGTTGAACCATGTGAAAATCAAGAAAGGTACTCATTCAATAGCTTTTGAACTATGGTATGGATACTCACCCAATGTAAAATATTTTAAGGTATTTGGAAGAAAATGTTACATTCTTAAAGATGTAAGGAATGGTAAGCTTGATGGAAAAAGTGAAGAAGTTATATTCCTTGGCTACTCTATAAGAAGTAAAGCATAGAAGTGTTTGAGTACTAAAATTAACAAAATTGTGGAAAGTGGAAATGTGAATTTTAATGAATATATAGAAGTAAATGATGCTGAACCTATGAAAGATATAGAAGGAAAAAAATCATTTGTATAATTTTATGAAGGAATGTCTACTGAAGAAGATACTACAAATCAAGTTTGAAACCAATAGTAAGTTTCAAGGACTATCGATTCACACCCTATGAATACCAAGTTGCATTCAAGAACTAAGCTACATTCAGATACTGAGTTATAGAATGAAGCAGTTGAACATTTCAATTTAGAAATTAGTATACATGAAAGATATGATCAAATGCCTGACAGAGATATACATACTAACTCTAAAACTGAAAGACAAAATGAAGAAATAAGACCTAAGCCAAGATTATCCAAATATGTCATAAGACATCATCCTACTACCCAAATCATTGGAAATAAAGATGCTAGACCAATTATGACAAGAAACATATTGATAAGTGAATGATGTTTTCTAAGCATAAAGAAGCTCAAATTAGTAAAAGATGCATTAGAATATGTTGACTGGTACAAAGCCATGGAAGAAGAGATTGAACAAAGAGAAAAGAACAAAACATCGAATCTAGTTCCTAGACTAGAAGACAAGAATTTGATTGGTACCAAATGGGTATTCAGAAACAAGCTCGATGAAAATAGTAAAATCACAAAGAACAAAGAAAGATTAGACTGCAAAGGATATGCACAAGAAGAAGGAATTGACTATGCAGCGACATTTTGCCCAATTACAAGATTGGAAGGAGTAAGAACTCTCCTTTCTTATGTTGCATACAAAGGTTTCAAATTTTATTAGATGGATGTTAAATTTTCATTTCTCAATGGCATAATGGAAGAAGAGGTTTACATAGAATAACCATAAGGATTTTTTGATGTTAATAATAAGAACATGGAATGTAGACTACACAAAGCTCTATATGGTTTGAAACAAGCACCAAGAGCAAGGTATGATAGACTTCATAAGTATCTTGTTAAGATTAGATTTGAGAGGACTAATGATAATAGCAATCTGTACATAAAGACAAAGAAAGAAAAGGAATTTTTTTATCCACAATCTTTGTTGATGATATAATATTTGGAGGACAAGATGCTTCATGTAAAGATTTCCCAAATCAGACGAAGCATGAATTTAAAATGTTAATGTTTGGAGAAATCAATTTTTTTGTGGGAATACAAGTATATCAGCTCAAGTATGGTATATTTATCACTTAGTCAAAGTATATCAAGAAAATATTGAAAACTTTTGGATTATAATATTCCAAACTAGCGAGCACATCTATGATAATAGGACACAAAATGTCAAAGAATGATGATTCAATTGAAGTAAACCAAACAATGTATACGTCTATGATTGGCAAGTTACAATATATTATACATAGAAGACCTGATATTGCACTATCTATAGGGATAGTTGAAAGATTCTCTAAAAATCCCAGGGAGAACCATTTGATGGCTATGAAGAGAATAATGAGATACTTGAAAGGAATAGGAGAGTTTGGTCTATACTACAAGATGAATGAAAAGTTTGACTTGAGAGCCTACACTGATGCTGACTGGAGTGAAAAAATAGGTGACATAAAGAGCACCAGTGGAGAAACATTTTTCTTAGGAAAAAGACTAGTTACATGGACTAGCAAGAAAAAAAGATGTATCTCATAATCTAGTGTTGAAGTTGAATATGTTGTTGTTGTTGTAAATTGTAGAAACATTGTATGGATCAAGCAACTACTCAAAGGAATGAAGGAAGAGATCACAAAACCAGTGATACTTTATTGTGATATTACAAGTGTTATAAATATATCAAAGAATCTAGTGATGTATACAAAGACAAAGCACATTGGAATAAAGTATCATTACATGAGAGAGTTAGTTCAAAGCAAAGAGGTGAAGATGGAGTATGTCAACACAAAGCAGCAAATTGCTAATGTCTTTAGAAAATCATTACCTAAGGATGCTCATGAACGTCTAAGAGGTAAATTAGGGGTGATACTTGATGCAACAAAAGGAAAGAGAATTCACAAAGGAAATTTCTTAGCCCTCATCTAATATAATTACAGCAAAAACATGACAACAAGAAACAATAATGCAAGATTTGATATCAAATCACAACTCTTTATTTATAGATATAATTGATTACATGTAATATGCCTGAGTGTAAGGCCTTTCAAGTTAGGGAAAAATAGAAATAGAAATTACAAAAATAAGTTCTAAAAGATCCAACAAGATCTAACTTACAAACCAATCTTAGCTAGTCTAGATACACAACTAAATAAGAACACCAAGAAGAATCCACACTTGTACATGTAGGTCCACTAAGAGATCCTCTAGTTCCTAAGCCACAACTC
This sequence comes from Cupressus sempervirens, assembly GCA_028749045.1. NCBI lineage: Eukaryota > Viridiplantae > Streptophyta > Pinopsida > Cupressales > Cupressaceae > Cupressus > Cupressus sempervirens. The sequence goes on along the minus strand of CM053787.1, from coordinate 641,051,646 downwards.
TAGATCTTCAAATTCACATCTATTATTCATTCCATCCTCACTTCATGAATAAAAGACTCCATAAAACCCCTACTTATAAAAATCTAAGCCACAATTCATCCCAAAACACAAATTAAATACAAATTAATAAATTAAATGCCACAAGTCAGCCTGCAACATTAAATTAAATTTCTAGAAATTGATATCCAAGTAAAATCATGATATCTCCTTGCTCCAATTGAATTGGAAATCATGCTTCAAGATGTAGGTAGAGATTTAGGTCCTCTAAAACCCATTAAATTTGCAAAGGTTGATTCACCAATGAAAAGTTTTCATCCACTCTAAAAGTCAAGAATAGAAACTATCATGGAGAACTACCAAAAATTGATACTTCAGAAGAATTGCCATATCTCCCAACCTATAAGGAACTAGAATTGTACCTTGGGTATAAGCAAGTAATCTAGGTCCTCTTCAATACTTGAAAATTATATTTCTCTAACTCATTAAGGATAATTAGTTATATAGTTTGCAACACACACCTAGAAACTAGAAAAAATGCAATTCTGATAGCAAGGTAAAATAGTTGTTACTTCAACTCAATCCATCCAAACACTATGAAATCATGATGAAAGGTTATCCAATGTTTATATAACACATCCCTAACCATGAAAACATAACTCCACCAAAATCCAAGATCAATTCTCCTCAACACTTAACCAAAATCGCTCCAAACATGCAAGATTGCAAGCAAGTCTAGGATGCTCCTACATCAATACTCCTATCAAAAGCTATCTAAGTAAAAAGAGAACTACCCTACATCAAATGATCTGATATTCATATGTTACACATTTATGTATAGGATCTTACTTTAGGAGCTTCCTAAAGTAATCATAGAGCTGAAACTTCTAAAATAGTGAGAAGCACGGTGACAGAGGGTGAAACTGAAGAAACAACAAAAGCTTATATCTGCATGTTAAAATGAAAAGATGAAATATCTTTTGTTGTAAAAGAAGGAGAAAGAGAATTAAACTAATAAAAATCTTGAATATTTTGGGGAGATGTTAGAAACTGATCATCAGAAGAAGAAGTTAAGTAACAACTAATATGCAACTGATCAGAAGGGAGAAAGGATTTCAAGAGATTGTTATCTTATAGGGAATTAATTGTTGATGTTGCTGATTAGAAGAAGACACATGTGTAATAAGGGAGATATAGAAAAATGAAGAGGAAGAACTCTTAAATCTACCTAGTAAGACAAAGTTACAAGAATAAAATTAGAGGGAGTTACAAGAAAGAATTTTGTAACCCAATTAGAAGATGGAAGTTGTTGATCGAGGGAGAATTTTGATACAAATTTTCTTTTTGGTATTTTCTTACTATTTTAACCTATTCAATATGGTTGAACACAATTTTTTACCATTTATTCATAAGACAAATACTTATAAGATTCAAGTACTATCACTTAGTTGATTGACAAAGAGGATTTGATCAATGAGATGTAACAATAGCACCTAGAGTAAAGGTTGAGTTATGATTAAGTAATGAAGTACAAGGATCAGTTAAGACAATGATGACATGATGTATTAATAATCTACTTAAGGTTTAAAATGTTGGCTAAACTAAGCAATTTCATAAGAACAAGTTACACAAAGTCTATCTAACAAGCTTGGTAGAGAAAGAGAGTAGGTGGCGAGAAAAGTTAGTACAAGCCAAGCAAAAAATTAGTTGGAGCTGAGCAAAAAAATATCTAGTGTATGCCGAGAAAAACAATAGATGTCAAGTAAAGTTTAGTTTATGTCAAGCATCAATAAACTTTAGTTGATGTTGATTGATTTTATAGTTGATGACGTGTAATGCATTATGTGCTAGGCATCAGAGGATTGATAATGCCAAGCTATTGCATTATGTTATAGATCAAAGATTTGTTGAATCTAAGCCAACAAGTTTTTTTTCTTGAAAGTTATGAACTAGGAGAAAGATAAGGTTGATGAGCTAGTGGCACAAAAAAATTTGTAAACTATTTTTGAGGCAAATTCAACTAGATTCTAGGAGAATTTTTTAGAAGAGATACAAGATATGGGTAGACATGTTGTATTCTACCTAGTTTCTCCAAACCCTAAAATGGATGATGGAAAATGGAAAAGTATCTAATTTCCTATTTATAGGAGTGTCTATCATAAAGAAAAGTGTGAGAGCACAAAGAAGGAAGAAAAGGTTTTGCTTCATCAAGTGACCTAAAAGGCGACTACATTGACATGCTAAGCAATAAGGCTTAAGGATATGTACACTTGAAGGGTGAACAAGCTATCAGAATTGCAAAGTGCAAAGGCCAAGTAGAATTGAGGACTAAATAGAGATCTGTAATTGGCAAGAGAAGTTGTAAGTTGTATCATATCTGTTAGAGTAAATAATTAATTATTAATTATTTATTCTATTACTTAAGCTTACTTAGGTTAATGCATATTTAGTATTTAATGCATGTAGTGGTTGTTGTTGACAACTCGGGAGTTTTCTCCTTTTTTAGCATATTCCACTTTCTGAGGATATGTGCTGAGTTGTCATTTTTGTCCTCTACCTCCTTCCAGCTTGTTCTACAAGCTTCCATGAGGCCTTTTTAAACGGTCTCTCTCTCATTGTATTCTATTCTATTCACATAGCAATCTCATTTTTCCTATTGTGAAATATTTCCTCTTGCATTGTTTGCTTCATGCTCTTGCTCTTTCGATTTCTCTTCAGCAAGCTATTTGCATGTAGGTGATCTTGGCGACTGCGGAGTTGGATTTCATCAACTCCTACATGGTATCAGAGCCTCCCTGCTGCTTCTTGTTTGAAGGATTTGTGAAGCCGTGATTTGAAGTCACAAACCCTAGTTTGTTTGTGCATTTTTTCTTCAAATCAGGGCTAGAGCGAATTTTTGGAGCACTTTCAGCCCAAACGGGCATCACCATTGGATCCGGAAGGCCATTTACAGTCAAAATTCATATAAAACTTTCCATTTTTGGAGACAGAGCTCCGGAAGGCAAAGTTTTTTTACATCGGAAGCTTCCGTACGGACTGTACGGACGATTTGCGATTTTAAAATTAAAAAAAAGGGCTTCTTTAAGGCACTCCGCCTGGGCACCACCGGCGGGCCAACTCGACGCCGCCAGCGCTCCGCCACCAGCGCAGCACCACCGGCGGGCCAACCTGTTTTCGGCCGCCGCAGCGCCTCTGACAGGCCGCTCCGCCAGCGGCCCCCGCCGCGGCGCCACCCCAAACATCCGCCACCCGGGCGCAGGTGCCTCCGCCACCGCAGACAGCGGTGCCGCCGGGTTTTCCTCCCGGGCGCCACCGCCACCGGCGGTTTCCGCTGCTCCGCCGCCCTGCGGCCCCTCCAACCACCAACCGCCACGTGGCTGCCAATCGATGTGCTGACGTCATATTCCGGTGCGCTGATGTCACTTTCTCAGCATATGACATCACCTTGCCGGTAATTGGATTTTTTTTCCGGCGACAGGTTTGTGACGGGCATACGGCCGTCAAATTTATGCCAGTGTCTGTAATTTTCCAGCAAGTGTATTTTTTTGAGCAGGAGTCGGTTTTTTGGCTATAACTTGAGCATACGGAGGTCTTTTTCCGATCCGAAAGAAGCGTCGGAAAGCTGACTTAGAGACGGACACATTGGTGCTAGTTTTTCAAGATTTTGAGTTCGTTTGAGCTTCCATTTTTGGTGTCAAAGTAGAGGTTTTTTCTGCATCAACAAATCCAGGTTCCTTTCCAGTTTTTTGCTTTCCTTAGCTATTTTTTTGTGGTATTTGGGAGATATTTTTGTATGTTTGTGGGGGGGGTGTCTTTCTTTTCTGTAATTTACTTCAGTTAAGACCCTTCTACTTCCGTCTTCTTCTTTTCTCTCAATGGCGGATCCATCTATATCCCGTCTCACACCACACAACTACCACACATGGAAAGCACAAATGACTAGACTTCTAATGTCAAGAGGTCTATGGTCTTGTCTGGATGAGCATCAGCCTAATCTCCAACGACCTTTTGAGATTCTACAACACAGGAACAAGATGGATGAAGCCATGGGGCTTATTGCACTCAACATTTCAGGCAGCTTGTTGTTTCACTTGGATGGTTTGACTACTCCACGGGCTTATTGGCTAAGATTTCAGACTTTGTTTGGACAAGTGAATGAGTTTCGGGCACTTCAGCTAGATGCAGAATTGACTTCTTTGACACCTGATCACTTTCCCACCATTGAGGACTTCTTGATGAAGTTCAAATCTCTACGTACACTTTTGCAAGGATGTGGGAAGAACAAAACAGATGATGAGTGTATCTTTTTGGTACTCTCAAAGTTAAAGGGACAGTATCAGATCTTCTCTTCCACTTTCTACTCCACTATGGATGCCTTGGGTGATAAACATAGGATGCCTTCATTTGAGATATTTTGTAATCGGTTAACCCGTGAACAATCGAAGATTACTCAAATGGATTCACTTTCAAGTTCTCAGTCACAGGCATTGCTTTCCAAGGTTACACAGGAACAGAAGTTGAAGCAGCTATCAGATCCCTCTTCTACTAGTTCATCATCTTCTAACAAGAAGGAGAAAAAGAAGACCGCAACTCCTACCTGTTCCTATTGTGGGAAAGGATCTCATGATGAGGCACGTTGTTTTCAGAAGAGATGTGATGGCTATGAGAAACAGATTGCTGATTTGCACGCTCTCTTTCAGAAGAGCACTATTTCCTCTCCATCCTCTTCTACCTCACAAGGGTCTTCTTTTCAGGCTTCTTCCACCTCTTCAACATCTGCATCAGATCTTGGAAAGGGTCATGCATTACAGGCTTCTATTGCATCTTCTTCACAGGTTCCTTGGATACTGGATTTAGGTGCTTCTCACCATATGACATCTTCTCAAGGTGTCTTCTCCACTCTTGAGGCTTCTCCTATTCCTCACATTCTCATGGGGAATAACACTGCATTACCAGTCTGTGGGAAAGGTTCAGTTCACATCCAAGATGGTATATTCAATGATGTATTGTATGTTCCATCTTTGTCTGCCAACCTTCTCTCAATTTCTCAGATTACACGCAGTGGATCAGGGAAGACAGTTGAGTTCACTACTGATTCAGTCTTCATTCGAGATCGTGCTACAGGAGATCTTATTGCTACAGGGGCAGTTGATCCTTCCACTCATCTCTATACCTTCTCACACTTTGGTCCACCATCTCCTTCGCAGGAGCATCGTGTGGTGCAATCAGGACACTTGAACCTTTGTATTGTTCCTGAGATCCCTATTTTGACTGCCACACCACAACTAGATGAGGGCTTTTCCTCTCTACAAGATTCTCCTTCCGCTCTACCTGATCTTCCAGCTTCATTTATTGAGACTCCAGGTACACTTGTTGCAGATACTTCAATGGACATTCATGACAATGTCATCACACCTGCCTTGGGAATTCCCGTTTCGGTTCCTCATACATTCTCTTCTGGACATCAGCTAGGCTTTCCAATTGCTCCTCTCGCGCAGGGATTTCCTTGTTACGTTCCTTTGTTCCTTCCGAATTGGAATTTCATTGGTTCGATCATTTCTACAGGAGCTTCATCATTATGGGGGGGGCTTGGTGTCTATTCTCATGGGGGGGCTGGTTGTACTTATGGTTTTGAGAGAGTCTCTTGAAACATTTCTGGCGGAAGTTGTCCTTGGGGGGATTGGTTGAGGCCTTCCTTCCTTCACTTCATGTTTCTTAGCATGTTGTTTTTACCTCTTTTTGGAGGAGGGTTTTTCCCACAGGGTTTTCCCTCTTTCTCCATTTTACAGAGGTTGCATTGTACATGGGTACCTAACATGGCCTCGTTGCCGGGACCCATTTTTTATTTCATCTTAGTTTTGTCAGCTTAAGGCATTTCCCTAAGTTGCACTTAAGGGGGGGTGTTAGAGTAAATAATTAATTATTAATTATTTATTCTATTACTTAAGCTTACTTAGGTTAATGCATATTTAGTATTTAATGCATGTAGTGGTTGTTGTTGACAACTCGGGAGTTTTCTCCTTTTTTAGCATATTCCACTTTCTGAGGATATGTGTTGAGTTGTCGTTTTTGTCCTCTACCTCCTTCCAGCTTGTTCTACAAGCTTCCATGAGGCCTTTTTAAACGGTCTCTCTCTCATTGTATTCTATTCTATTCACATAGCAATCTCATTTTTCCTATTGTGAAATATTTCCTCTTGCATTGTTTGCTTCATGCTCTTGCTCTTTTGGTTTCTCTTCAGCAAGCTATTTGCATGTAGGTGATCTTGGCGACTGCCGAGTTGGATTTCATCAACTCCTACAATATCAAAACTCTACTATTATTCTCTAATAATTGTATTAGTCTAGGGTAAATCCTTTGGATTAATGTTGACCAAATAGTCATTTGAAAATCCTTTAACTAGGTGGCATTCCAAGTGAAAGGCCTAAATAAATATAACAAGGCTCACTCCTAATAGGGTGATTGAAATCACTTTATTGGGTCACATTTAATAGTGTGTGTTGTAACCTTTAACAGGGTTGGCCTCTCATTAAGCATCTCTTCAAAAGAGTAAAAAAGAGTAGCATGTTACTGGTGGGTTTTCCCAAATTGGGTTTCCATGTTAAATCATTGTGTCAAGTGTGTTGATGAATCTTTCTGTTTCATGTTTATATTTTTGCAAGTTTACTTAACAATAACCTACAAGTTTTAGTGATTGGATGGATGCATGCATAAGACATGAATGTTTTATGGATTTATTAAGATGGGAGAAAAGTTTTATTTGCACATTTGGACCTTGAATAATTGATTCACCCCCCTCTTAGTTATTCTAAATAATTCCAATAGCCATTTGCTAGGCCATAGAGGGGTTTATGAGATTGGGATGCGAGTAAGGTTTATAACATGGCCTTGTCTAATAAGGTTTTCCTCACTAGGTAACATAGGGGCTTATAGGATACATATGAGAAGAGGAGTTTTACCTTTCTCACACTAGATGAAAATGGCTTTTGCCACTAACTTGGTTGTCGCCTATGATGGTTGTTCTAGCCTGATATATAGAGGGCATCATCCATTGTTACTCAACATTCTCCCACATTTTATTCACTTTCTCTTGATATGATTATAGCTTAGTCATTGGTTTTATAAGGAACACCTTCACCAAAATTGGACTCCTAGGTATTCTAAATTTATTAGATATATTTATTTAAGTCCTTCTTGTGATATTTTTTTGTTTTGAATGTACTTTTACCAACCTTAGTGAATCTATGTTGCTACATTTTAAATTGTTGTGTGTAGATTTTTTTATATTGATTTTTTAGGTACAACAAAGTCAATAATGAACAAATTATACAAGAAATTGTAAGAGTTATCAATCAGTCCTATGTGAGTACCATTTTGGAATTATGGTGTTTTGGATATGTGTGTCTATGTTTATCAACCCAAATCTATTAATTAGGATCTTTAACAATGACTCACCTTCAAAACTTGTATAAAAATTCTAAATTTCCTAATTTATCATAGGATTTATAATATGGTGAGGATTCATAACTTAAAAAACCTTCTTTTTATTTCTTTATCTTATGGATGTGACATTAATTAGGATTTACTACATTTTCTAAAAATTGAAATTATGAAATGTTAGATACACATTTTATTTTTTGACTTCTAGTTGTCCTCAACTTTAGGTGGATTTTAGGAAGAATTTTAAGGTAGAATGAAAATTTCTTGCCATCAAACATTTACTAAATTGGTTGTTCAATAGTAAGATTCAAGGTTTAAAGAGTATTTGGTAGGCATGATGGTGTAGGAGCACCTAGGTAGGGAAAGGGTAGACCTAGGGCTTCTTTCATGTTTTGGATTGCAATGATGCTAAATAAATCACTAGATTAATAAGAGGATCAACTTGGTCCTAAGATGAGGTTATATAGGCTAGAAGAGCCCCATAATGCAATATCTCTCCTAATTGCTCAAATGCTCGAAAAGGTGTTCATTTGGCTCAATAGAGCTTTTTTGGGTTTTGAGGGATAAATAGGGAAATCAATGTTTTTAATATACTTATTAGTTGTTTTGAATCCATATTAGCCCTTTTGGAAAGTTTGATAGCAAGTGGATCAATTTTGAGTAGTCAATTTCCAAAATTACAAAAATTAATCATTTCTTGCAAAGTTGTCATTGACAACTTTTGCATCTTTTATCCAAAAAGATAAATTTCTTTGTGGGAGCTCTTTAACCAGTTAAGGTATTTTATTTTGGTCATGCAAAGCCTATATAAGGCCAAACTCAACCTTTCAATAGGTTGGAGAAGTAAGTTAATGCATTGTATGGACTATGAGGACAATAAGTAAATGACAGTTTTGGTTTTTTTGTTGCTCATAGCATGAAAGTGGATTGACTCTACAAATATTTGTGTTACAATAGTTAGGATGGTTTATTTTAAGATTATATACTTAGTTTTTTTTACTTTTTATCAATCTTTGTGTGGTTAAGTAAATTGATTTGTGAATCAATAGCCTGTTGTTATAAATAGAGTAGTATGTGCAAAATGGATTCTTAGGTGACTTCCCATGTATGCATGGTAAAACCTCTTGGGATTTGGAACTAGACTCCTTTTAGATTATGTAAAAACAAGGAGAGCCCATGGGAAGCATAACAGACAATTTTAATCTCATTCACTAGGCAAGCAAACCATGTTTGGTTAGGGATCACAGACCTGTAAAAGAGCATTTGGAGTGGATTAAAGTATAGATACATCAATCCAAGAATGTGGTGTGTATGAGGAAGGTATAGACTAACCTCAATCTAAAGAAGAATTCTTGGTGAGGTTTGTAAGGGGGTTTTAAGCCAAATAGCACCAAAACTCTTGAAACCCTTAAATTAGGCCTAAAAGTCTGCTTGTGTTGTACAGACAAGTTGAGGGCTTAAGAATTTAAAAATATTTGAGTACTCTAAAAAGGGTACCCAAAAAGGTGACTTTTTTGGGTCATTAATAAGGGATTTTTCAAAATATCTCAGTTTTAGTGCATTTGGAGGGCTTATTCTTATAGCCCTTTTCCAAGCATTTGAGTACAAATTGACCTATGGATTGCAACTAGAATAGGGTTTTGTACTTTTTGGGGTTTGGTATGTTAATGAGTGACATAAGGTATGCCTAGTTACCAATTTCATCATGTGGGAGATTGAATCATCATTTTGGTTATGTTTGTTGTGAGCAAGTTTGTACTAACTAGTTGATGTGCACAAGTTGAAGGACTAGGATCTATTGGATTTGATCCTTAGAAGGTATAGGGTATGTAGAAGCCATATTTGGTCAAATTAATGACCTAGTAAAGATCCTAAAGAGCCTAAGATTTGAGAGGATGATTGATAGTCACATCATATTGGTGCTAGAGAAAGTTAAAAACTTGTGTGAACTTGGTGCATGTCTCTAGCTACTAGCAATTCAGTATGTGAAACCATCATGGTGGATAATGTAGAACTATCTAAGGAAGTGGATGTATAGAGGAATAAGAATAGATTTATTGAAGAGACTCTAACAGTTATGAAAAAAAAGTTGGATGCAATTGTTGTTGCAGCAAAGAGGAAGAAAGAAGAAGAAAATGAAAAGGATAAAGAGGTAGCAAAGAAGGATGTATTCTTTAAACCTAGCCTTATCTTGAATGAAGATCCCTTCTTGAATGTTATTAAAGATATAGGAGGAAAATATTTGGAATGTGTGCCACTTTTCAATGGAAAGATGTAGATAGATGTAGTAATGGATTAGATAGATGGCATGAAGAACCTTTTTGAGTCTGAGGAGGTATCAGAGGCACAAAGGGATAAGTTTTCTAAGTCATGGCTTAGAGGGTCAACATTGACATGGTGGAAATACCTACAAGATGAATGAATCAACATGGGTAAAATTCCTCTAGCTAATTAGAAGGCTATGGTTACCAAAGTGAAGGAGAACTTCATACCTGAAGATTTTGAAATCTAACTCCACAAGAGAAGGTCAAGGACTATACAAAATAGACCTTGTTGTGACCTCTTATACTAAGGAATTTTAAAGGTTATGTCTAAGATCAAAATAACAAGAAGATGAGCCAATCAAAGCTGCAAGATATCTAGGTGGTTTGAAGTGGAATATACAAGAGGAGCTTAGTTTGTGGGCACCTACCATAGTTCAAAGATGGCATTAGCTAGCTCTAAAGGTGTAAGAAAAGAATAAGAGGAAAGGAGATTCTAACTTTAAGAATAGAGCTAAGGTCAAAAACCAAAGAGGACAAAGGGGAGGCTACCAGGGTAGAGGAAGTAAGCAAAATAATCTAGGAGAGAGAAAGATCAATGAGAAAACTAGTGACAACTCTTCAAGAGGTGGTTACACTAGAGGGAGAGGAAACCAAGGAGGATCTAATATGGGGAGAGGATTAGGAGGATCCAATTCATAATTTTCAAGTAATAAATGTAATAACTATGGATATTTGGGTCATCTAGCATACAGATGCCCAAACAAGCTTTCTTCCTCAAACCAAGATAAAAGAATGACATATGTGCAAGAGGACAACAATAAAGAATCTGATGTGGATCACATTGAGTCTTAAAAGGTTGAGAATATTATGTTTATGAGATTTTTGATCAAACAACTAGCTCTTGATGAATCTACACATAGAAGGGAATTGTTTAGGATAACATGAAAAATCACAAGAAAAGTGTGCAAAGTGGTAGTGGATTTAGGTTCTACTGATATTGTAATATTAGAAGAGGCTATTGCTAAGCTGAAATTGTGGAAGATACCTCATGAAAACCCTTACAAGGTTTCTTAGATTAACAAAGGATAAAGCATCTTGGTGATTGATCAAGCTTCATTGGATTTTTCCATAGCAAGATATAGAGATAGGTTGTTGTGTGATGTATTTCCTATGGATGCTTGTCATCTTTTACTAGGTAGGCCTTGGAAATTTGATAGCAAAGTTGTATATGATGATAAATTTAATGCCATAGCTCTTAAGAAGGGAAGAAAGACCTTCAAAATTCAATCTTTATTGGAATGGGAAGAATCTCAGTTCAAAGTACCTAGTGTGCTATTTTGTATTGTAAAAGAGTTTGTGAAAGACCTCAGGGATGAGGAATGTCAAAGTTTTTTAGTAGTGCTAAAGTTTGAAGAAAAAAAATGTAGCTAAAGAACCTTTACCAGTTGAATTTCAAACTTTTCTTGAAATGTACAAGGACATAGTGAGTGATGGAACTCTGTCTATGCTACCTTCTAGGAGGGTTATAATTCATTAAAAAAATGACTTTGTTCTAGGTGCATCCTTGCCAAATAAAGCATCATGCAAGCTCACACCAAATTAGAACCTAGAAGTGGAAAGACAAGTTCAAGAATTGAGGGATCAATTTTTTCTACAAAAGAGCATAAGCCCATGTTTGGTTTCTATTGTGTTGGCATCTAATAAAGGGGGAAAATGGAGATTACGTATAGATTCAAGAGCCATAAATAGGATCACAATCAGATATAGATTTCCCATACATAGGATTGAGGATCTCATAGATTGTCTTAGAGGAGAAAAAAATTTCACTAAAGTGGACTTGAAGAGTGGCTATCACCAAATAAGGATGAAGGAGGGAGATGAACGTAAAACAACATTTAAGACTACTAATGGTTTTTATGAGTGGCTTGTGATGCCATTTGGTCTTTTTAATGCTCTTGGCACATTCATGAGGATCATAAATGAAGTGATTAAGGACATCATAGGAAGATTTTAATTTGTATATCTAGATGACATACTTATATAAAGTAACACTAGAGAAGATCATATCAAGCATGTAGAGAAAGTTTGGAAAAAACTTCATGAAGAGAAGCTAGCCATCAACCTTGAGAGATGTGATTTATTCAAGGAGGAGCTTGTGTACCTATGCTTTGTGATATCTCAGGGCACATTAAATATGGACAAGGATAAGGTTGCTTCTATACTAGATTGGCCAACACCTACCACATCTACTAAGGTAAGAACTTTTCATGGATTCTCTCAATTCTATAGGAATTTCATTAGGAATTTTAGTGGAATTTTTGCACCTTTGATTGATACTATAAAGGGGTAAGTTAAGTCTAAGTTTAAGTGGACTTTAGAAGATGAAAATTAATTGTAAATGTTGAAGAAACAAGTAGCTACTCAACCTACCCTATAATTGCCTAGTTTTGATAAATCATTCACCTTAGAACATGATGGAAGTGGCTTAGAAGTAGATGGTGTTTTGAGTCAAGAAGGTAGGCCAACATCCTTTTATAGTGAGAAATTTAATGATGCAAAGGAGAAGCATTTTTCCTATGACTTAGATCTCTATGCCTTAGTTCAGTGTCTTAGGAAGTGGAGACACTATTTTCTATCCAAATAATTTTTTGTGTTTACAGATAATCAATCTCTTAGCTACATCAACACTCAAGAGAAGTTGAGCAATAGAAACATGAACTAGGTGGAGTACTTACAAGCCTTTACCTTCATAATCAAGTATAAGAAGGGGTAGTTGAACAAGGTGGAAAATGCACTAAGTAGGAGGATTATGATAGTCCAAGAGATTTGGCTCCAAAGCATTGGAATAGAGAGTTTTCATAATCTTTACAAAGAAGATGAGGACTTTGCTAAAGCCTATAAGGTATTGATGGAGGGAGACAAAGGAAAATAACTAGGGAAAAAGTTACACCAAGCTATCCAAGTCACATGCAAGAGTAAACACAATGAAACACAACACAAACAGAAGTTGCCAAAGGAGATAGGAGAACACAATATCTTATAGATTCATCAAATCATCAAAATATTGTCCAACTATAAGATCTTATGGGTTACAACTAGCATACATTAATCTTCAATGATAAAAAATTGCATTTCAATCTATTTTATCCTCCTTGATCTCTCTTCTATCTTTACTACTATTGCTCTTTCTAGAATGTATCTTATAACCTCTTTAAATACATGCATGACCACAATTCAGCATGTTGCAAATATCAACTAATTAAACCCTTATATTAAATACATAACCAAGTCACAATAGGCTCTCAAAAATATTAAATACCCATCACAAAATTAAATACATGCAAGGTTGGCTCAAACTAGAACCAAACATAGATAACTCAATCAAAGAAGGACCAAGACAAATACTAGCACTTGACACCAAAAAAAACACTTGGAACTTATGGGGCACAAACACATTCACTCGACATATGAAGGAAAACTTAATCAACACAAGATCCCTATAGTAACTTAGCATCCACTAGGTGCTATAGTAAAGTCACATCCATTAAGTGCTATAGTAACTTAGCAACAATAGTAACTTCGAAACCACTATTACTCAGCTCTAACATTTAGAATGAACAAAGATGAGCAGGATAGAAAGGAAACCTAGAATGCTCCCATATCAAAAAATCAGGGTTGAAAGAAAAGGTTCTCCTAAATCATTGAGATGTCACTATCTAAGCTGAATGCAACTCATATTGAGAAATTCATGAAGCATCTTCAATAGGTTTGTTCTTCCACTTCACCAACTATTCTTAGTAATATTTTCCTCTTGTTCTCTTTCCAACTCTCTAATCCAATACCTATTCAACTTCTTCAATCTTCATCTTATGATAAACTTTTGATATAAAAACTTCATCATCTAAATCATGATACTTATGTACAAATCAGCAACATTGAATATGTGAGATATATCCATGTCATCAGGTAAGTCAACTTCATAAGAATTACCACTATCAAACTTCTTCAAGATCTTACAAGGTCCAAATTCTTAATCTTTAGCTTACTAGATGCTCCAAAAAGAAATCTTCCTTTTTGTAAATGAACATCACCTCATCACCAATTTCAAAATCATGATGTCTTCTAGACTTATCAGCATTCTCATTATACTTTTGATTACTTTGTTCCAACCTCAACTTCACTTCATTATGCAAAGACTCCATAAAATGAGAAAATTCTTTTGCTACAACATTTCTCTTCTCTTTACCAGGAACATCTCTCAAATATGAGATACCTCTAGGCTTCATTCTAGTAACAATCTTAAAAGGTGTTTTCCCTATACTCCTATTCACAAAATTATTATATGCAAACTCAGCTTGTGCCAACACTACTTCCCAACTACTTGGCTTGTCTCCAACTAAAAATCTCATCAAATTACCCAAGATTCTATTCACAACCTTTTTTTGTCCATCTATCTAAGGATGAAATGTAGAACTAAACTTCAACTCAATACCAATCTTCTTCCACAAATTCTTCCAAAAATAACCAAAAAATTTACACTCTCTATCAGAATAATACTTCTTGTTAATCCATGCAATCTCATAATCTCCTTTTAAAAAATTTAGCATTTGATGTCTTCCTACAATGTATGAAATGAGTCATCTTAGGTAATCTATTTACCAAAACAAATATAGAATCAAACCTCTTCACTATCTTAGTTAATCCAAGAACAAAATCCATATGAATGTCACTCCAAGGTTTCTCAGGAACAACAATAGGTGTATACAAACCATTATTTTGACGTATTTCTTTTACAACTTGACAAACTCCACAACTCCTCACAAAATTATGAACATCCTTATACATTTGTGGCCAAAAATACTTCTCCTTCAACAAAATCAATGTTTTATCAATTCCAAAGTGTCCAACCAATCCACCACTATATTTTTTCTTAAACAAATCCAACCTTATAGAACTTCTAGAAATACACAACTAAATACTTTTGAACAACATACCTTTTTGAATGAAGTATTCATCATACATACTTATGTGATCTGTTAGATTTGGTGCTTTGCACTCTCTCCACACCTCATAAAAATCAGGTTCAACATCATACAATTATGTCATTTCATCAAAACCAAGAACTTCAACCTTCATCTAGGTCAATAATGAAGATATTCTACTCAAAGCATCCGCAACTCAGTTAGTAACTTTACTTTGATGCTTAATCACAAATGTAAAACTCTATAAATATTCAACACAATTCATATGTCTCTGGTTCAATTTATGTTGACTTACCAAGTATTGTAAATCTTTATGATCAGTGTACAATACAAACTCCTTAGGAATCAAATAATGTCTCCACTTATTTAAGGCTTGAACAATAGCATAAAACTCTTGGTCATACACAGAATACTTCCTTTTACCATCTTTCAACATTTCACTAAATGAATCAACATGTTTACCTTCTTGAATTAATACAACTCCCATTGTACTACCACTTGCATCACATTCAACCTATAATACGTGATTGAAACTAAGTAAAGCCAATACAGGTAACTCAACAACATTTGTTAAAAGTCTCAAAACTCTTATCAGCTCTATGTGTCCACTTGGATTCTTTTTTATCTCCTCTCATTGTCTCAATTATAGCATTGCAAATAGAGCTCAAATTCCTTATAAACTTTCTATAAAACCTAGCAAAACCATCAAATGATCTTACCTCACACACATTCTTAGGTACAAGTCATTCCAAAATTGCTATAACCTTCTTAGGATCCATTTTTAAACCATCAGCTAAAATCCCAAATCCCAAATACACAATCTCCACTTACATAAAAGAACACTTCTTCAAGTTAATCACCAGCTTCTCCTCCTTCAATCTCTACAATACTTGTCTAACATACTCAAGATGTTCTTCCTTAGTCTTATTGGAAATAAGAATTTCATCTAAATAAAAAATCAAAGACTTAACCAAAAATCTTTTCAAAAATTCATTCACCAACCTCATGAAAGTACTAGGTGCATTAGTCAAACCAAAAGGAATTATTAACCATTCTCACAAACCATCTTTTGTCTTGAAAGTAGTCTTTCATTTATAACCTTCTTTGATTTTGATCTGATGATAACCACTCTTTAAATCAATCTTTGTAAAATACTTTTCTCAAATCAAAAAATCCATTATGTCATCCATCCTCAGCATAGGAAACATATATTTCATTGTGATCTTGGTAATAGCTCTGGAATCAGTACACATTCTCCATTCTCCATTATTTTTATGTGCTAATATAGGAGTACAACACATGGACTCAATCTTACTCTAATCAAACCTTTCTATAAAAACTTATGCACTTGTCTATTAAGTTTTTTATTCTCTGTAGGTGTCAATTTATATGGTGCTTTATTCAGACAACTATCTCTAGGAATCAAATCCATACAATGACTTATACTTCTCACAGGTGGTAAACCATTAGGAATATATTCTATAACAACATCCCTATATTCATTTAACAAATTTTCAATTTTTGCTAGTATGTGTGTACACTAATATGTTAGCATGAAACACTAATCTATTTAAAGAGACAAAGCATTAAATAACAAGATCAATATAACATATATGAGAGACTAAAGAGGAACCCCTAATTAGGAATGTGAGCCAAATGTCTGTATGCTCAAAGGGCTTCAAATTTGCTTCAATGGATGTTGGGATTTGGATGTGGATGTATGTAAAAAGTATGGATTTTGGCTTCTCAAAATAACATTATAACTTTAGCTTAAGGATTGTGACGAAATGGCTTGGGAGGGGATCCAATTTATAGGCTAAGGGCTTGAGGGTTTGAGGGCTAAGATGCAAGGATGGGGAAAATCTCATGGAGGGCTCAGATTGCATGAGAGGAGAGCACATGGATTGTGTTTCCTTACAACCAATCAAGGAGTGACACATGTCATAGGGTGAGTGGATGGAGGAAAGGGCAAGGATGAGTCAAAAAAGGAGGCTCAAGGCCTTAAAGACCCTCATAAATGGCTTGTAAGAGCAATGAATGGGCTTGTAAGATTTTTTATGGCCTTGTAAGAGCATTCATGGCTTGGTGGTTGGGATATTTTGGAGATTGTTAACTTTTCTTGGCTTAGGAAAGTCTTAAGCTTTCTTAGGGAATGTAACAAGGTTAGGGGGGATTAGAGGTGATTTAGAATTAGATTAAGCTTGTTAGAAATGGGCAAGTGGATGGCATTTAATGAGGGTGGGTGAGTTAGTAGCTAAGCTTGGTTAGTATGGGTGGATGGGTTGGATTAGGCTAAATGAGGATTAGAGATAGGCTTAGGATGAGGATGAAGACTTTCTAGAAGAGTCTAGAACTTCCTAGGATGAGGATAAATAAAGTTTATTTATCTCAAAGGTTTGGGTCGAGGAGATATTTATTAAAACATTTTTAATAAACATGAGGATTAATATTTAATCTTAATTAAATATTTTGAGTTGGGATTAAGGGTAGAAAATGATGGGATTAGCCTTTAATTGAAATTAAAGAAGGATTAGGAGATTTTGGAAGAGGTTAGTGATCTTAAAGAAATTGGCCAAGTTTTGGGCAAAAAAATAAATTAATTATTTATTTTGGGATTTTTGGTCAATTTATTAATTAAATAATTAATAAATAAGGAAATAATGTTTAAATAAGATTTAAACATTTTTGGAAGGGATTCCTTAATTAAATATTTTTAATTAAGACAAAGGGATTTAATGGCATAAAAATTAATTAATTAATTAATTAATGATGATGTCATCAGGGACTTTTTAGAAAATGAAAATACTTTATTTTCTAAGGGATTTTAGGTGTCTATAGTATGCAGCTTCTATTAGTTTTTCCTGCTTAGTCACCACTATTTTATGTCACTCAGTTGTTACTAGCACAACTTGGTCCTCTTGGAATTATTGTAAAACAAACTTGGTTCTTCTTCATTTCTTTTTGAAATTGTTTCCCATTAACCATGCAAATTTTCATAGCAATACAATTGACCTCATCTAGACTCTCAATCAAAGGCAACAATGTGTGTTTTCTCCCATTCATCCAAAGAGTATATTGATTCAACCTTCCATCATGTATAGCATATCTATCATACTACCAAAGTCTACTCAACAAAATATAACAATAATCCATAGGACTAATATCACAAAGGACTTCATCAAAATAATGTCCAATTTTGAACTTCACAACACTTTGCTTACTTACCAATATCTTATGCTCATCCTTGATACATGAAACATGATAGGGTTTTGGATGTTTTAGCCTTTGCAAATGCAACTTTATAACCAGCTCTCTTGATGCCAAATTTGTAGAAATTCCATTATCAATGATCACTTTCAAACATTTTCCAACCATATTATATCTAGTCTTGAAAAGACTTCTCCTTAAAATAGGTTGCTCATCACTTCCCTTATTATATAAGGTTCTTCTTACCATCAAATTTTCTCGAGTCTCAGGTCCACTTGATGCACCCTCAATATATAATTGAATCACAAAATTTCTATTACCTTGCCCATTTTTAGAGGATCTACATTTAAAGGATTTATGCCCTTCTTTACCACATCTAAAATAATTAATATGAAAACCATCTCTAGAATAAGAATTACCTTTTCTTTGGTAAGAACTAGTGCCTCCTTGATAGGAATTACCACCTTTCCATTCAGTCTTGTTCTTGTCATCGCTTTTCCATTTAGATTTGCTCTTATCTTGCACCATATTGTTAGATTTGTCGCCTTCTCCATAAGATCTACCTCTGCGTCTCTAGAATCTACCACATTTACCTCTTTTTCTTTGTTCATGCTTCTTTGTCAAGATCTATTTAGCTTTTAAGGCATATTTGTGTGCTTCTTCCACACTTTACAATTTCACAAAACTTATTTCATCTTGAATTCTAGATTTGATGTACAACCTATGTAATTTCTTAGTACATTCCTTCACACTTATGTCTCTTTGTATCAAAATTTGAATCTTTCTCAACAAGCTAACTTGGTAATCAATAGGAAGAAATTTGTTCTTCACCTTGTTTATCATCTTTACTAAAGTTTTGATCTTCTCCTTTCATATCCTTTGTTTATCAGTTTACAAATGCTCCCACCATACTAAACCATGACCTTTAAATCTTGTATCTATAATTTTCACTTTTCTATTATTGGAAGTAATTTCACACTCAAAGAACTTCTCCATATCAGAGATATTATCGAACACAACATTGGTGTCCAGTTTCCCATCATAAGGAACACCTTCTACAATAGGCTTTGAATTTTCCCTAGACAACACTCTTAAAAACCTTGCTTCATCTTGATCTTCTTCAAGTTCTAGATTAGGGTTTGGTACTACTACTTCATCATTACTCACATCACCAACATGTCCTTGTCTCCTTTGGGTTGTCTTCACAACATCTAATCTAGCTACAGTTTGTCTCAATGTATCCAATATTGCATTATCATCATTTCCTCTACCTCGAACCATCTTCACAAATCAATTTTTTGCCAAATCTTAACTCTCTATAAGCTATAGGTCAAATCCATAGATTTTTTGTTGATCTCAGATTGCTTTCGACAATCAAGTGTCAACACACTTAAGTTATTTACTTAGTTCATGTTGAACTAGTAATACATGCCAAGTATAAACATAGACTATGTTGAGTTGCAATGAGTGCCAAGTCACTCAAGGGCCAAGAAGATAAACCATGCTAAGTGATTCAAGTGTCGAGTAAATAGTTGATACCAAGTAGTTTAGGTGTTGAGCCAAAAAGAAAATTATAGTATGTGCCAAACATCAGTGACTTTATATGTCGAGTAACATGGATTGGACATATTTTTTTGTAATGGCACAAACAAATATCTAAACTATTTTTATGCCAGTTTAAAGATAGATATTGATATTTTAGAGATAGGGATGAATCTATTTGGATTCCCTATGCAATTACATCTAGCCAATCAGAAAATAAGAAGGGTTAAGAGAAAATATGGATGAATCTCAGCCATAGATTCCTAGCTAACCCTAAGTCAACAACATCATTATAAGCAAGATGAAACCCCAATGTTTCGTAATGAATTGAGAGAGAGAACTCAAAGGATGAATGATCAAATTTGTTCAGAGAGAATTCAAGCTGACTTAGCAGTGAGAGAGAATTGTAGAATTTGTTAGAGGAAGAACAAAGAATAGAGAAGGATAGAACATTATTATACCAGATTAGAAAGAATCAAGAAGGATAGCATGCAAATTTCATCTTTAATCAGGTAAGTGAGAGCCATTCATAAGATTTTTACTAAGACATTTTAATAGGTGATTTCAGTTAAATCTCCTAGGTAGAGTAGTCCTAATAGGTTGAAACAAATCCTTTAATAGGGTGACATTCCAAGTGGATGTTTTAAAGTCCTTTAAATATGCACACTTCTAGCAAGGTGCTAAAATCCTCTAACAAGGTGGGACTTAACAGTCTATGTAAGCCTTTAATGGGGTAAGCCTTTCATAGGGCAGATCATGTTTCATGGTCAAACTACTATAATCTTAATTGGCTACACTTTATTGCTATAGGAGTAAATATTTTTGTGTCATCCCCACCCCAATTTTACCTTCTCATTTGGAGGGTTTCTGGGTGATCATATCTTGTGTCAAGTGTGTATGTTTGCTTACATGTTTTAGATGCTTTTGGTTTACATTTTATTTGAGGTCATATATTGAATACATTTAATGAAAAGTGAAAATTTTAGCTATTGAAGTTTGAACTTCTAATTCACCCCCCCCTCAGAAGTATATGTTTCCCATTTTTAATTCCAACAATAGGTATCAGAGCTAAGTTCTTAGAAGGAGAAGCTTTATAGCTTAGATGAAAGATCTTGAAATTGAAGTCCACAAACTAGGAAAGATTATTAAGAACCAAGGAATTGAGATATATCTCATTCTACATTCATTGGATGAGGCTAGAGAAGAGTTAAGAAAATCCTTGAATAGAAGAAAAAAGATTTCCATTCTAGAGAATGATACACAATATAAAGAGATCGACACCACCAAGCTATTAGCAAATGGAGACTCTAATGAATTTGATGCAAAAATTGAAAATATGATGGAAAAGAATAGACTACAAGCTGAAGAGATCAGAAATCTCAAGTTAGAGAAAGAATCCCAAGCCATGATGCTATGTGAGGTAATTAAATAAAAGAAGAGAGTCATAGAAGACAAGGTCATGGTTGAAGAAGACAAGTTAAATCTAGCAAACAAACTAGAAAAGAAGTCAACAAAGTTAACCAGAATCTCGAAAATGCAAATGGATACCCTAATCTAGATGATGAATGCTCATCATGATTTAAATGTCAAAGATATTGAGATAACTACATTGAATTTGCAAAATGAACAACTATAAAATGACCTAAGAAGAGAAAGAGAGATTGCTGAAAGTTTCAACAAGCCAAATGAAGCCATCAAATACTTTGAGAAATTATTGAGATCTCCTAGATCCAACAATAATACATCAAGATTAGGATACATAAGCACTAAAGAAGGATAATCATATAATGCTTCTAAAGAAAAGAACATCAAAGGTAAGAACTCCAAACCTACTTGTCATTATTGTGGTAAGAAGTGGCATACTACTAATGTGTATAGGAGAAAGAATCAACATGTCAAGCCAAAGAACATGACTCACTATCATGAGTGCAATGAACAAGGCCATCAGTTACATGAATGTAGAAATAGAACCATGCATGCACCAAGGTTTGAAGGATATTGCTACAACTGTCAGAAGTATGGACATAGAGATTTTGAATGTAGATCCAAATCCATGTGGCCACCAAACAAGTCAGCAAAAGAAAGAAGCCATGGACACCTTTATAATTGGGATTACAACATAAGACAAAGTTGTCATTACTATCAAGATTATGGACATATCCCTGAGAATTGCATTAGGACACACTTTAGAAGTAACTACAACCGATGGTTAAGTTAGACTACATGTTTCAGCTACTTGAAGACTAGTCAAATTAGTAAATACTATCCAAATAGGACAAAGACACGCAACTATGAATTCAACAAAGAAGAAGGAAAGGCTACTGTAGATCACATCAGGAATGAGATGAATAAGACATGGAAAAAGAGAAATAATGCTAGTACATCAAATGGAATAGGGATCACTTCACCTAATAGGTCAAGTGGTCACACCTCATCAAACTAAGAAAACAAGAGGTATGTGGGATTGATACTCAAAGTTTTATATCATACATTAGTTCCAAAAGTAAATAACACTGAAAAGAGTAGATAAGAATAAATAAAGATGCATGATGTTGTAAAAAGTTCAAGGTTAAATTTTGAAGTTTTCATGTCGTTGCTAATCGTAGAAAGTTTTCAATGAATGTCAAGTAAAATGCTAGTTAGTGCCAAGATGTCATTCTAAATAAGTTAGTGCTAAGTCCACAGTAGCTTGCAAATGAGGGAGCTCTCTATAGCTATCAAGTGGAATAGAAATCACATTGATGCCAAGTTTATAGCTATCCAAGCATTAAGCATTAAATGCAAAGTTTTGAAGGGTGTAAGATAATTTTTACTCATTTTTTGTCATAACGAATTCAAGTGAGAGAAAGTGGAGATGAAGGTGACTCAAAAATTTGTTCAAATCATTTTCAAAAGATCATAGCAATGATTTTGCAGTAGTTCATTGAATTTCCAAGGTATTCTTCATAAGCCAAGATACATAGTTTGAAATTTGTGTAAACCCTAGTTTTACAAAATGGCTTCAAGTTTGAAGAATGTAAAAGAGAAAGAGGTTTTAGATTTCCAACTAGTCATTAATGAGGTAAAGCAACCAAATTTTAAAGCTATCCCAAACATATCTTACAAACAAGACCCATTAGACGCATTGTCCATGATTCCCCCAAAAGTCATAATGGTTCAAGATGTCAAAAAATGCTAAAACTGCAAGATAGCAGGATTAGGCAATATGGAAATAAGGAAAGCCTATGATAAACTATCTGAAAAAGTCATTCTAAAAGAAGAATTTAAGATTTTTGAGAGGAAGGGTTTAACCCATGCTTAGATGTCCCCACGGTGTTCAAAATAGAATGGATCAAAATAGTCTTGAGGAGAATACATGATGGATGCTTATGGGTAGAAGATGGTCTGATCAAGATTTTAAAAAGAATAATTCATAGGGTAACTAGATACCAAACCCTAGATTGGCCAAAGACCCTGCAAAGTGATTCAAAAGAGGTTATAGAGAAAAACATAGGAGCCAAATGGAACAATATGTTGAATGAAAATTGATATGATCACAAATGCACTACTTGACTTTGCTATTAGGGTAATTTCTCATAAATTTTATCAATCTAGAAAGTTAAAAAATGTACCCTACATTGTAGTTGAATCAGGCTATAAAATTGTAAATAAGGATCATACTTATGATCTTGCTTCAATTACAAGAGTTGATGGAAATCTTGGAGCAGTCAGAAAAACCAAGAATGTGTAGTGTAAGTTTGGATCAATACTTGTTTGCATATTTTTATATGTTTGGAAAACATTCCCATATTTTGGTATAGTTGGTTAGAATAAAAATAGATCAATCATTGTACAGATCAATTAATACATTAAGAAAATGGGATAGAACTTTAAAACTATCGTGACCAGCTACTTTGAAGACTTCAAGAAGTCTATGAAACAAAGAATGAGGATAATAGTTTCTTTGGTTGAACAATATTAAAATGATATATGCTTTCTTATAGATATTAATTGCACATATATACAGGCTATTGCACCAAGGGTAAGATGGTTAAGACCATTAGGCTATGAGATCAATGTTGATGAAGCCTCAATAGCCATCATAACAATCCTAGTAGAAGAAGTTGATAAGAATGCAAAAACCTTTGACAATTATGATGTTATGAGATCTAAAGTTGAGATGGAATTAAAGACTACCTCTGTACTCAAGAAGAAAGATAAAAGTATAAAGAAACTCAAGGCTAAATTTGGAGAAGTAGCAGGTGAAGAGGAAGAAAAGGAAGAAGAAGAAGAAGATGAAGAGGAAGATCAAGACCAAGGACAATAACCTCTTGCATTAACCCAAAGCATGGGTGAGGATAAGGAAGAAGAAGAAGGTTTCAAGGAAGAAGAAACCAAGGAAGCACTAGTACACACCAATCCAAAGAAGAGAAAGGCCAAGGCACAACCTGTGGAAAAGACAAAGGAAAATAAGATTGCTAACCCAAGCCCAGCAAAGCCAACAACACTAACAACTAGGGAAAGAAAAAAAGCTACCACACAAAAGGCCAAGGAGAAAGCCAAAGAGAAAACCAAGGCTATGGAAAAAAAAGGCCCAATATAGAAGAAATAGAGAAGGAAATACATTGCATAACCAGATACTAATGATGAGAGAACAGAATCAAAAGATACAAGCCAATTGATAGTGGTAAGTCATATGCCACAATCTAATCTTGAGAACATTTTTGAAAATATTAGAAATAATGTAGATTTGAATGGTTTGAAAAGTATTAATTTTGAAAAACTTGGTAGAGAAGAGAAAAATTTGATTGAAGAGTCAATATATGTGCGATGATGTCTACATTCAAGAACACTCCACTTGAATTAGACAATACTATGCCAAGGGAATTATTTACTATCGTTGAAAATAAGTGTCATTACTATTTAAATATAGAGAATCCACATTAGCCTAGGTAATGCCAGTACTAATAAAATGGAAAATTGTCAAAGAAAACAAGAAATATGGTGGAAGGTTTGCACCAAAATATAGAGCATTCAACATTCTTCAGAATAACATTGAAGATGATGTAAAGAAATCCACCCAAATGTGGAAATTGATTTATGGATTATCAATTCTCAAATAAGGAGAGAAAGATCCCTTTGACAGTAGAAATAATAGAGATGAAGATAATGACAAGGAGGAAGATAAAGAAAAGGATAAGACTGTAGAGGAGATACAAAAGAAAACTAATGGCATGGCTACAACTAAAGACCAAAACTAAAGAGCAATAGGAAGAATAGAGTGTGCAAAACACACAAATGCCAAGTATGAGCCCTCCTCATGACAATAGTATACCTGTAGAAATTTTAATTGTTAAGGATGTTCCTGATGTCTCTACTCAAAACATCAATCCTTTAACTACAGAAGATCTAAAAAAGATACTAGATCAATCTACACTATAGGAAAGACTATATGAAAATCTAGTATTAGTCAGTATAGATGAACTTCAGAAGGGAGTAGCTAACATCACAAGGCATAAGATAAATACACAAGAACCACCTTCTACCATCCCTTCATCTACTCATGTTCAAACTTTAATTCAAACATTAGTAGACATATCTACTAAGGTTGACACAACTTCTACAGTTCATTTAGTTGAACAAAGACAAGAAGAAGAAATGGAGACAAATGAAGAGAAAATAGGATAGATAGATGCATTTGTACCTAGAGAAAAAACACAAGAACAAGGTGCAACTCATTTTATTATGATTAATGAGAGTAGATATAAAGAGAGAAAGGATACACCAAAAGAAAAGAAGCAAGAGGTCATATAGGCATTGGTAACATTGCCAACATCAGGCACTCATACAAAATGTTGGATAATGTTGTCCTTGATGTCACACAAATATCATATCAATCATTAGTCTCAAGATTCACCAAGCTCAGACAATTTGCAATGGAATTTATAGTGCCAACCAAGCTCACTCGGTCATCAAAGGAAATGTGGAAGATAGTGTTAACCGAGCTAACTCAGTCAACGAAGGAAATTTGAAAAGCCAGTGTTAACCAAGATTCACTCGGTCTCCAAAGGTTAGTTTCCACTAAGCTCACACGGTCATCAAATGAATTATGGAAAAGTCAGTGATAACCGAGCTTCACTCGGTCTCCAAAGGTTAGTTTCCACTGAGCTCACTCGATCATCAAATGAATTATGGAAAAGTCAGTGTTAACTGAGCTTCACTTGATCTCCAAAGGTTAGTTTTCACCGAGCTCACTCAGTTATCTCAGGAAAATTAGTAATTACCGAGTTCTCCCAGCAATTGATGGTTTGTCATGAAGTTCATTGTACCAACCGAGCTCAGTCAGTTAACACAAAAATTATTTTCTGAACAAAGTTCACTGTGTAGGGTTGGCCAGTATAGGGATTTGCTAATTAATTACTTTTAGCCGACTGTTGTAATTGTTTGTTTTAGTCAGTGATTTGAGCCGACTAAGATAATCTAAAAGGTATATATGCTCATTCAAGTTATGAATCAAAGAGTGTGATTATAAAAAAAATTATGAATGCGAATTATAGTATAAAGAGGCGAATGTTGAGAAAAGTCTGATGAAGGATCAGATGTGTTAAAGGAGCTGCAAAGTTGTATTTGATCAGTAAGGATCCAGTCAAGCATAACAGAGATCTGCAATCAGCAAAGATAAGTTGCACATTATATCAAGTCATTTCATTGTTACTTTCTAACCATTGTAACAGTGTATTCAAAATCTCTTAACAAAGTTGGTTTAACAGCCATTCAATAAATCCTCTAACAAGGTGATAGTTCAATTGAATCATTCTAAAGACCTCTAGCAAGGCCACTCCTAATAGGGTGATTAAATCCTTTAACAGGGTCACACCTAATAGTGTGTTTTTGTAACCTTTAACAGGGTTGGCTCCTAATAGGGCTCACTTCAAAAGTGTGAAAAAGTTACATTGGTGGTTTTTCCCATATTGGGTTTCCACGTTAAATCTAGTGTCTCTTGTGTTCTTAATTGCTAAATTACTTTGTGCATGATATCTTATCAGTTCTTGATATTTATCATTTGTTGCATTATCAAGTTTCAACATTTTATTAATTAGATCAAGGGTATATTTAGACATCTTAGGGACTATGGAAAGTTTTTGTAGTAACTAATTCACCCCCTCCCCCTCTCAATTACTCTATTCTCATTTCCAACAATTGGTATCAGAGCTTTTTGGTGCTTGCAAGAAAAGATTTCAAGGATCTAAGCCTAAGATCAAGATGTCTTACAAAAGAGAAATTCCAAAACTCAACAGAGATAACTTCTCCGCATGGAAAGGATTGATGAGACTTCATCTAGCTACTGTTGGTGATACTGGACTAAAATACCTTGAAGAAAAATATGAAGAACCTCCTGGCACATTGTCTATCAATGACATTGCTGAAAAGAAGACTCACAACAATATGATGATAGACATAGCATCCGCTCTCAGTTATGAAGAATTTGATGACATTAAGGACTGCACAACTGCCTTTGAGATGTGGAACAAGCTAAAAGAGATCTATGGAGGAGATGATAATGTAAGAAGAACAAAAGTAGAAAGTCTAAGAGGACAATTTGATCAAATGAGGATGAAAGAGGATGAAAACATTGCAAAGTATGTTGAAAGAGTTCAAGCATGTGTGAGTGCAATCAGAGCATCTGGAGGTGATATCAAAGGAGAAACAATTATAAGAAAAGTTCTCAGAACCTTGCTTCCCATTTATGCAATCAGAGTTTCTGCAATTTAGGAAAGAAGGTGTGAAGCAAATCATCAGATAAATCTTGAGGCAATGGTTGGAAGACTAACTGCATTTGAACTAGATAACTTTGATAACTATATTCCACCCTCCAAAAACATTGAATTAGCATTTCAAGCCAAGCTCTCACTCAAAGGGAAAAACAAAAAGGAGAAGGAATCTTAGTCAGAAAGTGAAGATGAATCAAGCCAAAGTTCAGATAGTGATCTCGAAGTGATTGAAGCTCTACTAGCAAGAAAATACTCTAGAGGCAGAGGAAAATACAAAGGTAAAGTTCCTCTAATCTATTTTTCTTGTGAAGAAATTGGTCATATTGCAGTAAGGTGTCCAAATAAGCAAAACCATGATGAAAGGAAATGGAATGGCAAGAAAGACTTCAAAACATCCAAGAAAAAAGGTAAGAAATCATGCTTCATGGCTGAAAATTCTAAAGATTCTGATAATAGTGAGGATGAAATTGTTTATATTGCCATTAAAGATGATTCTGACAGTGATGAGGAAGATAAAATGGCACTTTTCTCTCATATAAGTAAGAATGATACATGTATTATAGACAGTGGTTGCTCACATCATATGACTGGTGATAAAACTAAGTTTGATCAGTTTGAAGACTATGATGGTGGCAGTGTAAGATTTGGTAATAATGAACCTTGTTTCATAAAAGGAAGAGGAAGAATCTATCTAACCAAAGAACTTGTATGTAATAATGCCTATTGGGTTGAATGTCTTAAACATAATTTGTTAAGCGTGGCATAGTTACTCAATACTAGATTCAAGGTGGAATTCATGCATGGAAAGGAAACAGTATTGAATGAGCAACGAAAGCTGATAGGATCTGGCACCCAAACTAAAGGTAACTTGTTCTATCTAGAACTTGGTGAATGCTCATGTTCTATTGCTCAAATTGAAGAAAGTTGGTTATGGCATAAAAGGTTGTGTCATGTCAATTTTGATAACCTGGTAAAAATAAGCAAATTCAAGAAAGTAAGAGGCATTACTAACATTAAGAAACCTGAGGTTGGACTATGCAAGAATTGTCAGATTTGTAAAATGGGAAAGACTAGTTTTAAAAGTAAGAACTATCAGTCTGAAGATATATTGGAAATTGTGCATACTGATTTATGTGGACCCATTGGAATAGAAAGCTATACTGGAGAAAAGTTTTTCATTCTTTTTGTTGATGACTATTCAAGAATGATGAATTTCGTGTATCTAAGGAATAAATTAGAAGCATTTGAGAAATTCAAATGGTATTTAGCAAGAGTAGAAAAAGAAATAGGAAAAAGACTAAAATGCTTAAGGTCAGATAGAGGTGGTGAATTCAACAACTTCTGCATTGAAAAAGGTATTGAAAGACAGGTCTCAGCACCAGGAACTCCTGAACAAAATGGAATAGCTGAAAGAAGAGATAAATCCATCATGGATTGTGCAAGAACCTTGATGATAGAAAAGAAGGTTGCTATCAAATACTAGAAGAAAGCCATCAGCACTGCAGTTCATACCTTAAATCGAGTACAGTTGAACAAGGACTCATTCAAAACTCCTTATGAATTATGGTATGGCTACAAACCCAATGTAAGTTATCTAAAAGTATTTGGAAGCAAATGTTATATTTTGAAAGAATCTAGAAAAGGAAAATTTGATGTAAAAGGTGATGAAGGAATATTTTTAGGATATTCTTGCAAAATCAAAGCATATAGATGTTTAAATCTATCCACTCACAAAGTTATAGAAAGTGCACATGTGAAAGTTGATGAGTTTGCAGACAAATTTGAAAAAGAAAACAAAAAGGTACCTAAAGATTACAGAAGATTTTTTTACATTGAACCAGATACTATACCAAGCATATCGTTCACTCAAGAATCCTCAACTCCCGAGTCATCAGTAATCGAGCTGCAAAAAGTTCAAACTGAGCCACAACAACATTCAGACACTACCGAGCAAGTATCTACCAAGTCTGAAGCACTTGAGCCAATTCTTACTGAACCAGAACAACCTGAACATGAAATTGAAGCACAAGGAGATAGCAATGAAACTCATTCAAGAGGCAAAGAACCTATATTAGCTAAATATGTCAGAAGACATCATGCACCAGATCAGATCATTGGAGACAAGTCCGAAGGAACTTTGACAAGAAGCAAACTAAAAAATACTTGTTTACTTGCTGATTTTGAACCTAGAAGCATTAAAGATTCATTGACAAATGATAGTTGGATTGAGGCAATGAACGAGGAAATAGAACAGATAGAGAAAAACAAGACATGGACTCTAGTACCCAGGCCTAAAAATAAGAATCTAATTGGAACCAAGAGGGTATTTAGAAACAAGTTGACTGAAGATGGTAAAGTATCTAGAAACAAAGCCAGCTTGGTATGCAAAGGATACTCTCAAGAAGAAGGCATAGATTATGGAGAAACCTTTGCTCCTATTGCAAGATTGGAAGGAGTCAGAACATTACTTACATATGCTGCTCACAAAGGATTCAGAGTTTATCAGATGGATGTCAAGTCAGCATTCCTCAATGGAATATTGGATGAAGAGGTTTACATTGAACAACCTAAAGGCTTTGTTGATCCAGATAAAAAGGACATGGTCTGCAAATTACACAAGGCACTGTATGGTCTGAAACAAGCCCCTAGAGCATGGTATGAAAGATTGCATAACTATCTTATTCATATTGGTTTTCAAAGAACTAATGATAATGGTAGCTTGTATATAAAGGAAGGACCAGATAATAAGATTGTCTTGGCAAAAATATTTGTAGATGATACTGTTTTCATAGGGCATGATGATCTTTGCAAAGAATTTTCAAAACAAATGAACAAGGAATTTGAAATGTCTATGTTTGGTGAAATAAAATTCTTTGTTGGTCTTCAAATTCAACAAAATAAGAATGGCATCTACATCACTCAATCAAAATACATCAAGGAGATATTGAAAAAGTTTGGTATGGAGGACTGTAAACCTATTGGAACTCCTATGTGTACTAGATTGAAATTTACCAAAGATGATGAATCCAAAGAGGTAGATCAAAAATTGTATAGATCTGTGATTGGAAAATTGCAATACGTAGTTCATACCAGGCCAGATATTGCCCTTGCAGTTGGTATTGTTGCAAGATTTTCAGCAAAGTCAAGAGAAACTCATCTGATGGCAATCAAAAGAATAATGAGATATTTGAAAGGAACTGAAGATTATGGCTTATGGTACAAATTTGGAGGTAATTTTGATTTGAAAGTGTTTACTAATGCTGATTGGGCAGGAAACCTTGATGACAGAAAAAGCACAAGTGGAGGAGCATTATTTCTTGGAAAAAGATTAGTTTCCTGGACAAGCAAAAAGAAGAATTGTACATCCCAATCTATAGCAGAGGCAGAGTATGTTTCTGCAGCAGTAAACTGTTCAAATATTGTTTGGTTTAAGCAACTATTGCAAGGAATGAAAATAGAAATCAAAGAACCAATTGTCATGTTCTATGACAATACTAGTGCAATCAACATATCCTAGAATCTAGTGATGCATTCCAAGACCAAGCATATTGCAATAAAATATCATTTTTTCAGAGAATTGGTGCAAGACAAGGAGATCAGATTGGAATATGTCCATACAAAAGAACAAATTACTGACATATTCACAAAGCCTTTACCTAAGGATGAATTTTTGTATCTCATAGGTAAGGTAGGGGTCATTCCTCTATCTAAAGTTCACTAAAAATAAGTTCTAGTGATGCATCAACGCATACAGGATTGAAGATCTATTTGTTGATGCAGTTTAATCAGAAACCATTGCATATGAATCAGTACTAAAGGTACATTATAATTCACTTAACTTATGTTGTCTTTGGCATGTGTTGTCAAAGAGGGAAAGATCTTACTGTCATATCCTTCTGAAACTTCTAAAATTTGTTAAGATTTGAAAAAGTTTTCCATGAAGTCCCTTAACAAAGGGAGACTATTGAAAGAGGGAGAAGTCTGTTATCTTGTTGAACTTGTTTTCAAATTTTCATTTCTATTATGACATTTTGTGTTTCCATCAATGCCAAAGAGGGAGATTTTTGGATAATGTTGTCCTTGATGTCACACAAATATCATATTAGTTATTAGTCTCAAGATTCATTGAGCTCAGACAGTTTGCAATGCAATTTACAGTGTCAACTGAGCTCACTTAGTCATCAAAGGAAATGTGGAAGATAGTGTTAACCAAGCTAACTCAGTCAATGAAGGAAATGTGAAAAGCCAGTGTTAACCAAGATTCACTCGGTCTCCAAAGGTTAGTTTCCATCGAGCTCACCTAGTCATCAAATGAATTATGGAAAAGTCAATGTTAACCGAGCTTCACTCGATCTCCAAAGCTTAGTTTCCACCAAGCTCACTCAATCATCAAATGAATTATGGAAAAGTCAATGTTAACCGAGCTTCACTTGGTCTCCAAAGGTTAGTTTCCACCGAGCTCACTCAGTTATCTTAGGAAACTCAGTAATTATCAAGTTCTCCCGGCAATTGATGGTTTGTCACGAAGTTTGCTATACCAACCGAGCTCAGTTGGTTAACATAGGAATTATTTTCTGAACAAAGTTCACTGTGCAAGGTTGGCCAGTATAGGGATTTGCTAAGTAATTACTTTTAGCTGACTGTTGTAATTGTTTTTTTTAGTCAGTGATTTGAGTTGACTAAGATAATTTGAAAGGTATATATGGTCATTCAAGTTATGAATTAAAGAGTGTGATTATAAAAAAAATTATGAATGCAAATTATAGTATGAAGAGGTGAATGTTGAGAAAAGTCTGATGAAGGATTAGATGTGTTAAAGGAGCTGCAAAGTTGTATTTGATTAGTAAGGATCCAGTCAAGCATAACAGAGATCTGCAATCAGCAAAGATAAGTTGCACATTATATCAGGTCATTTCATTGTTGCTTTCTAACCATTGTAACAGTGTATTCAAAATCTCTTAACAGAGTTGGTTTAACAGCCATTCAATAAATCCTCTAACAAGGTGACAGTTCAGTTGAATTGTTCTAAAGACCTCTAGCAAGGCCACTCCTAACAGGATGATTAAATCCTTTAATAGGGTCACACCTAACAGTGTGTTTGTGTAACCGTTAACAGGGTTGGCTCCTAACAAAGCTCACTTCAGAAGAGTGAAAAAGTTACATTGGTGGTTTTTCCCATATTGGGTTTCCACATTAAATCTAGTGTCTCTTGTGTTCTTAATTGCTAAATTACT
Organism: Cupressus sempervirens; assembly: GCA_028749045.1. NCBI lineage: Eukaryota > Viridiplantae > Streptophyta > Pinopsida > Cupressales > Cupressaceae > Cupressus > Cupressus sempervirens. The sequence goes on along the minus strand of CM053787.1, from coordinate 641,019,229 downwards.
TTGTGCATGATATCTTATCAGTTCTTAATATTTATCATTTGCTACATTATCAAGTTTCAACATTTTATTAATCAGATCAAGGGTATATTCAGACATCTTAGGGACTGTGGAAAGTTTTTGTAGTAACTGATTCACCCCCTCCCCCTCTCAGTTACCATTAATGGGTATCCTCTAGTAAGAAAGGCAATAGAAATAGTGGATGAAGATCAAGCACAAACTTTGAGCTTATACTTCTATGCTTGGATGCATAATGCCTTCAAAATGATTGAAAAGGAAAGTTTTGCTATGAATTATCTAATATCAAACTACAAACTTCTTTCACTCGACTAAGTAGTAGTCTGAAGATGTACACTACAGGAAAACAATACTGTCTATTATACAAATAGGACTTTCACAGCACTTAAATTAATTTTTGCAATTTTTCTTGTATACAATGAAAGTTCTCTGAGTTGCTTCCATTTGGCGAGGTTGAATGTTCTTTGTGTTTGAGATAGCTGGTAACATCTATGAATAGCCTGATCAACATAGTTGTATAAAGGCTTTTACACTTCATATGTTTACAAACTTGTTATGTATCCATGATGTTTTGTTTGTTGTCTTTTGCTCTTCTATTGGTTACATAGTTTGTCTCAGGTTGTCAAGGTTCATTTTTTTAATCTTCTTAGAAGAGGTCAGTTAAATATTATTCTATTTCTAAACCATTATTCAGAACCTTTTTTTTTGCAAGCCACCATTTCTTTTGCAAACCTAGCTGCAAAACAAATTGGTTTGGAAAATCAATTCATTCTTGGCCTTCCCCTATAGTAGAAGTCTACTAGTTTTTCTTTAAAAATATATGTGGTTGCAATAGATTTATTCATAATACAATTTTTTATAAGTATTATACATTTTTCATTTAGCTTTATTAAGACCAAGATCCACTGGAATCGTAAATGCTCTATTACGTGGTTGGTCAAGCTTATGATAGGTTTTCAAGATGAAATGTTTCATTGGGGTCTTAGCTGTACAAGATTGGAAATTATTAAGATTAATTAAATTAAATTATATTGCCATAGTGGGTTGGAGATGGACATTAGAAAGTTCAATTAATTTGAAGATGGACTGTTTTAACCATATGCCATGATGGCAGGAATTGAAAAATCTTTGCTGATATTGGAAATTGGATGACAACCTACAGAAGAGTTAGTAACTAACGAAGAAATAAGTAATTTAAATGCTCTTCATATATTATTATAAAATAACAACTTTCCTTATTCTAGGAAAAGCAGTAGATAATAGGGCAGAGCTATTAAAATTAGTGAATGTCATCAAATATTACTTTCTTACGAATGCACTACATACTCCAGACCTGTGGCTCAAAAAATAGTGGCAGATAGCCAAATATCAAACAACCACATTAGCCTTATAAGGGTTTGATTACAAAGAAAACAAAATACATTTTTTTGAAAATTTCAAAAGACATATTTCTTATAACATAAAACTTCTAGAAAGTATGACTGCTCAACACAACTCAGCTCACTTTGCATTATAGCAATTTGGTGATTGATACCATGCTAGTAAAAGCTATACATCTTGACTATGGGGAATTTTGTGCATGTTGTAATATGAATTTTCTTGCACCTCTAAAAGATCTCGAGGCTATTGAGGAAACCATAGTCCAAATTCTTCAGCCTACTGACCAGCAATATACAAATTATTTTCTTTATAATAGGATCCTCCAATATCATCAAAAAATGATACATTTCCTACAGTTGTAGTAAGACTTTCACTATATCCTAATGGTGTTGTGGTATAGTTACCATAACTTGCAAGAATGCCAATATGGGGAGAGTTCCCAATAGCCATCCCTAGCTTATACTATGATGACATAGAGAATTTCACACTAGTAGCTACTGGTGGATATGACCTACCAATAGGAAGCTATGTAAAACCACTATTGCCTCCTAAATTGTGCATTTTTAGGATGGAACATACACATATGGAATATATGGATGGTATAGGATATAGCTAGGAGGATAGTGTTGAATATGTATACTAGCAGGTTGATGAAAGAGAAGCATGGTCTGCTATGCCAATGGTATTGTTATTTGCACAATTCTAGTTGTTTGGGTTGCTAAAGCTGGGGACCTACATTGAAGAGTACCAAAGAGTTTCCACACTCTTGTGATGATGACCCGTTCTAACTAGATAAAATTCTCAGATTCCCATTATACTTGGTAGTAGCAATAGATCTAAGAAATGTACAGAAACTAATATCTCCATCAGAACTAGGTCTCATTATTGGAGTATAAAAGCTTGTTGAAGGATCATATGTTGCCTGGGAAAAATTTGGCAATCATTCACATAGCTGAGACTCAAAATTTTCACAAGAATGGTACTGGCTTTACGATATCACCAAACCAATTCTATGATATTTTGGATCAGTCTAAATAGGAGGATACTAAGGACCAAGTAGATCTACTACCTCTTTCTTTGTTGGATTAGATTGTGAAGACATGATTGGATTAGTGGGGACTGCAACATCATTATTTGATGATTGATGGAATGTCATCCAATGTGGTTTTATTGTACTATTTGTACCCAAATTAGTAGTATACTCTATAACAATACAATACCAGTCAGCAAAGAGTGCATACATTTGAGTGTGTGTGTGGAAATATTTGAAACCACTGAAAAATAATTAATAGAGGAGTGGGTACCTTGGGTGAAAAATCCATTTTAGCCTTTTGATTACAGATCCATTCTCTCAGTCATTTTAGGGCCCTCTGTATTGTTCACCTGCTGCTGATGGTTGTTACTCCACCTTTTCGTGTCTTCTGTTGGTAGTAATAAGACTGCCAATTATGACTTCTCTAAAACTTTGTAATGAGACTACTCATAATGACTTCTCTAAAACTTTTTGGAAATGATTTCAGCTCTGGAAAAGTTTCCAAGGCTCAATCTGCTTGATCTAAGGTGTAGACATTAGACATTAAAATTTGGTGATTCCTTGGGCTTAGACTTGGCTCATCTCTTTGGAAAGAATTTTCACAAAAAAAATAAAATTATTTAATAATAAGAGTCTTATATTTTTAGTCGCTAAACATACACTCTGCATCACTAGCCGCCAAATTCTAGTTTCCCATAAAACATGTTGAGAAATAAAGCTCGTAAAATATGTATTCTATTGAAGTTTATTGGCATTTAAAACTTTAAAATCTTACTATATAAATGCTTATATATTTCATCATTTAAGATAGAGAATTAAATAGGTCTCAGAGATAAAGCTTGGAGATGGTGATGAATGCCCATGCATTGATGAAAACTTCCACATTTGTACAGACAAGAGGGATGTTAGAGGTCACAGAGTTTTGATTGAGATTTGCTTGTATAATAGTTTTGAATTTTGAATGCTTTGCAAGAAATATTAAATGTTGTCTAGGAATTGCCTGAACTGAAGTTTAGAGCTAGCTAACATCTTATGTGAATTATTTTTTAGGGATGTTGAAGTTCCATCATCTAAGATTGTTATGTTTCAGAGACTGATCAAAGGTAGTATTTTATGATGGCTTTTAATGTTTCTTTTGCATATGGTACCCATGTGGTGATACATGACATAATTAATTATACTTGGCACAAATACAAATGTCAGTTTCACTACCATTTCTGTGAACAATATATTTGTTGTGCTCACAATCAATGTCCCTTACTAATGTTTTTCATCTTAATTGTATAAACTAAATCTTTTCTTGTGAACCATATTGAATTAAAGGATTCTTTTCCTTGAATAGGGTTGTTATGATTTTAGCAGATGTATAAACTATCAGTGTTGGGGCTCTATTTCTCATGAAAAATTTTGAGTTTTTGATCACTTCATGTATAAATCTTTCAAGCTCTAAAGAAATTTCTAGATGGAGATGCCATATTAATGTTAAATCCAAAAATAAACAAAAACCCTGCTGCAAACTTGGTGATAGAGAAAGTGCTATTAAGGAGTGGTTAAAAGGCTTGGCAGTGATTTGGTTTTGATCAATCAGGTATGCTTCATGTGTTTGAAGTTTGTCTACTCAGAATTTAGCTCTTGTTTATGGCCTTTTATTATTATGAGCTTTATAAGTTTATATAGTTCATTTCTCTATTAAAAATTGCTATTACATATTGGTTTTCTTTGTGTTGTACATAATCCAAATTAAACCCATTTATTTCTTATTACAGGGCCACATCAGCCTTATTCTTGAAAAAAGAAGAGGAAGCCTCATATTATAAGAGTAGAACCACAAGATCCATAGGAGAATGTCGAAGATAGTCACGATGTGCCTATTAGCATCATGACTATCTTTGGCATTCTCCTATGGTTTGTAAGGGAAATCAGCTAGCGAAGATGCTCTATTAGCTTTTAATATGCTTCATAGATGAGATTGCATTATATGAGATTCATTACTACACTTGGGAATGGGCTCATCTTCAATCTTCAGAAGATTGAAGATGAGCCCATTCTCGACTGTAGTAATGAATCTCAAAGCTCCTTCAGCTTGAGCATAGGATGTCTTTCAGATGATCTTTCTGAAGGTGCATCAACATTGTATCCTTCAGGTGTTTTATTCTTCATCTTTCTTCTTTATTATTCTATAGAACAATTCTTATGGTTTAAGTTTTTTAGCATCAATTTGTAATTTTAGTCAGAATTCTCTATATATCTTTTCCTGCCAGATAGGGTTGCTTAGTTTTTATGTAAATGTCTTTTCTTTTGCAGCTTGGACATGAATTCACCACCAATGTTCTTTATACTCAACCAAAAATATATTTGTACCAAGTATAATGCATTGTAATGGTATTGTTCATACAATGTTGATGTTTACTCAAGAAGACTATTTTTATTTAGTTTTATTCGCCAAGTTTCCTTTTCAATTTGATTTTGAGCTAGTGATGCTTGAGACTCAAATGCCTACAAATACTTCATGCAGTGTCCAATTTCAAGCCCTGATCACTAGGCAAGCTCCTAGCTCTTATTATAGTTTGCTTACTGCAATGTCACATCCATTTTGCATGTGATTCTACTAACCTAAAGGATCCTTAACCACAAACAACAGTAGTCTCCTCTGCCCAAGATAATACAACTTTGTCTGGATTTAAATAAGAAAATCGCAACAGCATTATTAGTGAGGATTTGTGTCTGCTTAGAAACTTCTTATCTAAGAAAGCCTTCCTGAGGGTTGTGAGCTTGTGTACTTCTCCTTTACATCAAAGGTTCAATCCGAGTATGTTGCTAAGACCCTGCCCAAGGTTACAAATGCAAAGTGAACTAGTTTTTAATGCTTCTCACTAGCAATAAAGCATGTTTTATTAGCCCATTATCTAGCTAGTTCACCTTTATTTCAAATTTAATGCAGGGACGAGGAGCTTCTTGGTCAGGGTCTTGCATTGAATGATGAATTAGATCATGTGCTAGGGAAACATGACTCCATTAGTACAGGATCTCCTGTTACATGAAAAAGAACATCAACTCATGCAACTCCTCTTGTCAGTGTCAACCATGAGGAAGATGATATTGATGATAATTTAACAAAACTAGCTCGTAGGTAGCTTATCTATGGATGGCTAGTTCTTATAGAAATGTGATTGTTGATTTAAACAAGTGGTAATTTAGTATTTTTGAAAGTGTCTACAGAAGCTTTGCCAAGATGTTTCTTACACATGCCATGGGTTTGTGTAATTTTTAAATAATGTAGTTACTCATCAAATTCTTTCAACTAGTTCCTTTCATCTATTAAATCCATGTACTATGATTTGACAGGCTTCTATAGAGAAAAATCAAAAGAGAAATAATAGTATTTTATGCATTGTAGGTCAAGATCTAGTGCACAAGCTCATCAGAGAGTTGATAACATGGAAAAGAATCAGTGAACAGGTTGACTCCCATTGATACCTCCACCACTAGGACTTTAAACTATTGATACTCACTGCCAGCAAACTGAGCAGAAAATGGTGTGACATGGAGAGGCATTCTGGTAGGCATTCTGGTAGACGCATTCTGGCAAGCAAGAGTTGCTTGTATCTGATCAAAAAAAGAAGAATGCAGGTACTAATGGCTTACCATCTATGGAATGGAGTTGTGCCATATGGATGCATTTGAGCACACATGTTGACAAGGTAATATTTTTTTCAACACGTGGTGGAAAGTTAACAAATTTGTAAACTCTATGAATAATTCCTTTAGAATATGTAAAAATGTATTTAAACAAGTTTATGCAACTTCATCTTCTGATTACAACCTTTCTCAAGATCCTAAGGTGATTGAAGGTTTATATAAAGATCAGTATGTCCTCTCCTTATGCCTGCCTCTCATTCTTTTCTCGTCATCAAGCTTCTTGGCATTAAACAACAGCAGAGCCTTATGGAGAGTCCATATGCCCTTGATATAACTCCTCCCTCCTCTTTCTCCTACCATCTCTGGATTGTCCACTTAATTTTTGGTGATGGCATATCATGAATAAAGAATCATCGCTCCTCATTGACCTGATTAGGGTTTTCAGATCTCCATGTCCCACATTCACTATTTCATCCCACGATGGCTCCAATTTTTTCTCTTCAAACAAAAGCATCATCCATTTTAGAATGTAACATTTTCACATGAACTAAAATTGGAATCAAATTACTAGAAAGTACTTCTAGTTTTTGGGAAAATGACCTAACAGTAGTCATGCTTGTTCCATGTAGAATATCACTGCGCTCATTTAAAATATATTATTATAATTGTCATTACAGATTGTATATGATTCTATTTTTTTAAGATAAGATTTGAATAAGTTTCTTTTGACTTCTTTTCTTTTCATTTGGACAAAATTTATATCTAGGGTCTCCAATATCTATTTAGCATTTTAATGATACGATTGTCCAACTTAAACTCTCTATCAATGCTTTCATGATCACAAAAATAGGTAACAATAAAGGTGTTTGAATGAGATATGCAATCATTTTTTGGGAGCTATTTTGGCAGATCACTTTATGCAATTTTCCTTCAAACCCTTACATTTGTTTGATGTTTTTTCAACATGAAATAATGGTTCCATTTCTATTACTAGCTAATTAATTGCCCATTTGGACAAAATTTCTATCTAGGGTGGCTTTGAATTCAGTTTAATCAACTTAAAAGTGGAGTCAGAATGTCACATCCAAAGTGACTGAATGACATGCTAGTTTTATTAGAAGGCTAACCAGCAAATAATAGAATAATTGATTTTTAGATGTCAAGTGCATGAGGAGTTTCTTGTTTAATAACATTATAGAGTATCGTTGTGGCAGCAATCTAAAGATCAGATAAACATCTTCTATCATTATATGATGTTTATATCTATAAATGTCCACACTAAAACCTATAAAAAAAAACATAAAATTTAAGTGAAATTTAATTTCAAATTTTGGAGCTTGACTAATTTGTTGCATATCAAGCCTGACTCTGCAGCCCATTGTTGACCTGCTCCAGCTTTTACTTGCCAGTTACTCGACCATGCACCCTATCTTTTTATAATTCCATGACTTATGTCCTAGTTTATGAGAAATATAAGACCTTTAATTTACATGACAATCTTCATATGTTTTATCTTTTGGCAATCAGACAAGAACCTTTATGTCCAATGCGACTTCCTTTATATTGTGCATGGATGCTAAGTTCTCTTATGAAGTCCCTCTTTAGTTCCTTATTACTTATTGTTGCATATTCAAATGCTATCTTTATTTCAAGCATTTATTTTACCAAAACCAATGACATGTGTATTTGATTATTTGTGGAGCATCCTAAAACAAACTTGATTAAAAATAACAACTCATTCTCTTTGTACCAAGACTGGCACTGTCTGTCACAAAAAATAAAAAAAATGTGCATACGCATCCATATAGGGAATCACTTTTCTCACTCTTAACATAACCATTTGAAGATAGACCAAATGAAGGAAATGTACTTTAATCTTAACCAAGAATCACAATTTTTCAACGGTTCAAATTGAATTTATATCCAAACCCTTTTTGATGGGTCTGTGGCAAAGGTTTTTATAGAAATTTTAAGAAAATAAATTAGGTCTCTCTGTACATATCATGACAAGTACCCAATATTGATTCAAAAAATATATTATTCATCATACATCATTCCTACATCAATTTTAATGCTCATTCAATCCATTTACATATAAATGAATATTCTAAGACAAGCTAAAATGCAACTTTTACTACAAATTACAAGGACTATTAAATAAAAACTTATAAATGTTTCATTTATTCTTCAAAACCAATACATTACAATTGAACCTCACAATTTCTACATTCCTCCGTTAACCCTCAATAACTTTTACATAAAAGATCCATAACAAAAATGACAGATACATTGAATTCAAAGTTCCCTCCGACATCAAATTCGTCTGATGGCGAATGGGGTGCTGCAAGTGAGGATGTTAGAGGCAATAATAACATTTTACATGAAAAAATAGCTGAAGTAGAAGATAAGGATTCCACAATAATTAAGAGTTCCATACTAAATCACAATTCAGATAATGATGAAGCTAGAATTAGAGATTCAGATAAGGAAAAAGTTGTCAGTGACGTAGTAATTGCTGAATTTGAAGCTATAGCTCATGGATTACAGATTATAAAGAATAATGACCTTGAAGAACTATGAGAACTTCAATCTAGATCTTTTAGAACAATGTACCATGGAAAATGGAGGGGATCTGATATTATAATTAAATGAGTTATTTGATATGCAACTAAAAGGAGGAGTGCAGACATTAAAGTTGTAGTTTTGGGATCATTGATGTCATGATCACCATTAAAATTTAATGATAAGATGTTTGATACACAATGATCATACCCCTAGGCTAGTAGGCCATGACACTCAATAAGGACTAAAATATCCGACTGCAAAATAGGCATGTTGAACTAGTTTGAGACTAGGCAAAAATGTAGATTGAGACAAGCTAGAAATGACTCATTACCAAACAACTTCAATATAAAGTATAGGGACATGCAATGTATGGGTTGAATGCAAGGTGGGGAAACATATTTCACTTGATATAGCATGAAACTCATGGGGCATTAATGCTCAAAAGTGAAAACAGGGCATCTATAGCCAGATGTCAACATGTTACTCTCAAGAAATTGAGAGTACCAATAGTCAGAGTGGTCCTTTCTCAAATTACCATTGAGGATCTCTGAATTCATATCCTTGAAGAGATCTTAGCTAGAGACTAGTTGACATACCCCATTCATCAGTGTGACTCAAACAAGGTTCAAAAAAGGGAGATATATTTTCGAAAACCTCCTAACCACTTTGGAGGCTATGTGATGGGGCTAGATATTTCAAACAGAACTCTTTTGTCCTTCCTCTGGGCTTTGAAAAAACATATCATGGGGCATAGTGGTCCTTTCTCAAGGTTACCCTTGAGGAATTTGAATTTTCTAAAAGAAATTGTCAGATGGTTAACACTATTGAAAGATGATGTAGCTGAAGTAGAGGTTAATGGATCCCTTTCAAATAAATTATCTTTAGAGAGGTCAATTAGAAAGATGGTTAAAACTATTGAAAGATGATGTAGCTCAAGTAGAGGTTAATGGATCCCTTTTCAAAGCAATTTTCTTTGGAGAGGTCAATTAGGTAGGAATGTCCTCTTGCCTCTACACTCTTTGTTATTGCATCTAATGCTATATTCTATCTTCTAATATAATCAACTTTGACTGCTAAGATCATAGGTTTATCCCTACCCAACAATGACAATAATGAAAATCCAATTTGGAGATGACACTACACTATATGTTGAGCTTGAAGAGAATAATGTGGATAACTTGATTTAGAGATTGTACCTCTTCTATACAGCTTCAGGGTCAGAAGTATCTACTTCTAACTCTGTTATGCTTGGTTAGCTAGACAAACAAAATCAATTTAATGAGAAATGATGAAGTATGGTTCAACAATTTCAACTAATCTTTACTTAGTTCACTTCAAACACTTGTCTAAGAAAACCTATTTACTATGATTGAAGAATGTTCTTTCAAGGAAAATGAATTTATTATGTCATAAAGATCTTTGCCAAGTTTTTTTTAAAAAAGATAGTTATCGGTTTTAAAAGAATTTGGTTTTCATAACTGATTTGAAAGTAAAAGAAGACAAAGGCATGGTAAATATTGGGATTATATAGAGGAAGCTTCATACATTGGCACAAAATAATAAGAGGTGATAATATTGATTGAAACAAGAAAGATGGCTCACATTTTTCTATGATGCAGATTTCATTTTTCTTTAAAAAAAGGAGCATGCTGAAAGATATAATGCAAGAGTAGATTAAGAATTGAATTGTATTGAACAACTCAAAAGAAACAATAAGGTTGAGTCATGAAAGAAGAATTATGTGTACACATGAAAATCGATCAATGAAGAAGATACTTTATGAAAAAGACTGTTGAAAGGTTTGGTTGACATGAGGATAATTGTTAATTGCATTATTTTAGAAACAACAGTAAGATTAATCATCAAATATGATTTATTCTTGAAAAGTATATTTCAATCTACATTTTTTATTATATGATTTGATGATGGTTAGATATCTAAAAGAAACACTCATTCATTTTTGACTGAATCAGAGTTATGAGGGAGGTATGGTCACAGTTTGTTTTTTTGAAAGATTATTGATATTCTTATGCATTTATTTTAGAGTACTCTTATGCACTATACTTATCTTATGAGTTTTCTAATGTTTCTTTTATGTCTGGAAAATTTGATTAATCAATTTGCCTTTGACAATACTACAAATATGATTCATTACATCTGGTAAATGTATTTGACAGTATTTGTGCTGACATTTCTGCACATGGACACCATATAGCAGGGAAAGATATCTAAACATAGCTTTTAGGCTTGAGGTAGGTATTGCCTATGAACCAACTATTTTTGTCTTTCTGTGAGCTATAATTGGGTCAGACCTTATGATGTTTTTATTCAATATTTTATCTTTACTCTCTATTTGTTATGTATAGCAACTTGATTTGTTCTAAGAAAATAGATTGTGTAGTTTTATTGCATGTTTATTTTTGGGGAAGTTAAATGCATTGACATATTGATTGCATGGGTCACTTCATTGATGGATTATAATTTTTTGCTGCATATTTTTTATGATTATACAGTAGTATGGTTACTCAGGTAGAATCTGTTATCACTTTTTTCTGCTAGCACTTTATTTGAACTCCTATTCAAGAACTTTAATTTAGGGCTCTCACTTAGCTTCTCTTATTGATTCTTCTCATATATAGTCTACATTTACTTGTATTTCACCCTTAAAGATCAATTCCTCTAAACTTTTCATCATAACTGAATATAGATTTTTTGTTGGACAAATAAATAGTTCCAAAAAAGCTTATACCTAATAGACGCAAGAAAAAGTAAATTCGCGATTGAAGGTAACAACCAGGAACACAAAATTATTAGATTTTGCATGCCTAAAAAATATAAGGCATGTAGATGGGACTATTTTAAGCCAAAAGTACATAAGTGAAGCAGAGAGAGAGAGATGACAAAGAACAAGAGAGAGCTCGATGTGTAGCGTCATTCCACACAAACAGGGAAATGTGCTACGGACAATCACACAAGTCTAGATGACAATCCATCTTCATTAGATCTGTCTTTGGCTACAAGCTAGTTTGCAAGTTTCAAGCATGTGCTGAATCTCATAGCGCAAAATACTCAGCAACATCTTCCTATTTCTTTTACAGTAGATAATAAAGATGAGTCAGCGGAAGTAAGTCTGAAAGCTTCAAAAGTGAACATAATAGATTCAAAAAAGAAGCTAAAAGTAGAAAACCAACTCCCTGAGATACATAACTCTTATAACCTTCAAGCTATAGGCAATTACATAAAATGGGGAACACTCAATGCTGAGCTGCCAATATTGCATGCTTCACTTTCAAAAAATGGTGCAGGCATGCCATTTTAGACTAAAATAGATCAAAATGGCAATTTTATGAATTCCTCTGACCCAGGAATACATCCAGACATGGTTGAATTGGACAATGACATGCTTGGGGCTGCTATGTCAAGAACAAGCCCCTCTACATTTCCTTTGCATGTTTCAAATACCCAACATCATGTTCCAACAATACCAACATTGGTATTCAACATCATCTCAATATGTTTAATCCAGTATGTCCAGATGTAAACATTATGTTGGGCCTATTGAAACCATTGGGGATGTCTGAACAACATGGACTATTATGTCAAATATAGGAGTATGTTGACAAATCAAAACTTTATGTATCCTCATTTACTGATGCGGATAAGCCACTTTCTACTTGCTTCGATTCTTCAGTTAAAAAAAACTTGATCACTTAATCTTGAATTCCCGATGGAGGTTTAAAAGAAGAGATGTAATGAAGTGTCATTTTCAAACTACGGGAGTTGTTATCATATGACCAATTTGAATAGTTACAATCCTCTTATAGCTCAGAGCAAATGGATGATGGATGTTTTCCACAGTCCATATAACCACACTGGACAATCCAAATTGTAGAAAGGTTTTTCTTGTCCAAATCTTCGCTAACCCATTGAACATGTTGCAATTTTGAACTGGAAGCGGGTAGCAGGTGGTGGATAATTTTGCATTTTTTATCCAATGACAATTAGTTAATGGAGAAGGATCTTGTTTATTGCCAATAATTGCTTGTGGACAAATTGTTTGTTTACAAAATAGCAAGGTGATTGTCACGTGCTTATGTTAGATAGTAATTTATTCAGCACTGTTCCAGTAAAATTTTACAATATATTTGACTCCAATGTTAAAGAGACTTTTAAAAAATCATTGATATTCTTCAATCAACCTTAAATCTTACAAAACACCAACTTTACATGCCAAGAAACTTGTAAATACTTTGAAATCAAACAATAATGGACAGCACTGTTATGACAGTCAGAAAAAAATACTGAAATGATAGATATTTTATTTATTCTTTCTTTCAAACTGCTTCCTCCTCGACCACCACTATCTCTTACATTCAAAATGCATTCTTTTTAAAGACCTCTTTCCCTCTAACTACCCTAAAACTGACTCCTATCAACCAAACTCCCATATAACTGTCACATGACAATAAACAAGCATTTTTGATAACTTTTCAATGACAGTCATTACTTATTTGGTTTCCCTTTGCCACTTTCTTCGCTTAAGATCTTGGGAACATTTATTATTGTGCCTAAATGACTTTATGACACCTAAGTCCCCTAAAGACTCCACCTTTATCCTTAATTTCCTCTAAGGTGCCGCATTTGGCTTACATTGTCAATGTTAATAATTTTACCACATCTTGCACTTTGAGTGCATTTTACATCATTTAGAGGCTTTAATAGCCTATTACATTATTCATGACCTTGGACACATTTAATAACACCTAAATGACCCTTTATGACTCTTGACTCCTTATTTATGCTAATTTTCCCATTCTTGGCAAGGCATTACATTTTGACAACTTTATTATATTTCTTACATTTAATGTCTTCAATAGCCATGATTCCTCATCAATTGACTTGATATGTCTTCATTAGGCATGGGTTTCCCTTGGTACCTTCATGGTCTCCTTCATAGATCTTGGTGTACCCTGTAGTTTCCTGTGTCCGTTGGGTGCCCCTGCACCAAACTCCCTGACTTCAAATGTTTCCTAGTCTGTGGGAAACTGTGTACCTCAAAATAAACATTAGAAAACATATCTCGATGTCTTTGCAATGTGTTCCTCTTCTTCATGCACTTGCATGTGTCTTGTAGACACCTTGTGTCCTCTTGTGTCCTAACACTCTTCAAGACTATCCTTTCCTTCTTCATATGCTAATTCATCTGCTCCCACATCCCTTTGTGAGCTGTAACATGCCCATTCTTCTTGCCCCTTCTCTTCTTCTTTTTGGGCTTAGTAGTCATCAACCCAATAAGTAGAAACAAGAAGCAATAACAAGCTCCTTCTAGAGCATAACTCTTACCAATTATTGCTATCTTTCCCACACTAGGAATCTCCATCATATTCTCATATGCCTGCAACAAAATCCGAATAACAAACCAAAAATAACTCATATTTTCATACTTCTCCATGCTTGGAATATAATCACCTTGTTTAGCCTTCCCTTGGCTCTTCATCTCCATTGTCTTCTCATCCTTAGTCTCTTTGCACCTTGAGACCTTTAATATTGTCTGCAACATGTCTTCACACCCTTTCCATTTGCATTGGTATACCAACTCCTTATTGGTGGTTGTTCTATCAGATTCAGTCATCATTGTCTTTGTGAGTTTTCTTTGTCCAAATTTCAATGGACACCATATAGAACCAATCAATATCATATCTGCTTCTCCAAGCCTTGTTTCTTTGCTATTTACATCAGCATTTGCACTTTTCATCTTTGTTCCAATCATCTCCTTTAGCCCTTCAAGACCTAATCTTTTTCTGTCTTCATCAACATCCCTTCTCTTTACCTCTGCTACAACCTTTTGAACCTTTTTGGTGTTAGGTTCTCCTTGCTCTTCAACACTTGACTACTGCTCATTTGTTATTTGTCCTCCAAATGGACAACTTGTCTTCATATCATCCTTTTCTAGGTTCTTTTCCTCAACCTCATTCTCATTAGCTGTTTGCTTCAAAGCATCATCCTTCTTCATCAAAAAATCTTCCATTGCTTCACCATGTTCCTCTTTTCTTAGGAACCTTTCCCTCTCAAAGATGCCAATTCTCGCTGACACCTTCCAAGTTGTCTTGTGCTCCTCCAATGGTGTTAATACCATCTTCTCTCCATGATATTAGTATCTTTAGTTCTGCCATTTCGAGCATCAATGTCCCTTTTCTTTATATTTCTACTAGCTTAGGTACAGAAGGAGCTTTTCTAATCGGTGATCCTGGTTCTAGCTCATTATTGAATTTCATTAAGTTCCAAAGTCAGGAGCCAAATGAATCCAATACAAAAATTTCAGAAGATGAACTCCAAAGTTCAAGCACTTCTATATCTAATAGCACAAAAGAAATGTCTCCTCAAACTGTTGTTTGTTCCTCTCAAAATAAAAAAAGGGCTTTAGGTTGAACCGTTTCTAATAAAGATGATTCCAGCATTGATGATGACTCAATTATTATGCATAATCAGGATCCCACTGCCAATGGTCTGAATATAACTAAAAAGAAATCTGCATGGAATTCTAGATCTCCAAAACCTATGATAGAAAATACTCCAAAAAGAACACATGATTTTTTAGTAAAACATGCCAAGGTAACTTAGATTCTGCTTGAAGTGTTCATTGTTATAATTTTTGAATAAGTATAGTTGACAAATTACAAAAAGATCAAAGTAGAACCATTTTGTTCTGAAACAATGTCCTTCATTGTCATGGATTTTATCTTCGATTGTAATGTTTTTTCATTTTGTTTGGTGCAATTTTCCTTTTCTCTAGCATTAATTGCTGAGTTTATTTTCCTTATTTCAAGATAGTTTATTTCTATTAGGCTCGTAGGCAGGATTAAAAAATTGAACCCAGCCACTCCATATCTTCCATCTCCTTGTCTATGTGTGCCCAAATTCTGTGCTATTAAGCTTGAAAGCATTTTGAATAGAGGAAAATTGAGTTCATTGTTTGTTGACAGATCCTCTGAGATCATCAATGAAAAGTGATAGTGGCATCCTGATAAGGCATGATGTTTCCCTTTCTCCTTCTTTCTAGCTATTTGATCAGTACCAATATCTGTTTGGCATGAGGTTTTTGAATCTTAACATATGGTTGTTCAAATTATGTATCTCCTAAATGATTTCCTTTTAGCGTATAACTTGTTGTGCATAGTTGCCAAGTTTGCTTACTGTATCAGGCATATTAATGAAGAGGCATATTAGTTACGATTGGTGTTTATGACAGTTTGATTAGTTGTTGTCGATGTTTTTCAGGCATTCTATAAAATAGTTCACATGCCTTACGTATTATATGACATTTTGCATGCATCATGTACTCTCTCATCCTGTTGATGATGGATTGCCGAGAGTGATCTGAAATGATGATGCTAAAAAACACACACAATCAAATCCAAAACGAACTTGCATTACAAATGGATTGTGGAAATTTGATATTGTTAATTTTGCATGCATGTCTACCAGGACAATCACAACTTAAACATCATATGTTTAAGTTGTGATTGTCCTGGTAGACATGCATACAAAATTAACAATATCAAATTTCCATAATCCATTTGTAATGCACGTTCGTTTTGGATTTGATTGTGTGTGTTTTTTAGCATCAACATTTCAGATCACTCTCTGCAATCCATCATCAGCCGGATGAGAGAGTGCAGGATGCATGCAAAATTTTATATCATACGCAAGGCATGTGAACTATTTTATAGAATGCCTGAAAAAAATTTACACCAAGGCGTTGGTAGAAATTTCTACCTTCATTGGTCAAAATTTCTACCTTTATTGGTCAAAATTTTTGACCTTCATTGATCAAAATTTCTACCTTCATTGGTCGAAATTTCTACCTTTATTGGTCAAAATTTTTGACCTTCATTGGTCGAAATTTCCACCTTCATTGGTCAAAATTTTCTTCCTTCATTGGTCAAAATTTCTACCTTTATTGGTCAAAATTTCTACCTTTGTTGGTCAAATTTTTCTACATTCATTGGTCAAAATTTCTACCTTTATTGGTCAAAATTTTCTACCTTCATTGGTCAAAATTTTGACCAATTCCTGGCAAAACTTGCACCAAGGCTATCGGAGTTTTTCGACCAATGTATTGGTCAAAATTTTGACCAACCTTCTGGTTGGTCAAAATTTTGACCGAAAAAATTTTGACCAATGGGTTGGTCGATTTTGGTCGATGTTTGGTCGAAAATTGGGTCAAAATATGAACCAATAATGGTCAAAAAATGGTCTCAAATGTACTAGTGATCTAACCCTAAGTCACCAAAGTCTTTATAAGGAAAATGAACCCCCAAAGTTTTTAATGAATCAAGAGAGAGAGAAATCAAGGGGTAAATGATCAAATTTGTTTAGATAGCATTCAAGGTGACTTAGTAGTGAGAGAGAATTGTAGAATCAATTAGAGGAAGAACAAATAACAAAGAAGGATACAATTTTTTTATATCAGATCGAAAAGGATCAAGAAGGATAGCATGTGGATTTTATCCTTAATTAGCCAAGTGAGAGTTACTCATAAGATCTATGTTGAGACATTTTAGTAGGTGATTTTAGTTAAATATCCTAAGCAGAGTAGTCCTAACAAGCTAAACCAAATCCTTTAACAAGGTGACATTCCAAGTGGATGTTCTGAATTTCTTTAACTAGATACACTTATAACAGGGTGTTAAAATCCTCTAAGAAGGTGGGAATCAACAGTCTCTGTAAGCCTTTAATAGGGTAGATCATGTTTCATGGTCAAACTATTGTAACCTTAATTGGCTCTACTTTATTGCTGCAGGAGTAAATATTTTTGGGTGTCATCCCCACCCCAGTTTTACCTTCATGTTTTAAGGGTTTCTGGGTGATCATATTTGGTGTCAAGTGTATATGTTTGCTTACATGTTTTAGATGCATCTTCTTTACATTTTATTTTAGTTTATATATTGAATGCATCTAATGAATGGTGAATGTTTTAACTATTGAAGTTTGAACTTCTGATTCACACCCCCCCCCCCCACTCTCAGAAGTATATGTTTCCCATTTGTAATTCCAACATTTGTAATCCTACAAAAAAAAATTACTTAGGGTTCTACATGATCAGAACTTCACAAGGAAAAACCTTGTATCTAATACCACCTAATGCAGAGAGACAAGGGAAAATAACTAGTGCCAAAGGCACACCCAGCTATTCAAGTTACCTGCAAGAGTAAACACAACAGAAGAGAATGCAAATAACAACCACCAAAGTAGATAAGAGAACATAATGTCTTATAGATTCATCAAATTGTCAAAATACATGCCCAATTGTAAGGCCTTCTAGGTTATGGCCAACATACAGTAATATTCAATGATAAAACTTTGCATTTCAACTCTATTTCAACCTCCTTGATCTCTCTTCTATCTAGATATTACTACTACTCTTTCTAGACTCTATCCTAGAACCCATTTAAATACCTTCATTGTCACAAGTAAACCTATTGCAAATACCAACTAATTAAATCCTTATATTAAATACATAACCAAGCTAGAATTTGGCTCTCAAAAAATATTAAATACCCATCACAAAATTAAATACATGCAAGGTCAGCTCAAATTGGAACTAGACATAGATAACTTGGTCAAGGAAGGATCGAGACAAATACTAGTACTTAGCACCAATAGAAACACTCAACACCAATAGGTTCACTTGGCACATGAAAGAACACTCATTCAACATAAGATTTCTACAGTAACTCGGCATCCACTAGATTGTATAGTAACTTGGCATCCACTAACTGCTATAGTAAATCGATAGCAATAATAACTTGGAAACCACTACTACTTCACTCCAACATGTAGAATGAAAAAAGATGAGTATGATAACAAGGCAACCCAGGATGCTACTACATTAGTTATGCAATAATTTTGAGAATCATTTTCATATAATTTTTTTAGAATATACCTTACAAAATGGGTTTCTATTAAAGGGTAACCACTTTTGTGTACCAAGGGGTTCCATGAGAGAGAATCTAATTTAGTAGAAGCATAATGGTAGTGTAAGTGGTCATTATGGTGTCAACAAAACCATAGAATAGTACAAAGGTTCTATTATTGGCCAAAGTTAGCAAGGGATGTAACCAAGTATATGGAGTAGTGTATGGTATGCATGATAGCCAAATGAGGAATGTGAAATGGAAGTCTATATCAGCTCTACTAATTCCAAAAAGGCCATGGGATTGTGTAAGTATGAACTTTTTTGTAGGTTTACCCAAAACTAAGCAAGGGTATGATAGCACTTATGTTGTTGTTGATAGATTCAACAAAATGGGGCATTTCATTCCATGTAGAACCACTAATGATGCAGGTCATTTTTCCCATCTATTTTTGAAGGAGGTTGTATGGATTCATGGACTCCCATTAAGCATTTTATTAGATGGGGATATTAAACTTATGAGCCATTTTTGGAAAACCTTGTAGAAAAATCTTAGCACAAACATGTCATTTAGTTTAGCGTACCATCCCAAACTGATGGTCAAACTAAGTGGTAAATAGGACCTTAGGGAACCTTATAAGGTTCCAAACTAAGGAATATGGTCTAAGTTGGGATGTTATCATTTCACAAATAGAATATGCCTATAATGATATCAAGAATAAGGCCACTAGAAAGAGTCTTTTGACATTGTTTATGGAATGCATACAAGGAGTATATGTGAATTGAGATATCTTGGTGATATGGATCAAATAATTTGTCAAGCTGAAGGCCTTATTCAAACCATTAAGGAGATTCAAGAGCAATTCAAGAATACCATCCTAGATAACACTCAAAAAATCAAGTTGAAAGTGGATGAAAAGAGGACAAATGTTTAGTTTTATATTTGAGACTATATAATGGTCCATTTGAGTAAATAAAGGCTTCAAAAAGGTGTCCCTAATAAGCTTAGATGAAGAGGGTAGGCCCTTGTAAAATTTTAGCAAAGTATGGAGAAAATGCCTACAAGATAGATTTACCATCAAATCTAGGCATATCCCCTATTTTCGATGTTTAATACCTTGTGGGATTTAAAGGTGCATTACCTCATCTCAAATTATATTTTCAAGATGACATCAAACCTACTACAACACCTTAGGTCAGCAACTCTGAAGTAGAGAAGGTGTTGGATTCCAAGGTGAAGAAGTCTACAAGGCAAAAGGTGTATATGGAGCATCTCATCCAATGGAAGGGAAAATCAATTTTAGAGGGTACTTTTATTTTTGAGATAGAGTTCAAGAAGGTTGGCATACCCCTAGACATGTTTACATCAACCAAGACTTAGTTTTTTAATGGGGGAAGTATGGTGTAGGAGCACCTAGGTAAGCTAAGGGTAGACCTAGGGCTTATTTGATATTTTGGCTTATAGTGATGCTAGCAAGATCACTAGAGTAATAAGAGGATAAACTTGGTCCTAATGTAATGTTAGATGGGTTAGAATACCCCCACAATGCAATATCACTCCTAAACGCTCAAATGCTCAAAAAGTTGTTCATTTTACTCAATAGAGAATTTTTGAGTTTTGAGGAATAAATAGGGAAAGAAAGGGTTTTAAGGTCCTTATTAGGTGTTTTTTATCCATATTAGTCCTTTTTGAAAGTTTTATAGAAAGTGGAGCATGTTTGAGTAGTCAATTTGCAAAATTATAAAAATTATTCATTTCTTGCGAAGTACAATTAACAACTTTTGCAACATTTATGCAAAAAGAGAGATTTATTCATGGGAACTCTTGACAAACTTAAGATGGTCGATTTTGGTCATTCCAAACCTATATAAGGCAAAACTCAACCTTTTCAATGAGTTCGAGAAGTAACTTAATGCTTTGTACTCACTATGAGGACAACAAGTAAATGATAGTGTTGGTTTTTTTAGTGTTAATAGCATGAAAGTGGATTGAATTTGCAAATATTTTTGTTACAATAGTAAGGGTGGTTTGTTTTAATATTTTGTACTTAGTTTTTTTTCATTTAGCAAGCTTTATGTGGTTATGTAAATTTTTTTGTGAATCAACAACCTGTTGTTTTGAATGGCGCAGTATGTGGAAAATGGAGTCTTAGGGTCACTTTCCACCATATGCATGGTATGACCACTTGGGATTTGGAAATAGACTTCTTGTAAATTATTACATAGAAGGAGAGCCCATCATAAGCATAGCAATCATTTTTAGTGTAATACCCTAGGCAATCAAAACATGTTTGGTTAGGGATCACAGACCTAAAATGGAGTATTTGAATGGAATGGGAGTATAGAGACATCAATCCAGAAATATAGTGAGTATGAGGAAGGTATAGACTAACTCCAATTTGAAGGATAATTATTGGTGAGGATTATAAAGGGGTTTTTAATCCAAACAACACCAAAACCCTTAAAACTAACAAGTTAAGTCAAAAAATGTGCTTTTTTCTATACAGACAAGTTGAGGGCTTAAGGATTCAAAAATATTTGAGTACTCTAAAAAGGGTATCTAGAAACATTGTTTTTTTGGTCATTGTTAGGGGATTTTTTCAAAATATCTCATTTTTAGTGCATTTGGAGGGTTAATTCTTTTAGCCCTTTTCCAAGCATTTGAGTACAAATTGACCTATGGGTTGCAACTTGAATAGGGTTTTGTACTTGTTTTTGGTTTGGTATATTGATGAGTAACCTAACAAATTCCTAGGTATCCATTTCATCATGTGGAAGACTAAATCAACATTGGGGTTAGATTTGTTATTTATGAAGTTGTGAGAAAGTTGGTACTAACCAGTTTATGTGCACCAATTGAAGGAGTAGGATCTATTGGCTTTGATCCTTAGAATCTATATGGTATGTAGAAGGCCTATTTGGTCAAGTGAATGATCTATTAAATAACCTTAAGAGCCTAGGTTTTGAGAGAAATACTGGTAGTCACATCACCTGATTACTCCATTTGTGTTCTTCTCTTCTCTATTATTGTCATTCAGTTTGTTTTCCTCGTATTTATGTAAATGAGGGAGTTGGAGCCCAAATTGAAAGACAGTTTCTTCCATCTTCTTATCGACAAGATCCTACTTATTACCATTGAACATCCCACAAAATATAGATACCATTTCCATTGTGACACTATGACATTTTCCAAATAGCTTTGCAACACTTCCATCACCATTTTACCATTTTTATTTAAAGATATGTCTTCTACCTTATTTGTAAGCTTATTTGATGTATGATCTTCACATCCTTTCCTTCTACTCTATTTTTCAACCCATTGCGCTCCTTTTACATCCCAAAAATCCTCTCTACTAATATAATATGAAATAAATTCCTTTACTTTTTACAAAATTGGAGAAAAGTAATGTCAATATTTTATTAGATATGCTTTAATTTAAGTATTTAAATATAAATTTCATACCCGTAATTAGCTACATGGAGATGTTGACAGAATGGTCACCTGTCAAGAACTTGTCATTTTAGGTAATATTTAGATGAATCCATGAAATTGGAGGTCAAAGAACATTTCATAATGACTTCTGCAACCACTTACTATATGTAGAGGACCTATAGTTTAGAAACATGTCATACAAGGCTCTTCTCAATTTAGTATACTATTAGATTGATTCATTGTGGATCTTCATGTTAGTATAAAGAGTTTGAATTAGGGTTTTTGCAATGGTCTATGTATTCAATAAATGCCCATCTCCATTTTAATGCACAATAACCTTTTATTTGTAAATTGTATCTTTAAAATCAGCTACATGTATTGCATGAATGACCACTTATTATTACTAATATTAGACAATTGGGCCCAAAATTATCAATGGCCTTCTCATTAAATAAAATCCCATCTCTAAATTAGGTCACTCTAGTTCTAAAAAGTTTGGCCTAGGGTTTCAAAAATGACCTTTGCATTCAACAAATATTTCAATTGCAAGATAATTTTTGACCTATTGAAAAGAAATCAAGTGCCTATGTTTTTTAAGCATTTTAGATTATAGGAAAAAGAACATGCATTGTTTCAATACCAAAAAAAAAATTAGTACCAACTGAAAGCTATTGAACAATTACTTCATTTGTGTTTCTTTTTAATACTATGATTGATAGTTTTCTAAATATTTAAAAATGAAGAATCATAATGCAGGTGTACCTTATAATTATCAAGAAATCTTGTATTCAATTAGGTCTTTTGAGCTCTTTTTATGTTCCTTGTTTCAATGTAGAAGACATAAATTACATGGTTTCCCATGTTTTGTGGAGGAATATAATCCAAAAATTAATTGTTTGTAGATGTTGATGATCATATTTTATTTTCATAGTTGTGGGAGGGTATAAGATTGATCTTGTATAGGCCAAGGCCAAATTTTTATTTGTTTTAATTAGCATTCTATTCTTATGTCATGAGATTGATTTCTACAACTCATTCATCCTCTGCTCTATAGGGAGAATAATATTATTGCCACTCTTAAAAATCATTTTATACTGGCAAAGGTAAAGGACTACATACATTTTTCTTTATTTCAATTTCATTCCCAATTGTATTTTATCTTTAAGAAATATGCTTTACAATGATAATCTTCCTTGTTGAATTTCTATAGTTTTCAACAAGTTCTTTTTTATTAGTTTAAAATTCAAACATTCATTGTTGCCAGTCAAACTACTAAAAAGTAATATCTTAATATCATGGCCTTATTGTTTAGATTTATTATTATCTATCACATTAAAAAAAATTTGGAACTATTAAATTTTTGCTTCAAAGTTATATACAATCTATTATCATGCTCAACTAGTATCTTCTTAAATCCATGATTTACCTATCTTAAAAAAAGAATGAAACTACTATTTGCAGCTCTATTTCATAGTTATCTAGAATCTTAATTATTGTTTTGATATTTTAGTTCTTGGATCATGAACAATCTACCATTTCTATAAGCAATAATATTTAATTTATCATTTTCTTGTTTGATCATTTGCTAATATATCTTGAAGCTATTTTTCATGGCATAAATACAGAGAAAAAACACACCAACAAATTATTTTAAGAGATAATTAATCCACTATGATAATACATACTACACTACAATGATTACGAGAAGTAGACAAAGGATTAAGAGTGAGTTTTTGAATACATAACATAAAGATGTAGTTTCGGTATTCCAACACAAGGCACAAATTTGAAACCCTAGATTTTAATGCTACAAGAACACGTAGCTCTGGTTAAATTTACAAAGATATAGATTCCAATTCAATTTATGTTTTAGGGTTTCCAAGTTCATAAGTTGACTGATGCTATCCCTTTTTAACACTACACTAGATCAATCCTTCAAAAAAACTTATTCTTCATTTAAAGGTTTATCTATCATAATGTACTAATAATTACTCTAAATATTACCAAAACTCATTTTCAACTAATTAAAATATTAAAACATTTATCATAAACTATTTACAATATCTAACTCATCATCTATCTTAACCTAACCCATCATATTTTGTTACCTAGTCAAATTTGAGGTGCAACACTTCCTGATCCACTAACCACCTTCTAGGTGAAAATTCAAATGCAAACTATCCCAATACTTTAATCATAACATAATTTTAAATCCCAACAAAATACTAATTACATAAAATTTCCAACTAATCGAATTTCCATTTTATCCTTCACTTAACTATTAAGAACGTTATCTAACAATAACTAGTGCCATCATAATGACTATAAACCTTAAAACAACTTCGCTATTCTACACCAAAATAAATATTAACTATTATTTTAAAAATAATCATTATTATTATTCACTAACATTAATATAACCTAAAATAACATTACTTCCATAATCACATTCTACTTCCAATCCTTTCAAATCTTCATGAAAATATATAAATTTTAAATTAGAATAACTAAATAATTTTACATAAATACTAATTCTATTTACAAAAGTAAGTTAAATAATACAAATTTAAACCTCTTTCCTTACTACTATAAGTTAAAATTAATTATAAATCTAATCACTAATATACTAATTAAAAACATACTAAGAGACTAACAACTATAATTAAATAACCTTTACTATCTTCTAACATCTAAACATTTTCTAACATTTTAAAAATTAACAATTAATTTTAACTTACTAACTAAAATTAATTAAAATCTAACACTAATATATTCTAACACCAAAATTTAGCATTATCTAATTAAATCATATCCTAACCTTTAAAGTAATACAACCTAAACAATCTTACTTTTACTAACCCTAATATCTTTTTTTAATTAACAAAATTACTACATACTATTATTACTAACACTTTACTAACTAACTGACTAACAATCCAATCCTAAACTAATTTAAAACTTACTAAATAATTAAATCTATTTTCACGAAAAAAACACTAACTACCCATCAACAATACTAATGAAAATATCTTAACATAAAAAATAGAACTAACCTACACCTAACCTACCCTACACCCCACTTGCTACCCACTACCCAATACAACCTTGGGAAGCCTCACAAGTGGTTGTTGTTGTCCTAAGACTGTCATATGCTACCCAAGATAGCTCTTTCCAAATGGTATGCTTGGGTCTCGGTAGGAAGTTTAAAAAAAAAGTGAAGATCTTTGATAAGATTAAAGGTTAGAAGACTAATAAAAGATGTCATGCTTCCAAACTAACATTCCTCCCCCCATAAGTCAACTATGACAGGCCAAGGAAAAAGATATGCATGATATGAAGGAAGAGGGGACACTTGTAAGAAAAATTGAATGACTTTGGTTGACATCATCAAGACAAGGAGCCTTTATGTTTAAAAGTATAGTAGTTGTATCTTAGGATAGGATAGTATAGATATTTCTTTAATTTCATTTTATCTTAGTTTTACTTCATTTTATAATTTCATAAATTATACTAAAAAGGATTGTTTAAAGAACACAAAGGGAATCTTATTGAGAATATGCTCTATTGTAAAAGGAGATTAAAATTTTCCTCATACAAAAGGCAGAGAACCTTTTTCTCTAAGAATGAACAATTTTCTCAAGACCTACTTTTTTTCGAAGTCTTTTTTTTTTTCGTAAGTGATAGGATTTTCAAATTTATTTATATAGCCAAGGGGGATATATATTTTTTAAATTTGAATTATAACATAGAGTTTAAATGTGTTGTTAATACAATAACATAGGATTATTTACACTTCCAATTAAATATGAAAATGCAATAGGAGATTTAATTCATGTAGTTTTAAGTTTAATTGACGTAATTTGAATTCAAATTGCATGACTTATATCTATTGTTTTTTCTTAAGAGAATAACATTTTTTACTATAATAAAAGAAACATTTTAAAAAACCATGTGATTCATTTTCAATTTGAGGTCAAACTACAATGGAAGAACTTATTGAAACACATTTAATACTACAATGAAACTTCTCTTGTGCAAGGAACTATTTTTTTTTAAAATAACTTGATTCAAAGACTCTGTTGGGAAAGGACCAGGGAAGAAAACCTAACATCATGGTCATTTCAAAAATGAGTTTAACAATAACATTTTTACATAGGATCATTATCCTAAGGAGAAAACTCCCAACACATTTGAAATGATAACAACAACTCTGAGATCCTACTTGGCTCCATAACTATTGGCATTAAGTTATTATTTTCATTAGTGACAACACTTATCTATATCAGTATAGCTACCGAGCTCAGCACTCGGTTTCCTACACTCACCAAGCTTAGAAGTGTTCAACAGTTTACACCGAGCTTCACAGTATCTACTAAGCATCTCAGTATCCACCAAGCATCTTAGTATCCACCGAGCATCTCAGCATCTATCGAGCATCTCAGTTTCTATCGAGCAGTCTAACTATGTCATGAGAAGTTAGTGTAAACCGTGCATGGAAGTTATAATGTTTACCGAGTACAGCAAGGTAAACTCAGTGTGTAGTATCTACCGAGTAACACTACATCTACCGAGTCATCGTTGGTCACCGAGTTTAGAACTATGTCAAGTGATTAGTATGGACTGAGCCTTCACTCTACCAAGTGCATGATGATGGCGAGTAATGCAGTGGATATATCAAAAGGTCATCGAGTCAGTTAAGTGAACCTGAGTTATTTACTATTGGGCCGACTCAGTAATGTTTTTTTCACTTGTGTTTTAGCTGACCTTGCAATTATAATCATTGGAATGATATATATATATGTAAAGTATTATATCATTTACAAGACATGATGAGAGTATTAAGGAAAAGGCATGTAATGTTTTGAGAAGAGTGAATGTGAATCAGCAGCAGAGTAGAATACTTAGCAAGGTTAATAAGGAATAGTAAAGATTCATCAATCACAAGAGGTGATCTGTACTTCAAGGATCTAATCAGCAATCTAGTTGTAAGTCAAATCTACTATTTCATCTTAACAGGTGAACCAGTCTCTAAATCCTTTAACAAGGTAGACTTAACAATCTTTTGTAAATCTCTTAATCGAGTGCATACTTCATTGTATGTTTGTAAATCCTCTAACAAAGTGGATCTAGCAATCCTTTGTGCTCCTAACAAGGTAGATCACTAGAAGTGGTCAATGTAAGCCTTAACAGGCCAACTTTATACTGCGGTATTGAAGTTTTGTGGGTATCATCCCCACCCCAATTTTACTTTCTATTTGGAAGGTTTCTGGGTCACCAAATCACTTTGTACATGTGTTATGAATGTTTGATCTCTCATACATGCAGTAGATTAGATGAATGAATGGTGAATAATATATATGGTTAAAGTGCTAAATTTCTTTAAAGTTTTGAAGTTATTGATTCACCACTCCCCTCTCAATTTCCTATCATATCTTGAATATTTCCAACAATAACAAGGTAGCCACTACAAGAAACTACAATTTTATCAAGGTAACCATGGAGATAACGAAACTGATCAAGAGACAAATAATTTTAACATGAAGACACAATCAATTATTTACTCCCAACCCAGGTTTACATAGTAGGCTATTCATTGAAATAGATTAGGGAGAAGGTGGATTTTTTCCAGACAGGAGATGTCAGTCACAACACCATAACAGATGTCGTTTTGGGGCTATAATCTCAAGAACTTCCATTCTTTCACAGATTCCCTTGTGAGGAAAATATCACAAGAACTTATATTCTTTCACTTCTAAATTTTCCAAAAACACAATCATGGTTTGTACTAACGAGTAGGGGCCCATAAAATCCTATTCTCTCCCTCTCCTCGTCACGAGGAGAGACTCTACACTGTCAAAGTCCAACTAAAGCCCTCCTCTTGTACATGGCCACTTATTCCCTATCCAAGGGTAAGTAATGCCAATACAACCCTTACAATCCCTTCAAAAATCAAATGTAAAAAATATGAAGGAAAAGCATATATAGAAGTCCATTATTATCCTTCCCAAACATGTTCATCAAACACATGAGCATACTTATGCAAAAGAAAGCTACTTAAGAATGAAACATAGCATGAACAAAATGAGCTTGAAGGGTTCCTATCTTCACAATAAGGTGATGGAAACTAAAATTTGAGAAGAGATTTACCTCCTTCTCCTTAAATCCTAAATTTCTTTCTAAAAACTAGAGGTTGGATGAACAAACTTTCACCCTCAAATCTGCCTCTAAATAGGCTCCTAACTCAACCACCTACAAAATGCAATAACTCCCCCACTTGACTAAGGTTTCTATAAACTTCTAACTTAACCTTACCACTAAAGAAAACTTGAAGGTAGATTTTATCTTATCAAACTCATGGTGAAACTTCAATTTTTGCAATAAAGGAAAAATGGGAAGAAAATAGGTAACAAATTTTTTTTTTTGGTTTTCTAAACAAAGTATAGAAAATCACAGGAAACAAACTTATGTTAGCTTCTTCTTCTTTTTTAAATTTACTTTTATCTCATCTACCTTTTTACAATATTACTCCTCATAAGTAATCTCTCTATTCTATATAAATCAATTGGTGTCACAAGATAATATAACCCTTTAATGCCTTCCTAATAATTACTAGTTGTCCTAGGTCACAATTTTCCTGAATGTCAACCTGTTACATAGTCTAATCTAGTAAATTAATTTCAATTGTAATTATTTTAAATAATAATAATTAATGAAGTTCCTATAGCATATGTGATTCTTTAGGATGCAGTATTTGAGTATGAGATCTAGCATAATGATCACATACATAGTGAGCTTCATTGATAATGATTTCTCTTATACTTATTAATGCTACTTCAATATTAATATCCACTGTCACTTTGTTTTTGAATTTACACATACTTGGTTTTAGATGCCTTAAATGTTTATCAAACTTCTAAATGCAAATTTTGGAATGGCTTCTCTTGGATTGGGTATTAAGAATTTAAAGTAACACTTGAAGATAAATATCCAAACTAATCAATGAACAGGATGTCATTGCGATTAGTCTAGATATTTATCTTCAAGATTTTTTTTAAAGCTTCTATATTTATATAAAAAATTACCAATTTTTTTTGAAACCTACCAAAGCTTGTTCAAACTTTTGACTAATTATAGTTGAACTTTCAACCAACCATAGTCGAACTTCCAACCAACTCAACAAGAAGGGTACCATCATGGATTTGGCTATTGGAAATATATGAGGAGTACTTAAGAGGGGAGTGGTAAATCAGTTACTAGTAAATAATTCAAATCCATTAGATGTTAATACAAACTTTTTTTTAACTCACAACTCAATTAAAACTAGAGATTCACTATAAATTGGTTAACAAAGCAATCCTGAGACATTAATTTGTATTAACATTTAGTAACTTAGTTGTATAAAGATAAATCAATAAGAAAATAACTTGAACACATGAAACACCAAGATTTAACATGGAAACCCAATTTGGAAAAACCACCAATGCCACTAGTTACAACTTTTTACTCTTGTGAAGTGATCCCTATTAGGAGCCAACCCTGTCAAAGATAACAAAACACACTATTAGGTATGACCCTATTAGGAGATTTAATAACCCTCTTAGGAGAGGCCTTGTTAGAGGTCTTAGGACACTTCAATATATAAATTCAACCTTGTTAGAGGATTTACAAAATAAATATTAAGTAAACTCTTTTAAGAGATTTCTTCACTGCTACAATTGTTAGAGAGCAACAATGATTGACCTGATTAATGAAGCATCTAGATTGTAGTTTTAGATCACTATTCTAGCTTATCCTTTAGATCCTTCATGATTAGAATATTCCTTTGCATCTCCTTGGATGATCTGCCTTTAATTAGATATCCTTTTTTATTTGCATCTCATTCTCTTTCCACAACTTCGATATATCAATCCACAACTTAACCTTTCATATATACCAAATCCAATGTCAAGTTGTCTTGAATACCCTTACAAATAAAAAAATAATATACACTATGTTAGCTTGCATAAAAATAATAATAGAGAAATTTATTCTCTTGCACAACAACTTGTACTAAACTAGGTCACATGGTTATGACTGAGTTCCTTGGCAACTGACCTGACTTGGTTTACACTGAATCCCTTTGGTAATCAACCTGACTTGGTTTGCACTCGAATCCATGAACTTGTATTCTTCATTGAACTTCCTCTTAGCTAATATTGGAGTCTTCTAAGCTCAATTAGAGTATAGCATTTGTGTGACATCAATGATAATATACAATTCCTTAATTGTTATCGGCAATCTCCCTCTTTGGCATTAATGGAAACACAACATGTCATAAGCAAAGATTTTTTTTTGAGAAAATATCCTTAGTATGATTATGATTCTTCAACCATGAGAACTCCTTCTAAGATTCTCTCTCTATCATGTTATCTTTAGAATCCATCAAATTAAGTTCTCCCTCTTTCTAATATGCAAATCATTTCGTTTGATTCTTCAATCTTTCACTCAATGGTATTCAATCTCTCCCTCAATAGTAATGAGTATATGACATGATTATCTCCATCTTTGACATAAAATGAAAAATACTTTATTTATTTTTTTGTAATGTACATGATGTACTGATTCATATGCAGTGAGCTCTAACTAATTTGCATCAACTTGATAGATCTTTAATATAGTTTAGTTGATGCATCATTAATCTGTACTCTAGTGAGCATCAGATAGGGGAATGACCCCTAGCTTTCCTCTTAGATAAAAAAATGCATCCTTAGGTAATTGTTTGGTAAATATTTCAAAAACCACCTCCTTTGTGTTCACATATTCTAATATGACCTCTTTATCTTGAACTAATTCTCTTAGAAAATGATACTTGATTGCAATATGTTTTGTCTTGGTGTGCATCACTAGATTTTTGGATATGTTTATTGTGCTTTTTTTTATCACAATAGATAACCACAAGATCATTGATTTCTTTCTTTAGTCCTGACAATAATTTCTTGAACTACATTATGTCGGAACAATTAACTACTACTATAATATATACTACTTCTTTTGTAGATTGATAGATGCAATTCTTCTATTTTCTAGTCCATGATATTAACCCCTTTCCAAGAAAGAATTCTCCTCCACTGGTTCTCTTCATGCCATCAATATATCCTACCCAATCAACATCAGTAAATAATTTTGACTCAAACTTTCCTCCTTTTTTGTACCATAGATGATAGTCTTGTGTTCATTTTAGATATCTCATGATTCTTTTTATTGCCATCATATTATTTTCTCTAGGATTTGCCAAAAATATTGCAACTATACCAGGTACTAATGTATTATAAGGTCATCTGTGAACAACATATTGAAGTTTCCAAATCATATATCTACATGGTGTATAATTTACTTCCTTTGAATTATCATACTTGCATAGTTTATGTTTAGTAGACATGGGTTTTCCAACTAGTTTGGAATCTTCCATTCCAAAGGTCTTCAATATGCTCTTGATATATTTTGACTGTGTAATGTAAATATCATCTTTCATTTATTGAATGTGCAAACCAATAAAGAATTTTATTTCTCCAAACATTGACATTCCAAATTCTATCCTCATTTCCTTAGAGAGTTACTTGCGTAAGTCATCATGACTTATGAATAGGATATCATCCACAAATATTTATGCTAACAAAATCTTGTTATGTAGCCCTTATTTAATATATTGACTATTATTATCATATGTTCTTTGAAAACCAATCTTTACTAGATATCCATGTAGTCTCTCATATCATGCTCTTGGAGCTTTCATTAGACCATATAATGATTTGTGTAACTTGCACCATGTCTCTTTTCTTTGGATCAATGAAACCTTTAGGCTGATCAATGTAAAATTCATCTTCTAGAATTCGATTCACGAAGGCTAATTTTACATCCATTTAATATATTTTGAATCGTTCAAATTAAGCATATGCAAGCAGTGTCCTTACTCCTTAATTTTGAGCAAAAGGAGCATATGTTTCTCCATAGTCTATACCTTCTTCTTGACCATATCCTTTTTACACTAGCCTTTCCTTATTCCTTGAGAAATCACCATTTTCATTCAACATTTTTGTCTTTGGGTCTACGAACAAGAGTCCATGTTTTAGCTCTTTTAATTTTTTCAATCTCTTCATTCATTTCCCCTATCTAATATTTATTGTTTAAGGCATCATTAATAGTTCTAGGTTCAAACATAGTAAGAAAATATGTACCTTTTAGTTTGTTCCTTGTCATTTCCTCCTATCTGATCTTGATAATTTTCTAATGTGCATGATGCCTTATGACATATCTAGCTTGTTTCTAGATTTTGTGCTTGATTCAGTTGATTCACCATGCTCAAAGGTTTTGTCATCTTTGGATTTCTTCTCACGTCCCATTTTCTATGTTTGGATTTCCTCTATCTAAGAGTTGGGTTCCTCTATTTCAGACTCGAGTGTTGGCATTAAGTTAGTATTGCCATTAGTGACAACACTTATATGTATCAGTATAGCTACCAAGCTCATCACTCAATCTACAACGTATACCAAGCATTTAGTAGTTACCTTGTACATTCATTACTTAAGTAGTTTACACCGACCTTCATAGTTCACATCGAGCATTCTAGTGTTAACCAAGATGAGTATAGCTACCGAGTGAATGTGCAATCCAGCAGTGTCTATCAAGTTTACAATGTTCATCAAGCTTCATAGTGTTTACCAAGTGTAGTGGTTACTGAGTGATGGAAGTGTAGTGTTTATCGAGTGATGGAAGCGCAATGTTTACCAAGTAATGAAGGTATAGTGTTTACTAAGTGAAAGCAAGGTAAACGAAGGATTCAATTTTTACCGAGTGATACTATATCTACCGAGTCTCCAATGGTTACTGAGTTCAAAACTACATCAGGTGATTAGTATGGACTGAGCCTTCACTTCTACCAAGTGCATGACGATGTCAACTAATGTAGTGAATGCTGAGTATCAGCAGGTCATCGAGTCAATTCAATGAACCTGAGTTATTTACTGTTTGGCTGACTCGGTAATATTTTGTTCACTTGTGTTTTGGTTGACCTTGCTATTGTAATTATTGGAATGATATATATGTAATGTATTATATCATTTTCCATTTAGGATTTGTGCATGACAAGAAGAATATACATACAATGTTTTGAGAAGAATGAAAGTGAATCAGCAGAAGAGCAGAGTATTCAACAAGGTGTACAAGGAGCAATAAAGTTTCATCAGTCACAAGAGGTGATCTATACTTCAAGGATCTAATCAGTAAATCAAGTTTGTAAGTAGATCCACTATTTCATCCTAACAAGTAAATCAATTTTGTAAATCCTTTAATAGGGTAGACTTAATAGTCTTTGTATAAATCTCCTAACAAAGTGCATACTTTAGTGTATGTTTTTAAATCCTCTAACAAGGTGGACCTAGCAATCCTTTGTACTCCTAACAGGGTAGATCATCAGAAGTGAGCAATGTAAGACTTAACCGGTGAACTTCATACTGCAGTAACAAATTTTTGTGCGTATCATCCCCACCCCAATTTTACTTTCTATTTGGAAGGTTTCTGGGTCACCAAATCACTATGTACATGTGTTATGAATGTTTGATCTCTCATACATGCAATAGATTAGATGAATAAATGGTGAATAATATATATGGTTAAAGTGTCGAATTGTTTAAAGTTTTGAAGTTACTGATTCACCCCTCCCCTCTCAGTAACCTATCATATCTTGAATATTTCCAACAATTGGTATCAGAGCATTTTGGTTCTCAGAACAAAGCTTGATAGCTTGAACAAAGATCAAGGATAATGGAGATATTTAGACTTGACAAATCTATTGAAAATGAAAATCTAGATCTGGAAATGGCCATGGCTCAACTCAAAGAAGAAAAGGAGCATCTTTCTCAATCCCTATAGAGAAGGAAGGAACTTGCAAGATAAATGAATGATCATCAACATGTTGAAGAAAAGATTGAAGACCTTTTATTATCAAGCAGTTTAGATGAAGCTAATGAGGCAATCAAGGAACTCCTAGAAAAGAATGGCTCTCTACAGGAAGAAGTAAGAAAGCTTAAAAGAGAACAAGAAATCCAATCAATCGGGCTATGTGAAGTTTTGGAACAGAGAAAAAAGGAAACTGAAGACCTAGAAAGAATAATTGATCTATCCAATCAGCATGAAAATATTGTGGGTCAACTATCTAATGCAAATGAAGAAATTATGAATTTGAGATCTGAAAATGAAAGCCTGAGGAATGATTTAATCACTGAAAGAAAAATCAATGCAAGCTTACAAAGTGATCTTAGATCTGAAAGACAAATCAATGATAGTTTGGAAAATGACTTAATCACTAAAAAAAAAATCAATGAAAGAATGATGAAATCTCAAGAAGACATGACTCAATTAAATCAAGTGAGCAGAATCTTCATAGATAAAAAGGTAAAGTTGGACTTGGTTATAAGGAAGAAGGTGAAACCTCCAAACGAGGTGCCCAAAGGAATCAAAGACCTACTTGCAACCACTGTGGTAAGATAGGTCACACATCAAACAAGTGTTGGAGCAATGGAAAAGGCAAATTCAATGGCAAATACTACAATTGCAGTCAGCATGGTCATAAAGCTAATGAATGCAAGGACAAGCCAAAGTTTGAAGGAAATTGTCACAAATGCAAGAAGCATGGTCACAAGGCATTCCAATGTAGATCCAAATCATTCAATCCAGCTGAACAACTTGTTAAAGCAATCTTTGGATGGGATTACAATACCTGGTGCAGATGTAATTATTGTGGAGAATATGGACATGTTGCCAAAGACTGTTCAAGGCATCATTTGAGGAAAAGAGACACAACAGTAAGATGTTATACATGTATAGAACTTGGTCATATAGCTAAAAACTACATGAACATAGGAAGAGTTGAAGATGAAAAGAAAGCTTAAGCTAAAAACATTCGAAAGAAGATGAGGCAATAGTGGATTCCAAAATCTACCGAGCAAGATAGTTCAAGTGATGGCAATGTCACTCATGAAGTGGGTGACTCTGTCATTTCCAATTAGATTCATAAAGGATTTGGAACTATATCATCAAGGTATATCCAAAGCAGTTCCAAATGCAAGAAACAAAATTGATCAAATCAACATTCCAGATACACAAAGATCAAAGAAAGTGTATCTTATGCTGAGTTGCATCTATCGAGGAAAGTTAGTTGAAGACCTTACCAAGCTAGGCCGGGAGTAACTAAAAGTTTTATTTGATCACCGAGTTGTGAGCTTCTACCGAGCAAATGAATGACAACCTATCAAACAATCTATCATCTCATCTACCTTTGTACCAAGCATTTATGGCAAAGTTTTTGTCAAAAGGGCAGAATTTGATTTCATTTTTCATCACAATCACAGAGCTAAAAATTTTCCAGCAAATCTAGAGAAAATTCCAAGCAATTTCAAGTGATTTTCAAGCAGAGAATTTGTTCAAGATTTTCTTATAGTTACCGAGCAGCTATGGCATCTGGGAGCAACACTGGCACCAAGGCAAAAAGAGGTTCAGAAATGCTAGTAAAGGGTACAGAATGGAAAGTTCCCAACTTCAAAGTTGTTTCGACCATTGCAGAGTCACTCGACCCCAATGGAGCTCAATCGCAAATTCCACCCAAGGTACTTCTTATCAATGACATTCGTACTCATTTCAAATTTTTAGTTCAAGAGATTGGAAAACTAGAGATGGATAATGCCCTAGGAGAAATGAGTGTAGATGGCTCTCTATAACCAAAGTACAAGCATCTAGAGACAAAAGGGTTAACTCATATCTCACGCATGCCTAGAAGCTTCCAAACCAAATGGATTAGGTATATTTTGAGTCAGGTACACAATGGGAAACTATGGCTAGAATAGCTAGTGTTAATTACAAAGAAGATGATTCACAAAATCATGGGTCTCCCCATGCTCAGCAAAGCAAAAGCCACCAAAACTCTAGGTTGGGAGGAGCTACAGAAGCAAACCCTAGCCAAATGGGATGGTAGAGGTTTAAAGGTTAGCACTGTATCTGATGTCAAAATAAGATTTGGCATTCATGTCATTGCCCACAAAATCTATAGCTCCAGTCAACTAAATAATGTACCTTATGAAGCTGTGGATTTGGCCTTCAAAATTGTAAAGAAAAACCTTGAATTTGATATGTCAGAATTATTGTTGAGACAATTGAATAAAAATATGGATAGTATAAGGACTTCCAAGAATAACCCTTGTAAATTTGGCTCTCAATTGATCTATTTATTTTTCTACATTTAAAAATTCTTTCCATCTAAAGGAACTATCATATGGAGAAAAGACATTCCCATTCTTTATCAGATTAATGAGTTTGTAGCAAAAATGGGTGAAAATTTTGATAGCATCATGGACAACTATTTTGAAGATTTCAAGGAGAGAATGAATAATAGGTTTCAAATTCCACCAAAACTAGTTGAAGATTACAAAGATGATGTATGCTTTATGGTTGACTGTGATAAAGTATACATTCAGGCAGTCAGACCCTGAGTTGCATGAATAAAACCTCTTCCTTACGAGGTAAATATTGATGAGGCCAAGGACATTATAGAAGAATTGGTGAATGAGCCAGTAGACCCAAGGCAACCAATCTTTAGAACTTATGATGAGGCAAAGGCCAAAATTGAGCTTGAAATCAAGCTACCCCAGGCCATAAGCAAAGGCAAGAGGAAGATAGCCAAGTTGAAAACTACAATAGATCCTCTTATACTCATCGAGGGAAAAGCTAAAGATGAAGAAGGTGATGAAGAAGAAGAAGGAGAAGAAGAAAATGAAGAACATGAATCTGAGGAGGAATAGCCAAAGAAGAAAGGTAAGGTAATTATTACCAAACCTAAGAAAAAGACTACTACAGTATTCTCCAGAAGAACCAGAAAAGGCAAGCAAGAACCTATACTAGTTAGGTCTCCACCCACATTCAAGGAAAGGCTTAAACAATTACAAGAAGGAGCTGGCATCACAAATTTCAAGGCATTGAAATTTGAAACAAGAACTGATGCTAAGAAAATGCAAATTGAGGAATTGGTACTCAGCAAGATAGGTAAATGGAAATACTCCCTAGACCATCTTGCCTCTCAAATCTCCAAAGAACTATTGGAGAGATTGCAACTGAGATGGGAATCAACCACCCAAATAGTAAAAGACATATATGATCAATCTCTAAAGAATCTTCTATCCAGTCTCACTGGAATAGAAATAAAGGCAGCAATGAAGAACCATGAAGGTAAAATGATGAGTAAATTTCACACATGTTTAATTTTAATCAAAGACATTGAGCATGTTGTAAGTGATGCAACAAATATGTGGAAGAACATCTATCATCTGCAAAAGCCCAGTGATGATCTTGTTGAAATCAAGGATGATGACAACAATAACAATGATGATTTTGATAGCACTCCATCCATCACAGTTACTCCAGGAGAGTTGCATGCACTTATGGAAGATAAAGAGGAAGAATACAAGGATGAAGAAGCAAATGAGGAAGAAGTTTAGATCCAGTTAAAATTGTAGCACAAGTGATTGCATCCCTTCTGCACTCTCCACCAAAGACTATTACACCCACTAAGGAGATAGCTTCTACAAGTGAGATTGTCAGCACAATTGCCACATCAATTGCTCAATCTTCACCAGCCTCCTCCCAGCTCTAGGTATCTGAAATAGATGTGCCAAGCACTTCATCTACCCAGCTGACTATTACTTCTTCAGCTACCGAGCTAGCCTCCTTAGCTCCATCATCATCAGTGAGTGTAACAGTAAGTTCTACAATTTTGTTTTCATCAGTTCCAACAAGTTCTATAGTTTTGTCATCATTATCTGCATCTACTTTCAATCCAATTAGTTCACATACTGCTATTAGGAGTATATCATCATTTTTGGGAAGTGGTTCAATTTTTTATCCAATTAGTACTCCTATTGGCATTCAATCCACAAGTCTTATCCCAGTTTTTACTACTAGCCCTTCTATCTCCACTATTGTGCCTATTCCTAGGGTCAAACCAGTCATCATAGAAGTCATAAAAAAGCATCCATTAAAACTTTTGATCACTGGAAAGGAAATTGGAGAAGATATTAACTTAGACAAAGAAATAGTGATTCCTAAGATTGACTATGACACTGCCACCATTGAAGAGATAAGGTCAGCCAGTCAACTTATAGAGATGAAAGCTACACAGAAGTAATTGAGATCAAAAAGGGATAAGGAATACAAAATAATTGAAAATGCCAAGGATATAATTATAGATGCTATAGGTGGTTAAGTAGATTCTACTCAACATAGTTTGATTCAATTAGAAGAGGTTGTACAGAAATTTAATGAGGATTCTTTCGGACAGGAAAAACTAATTGAAAAAGATAAAAAGAAATTTGATAATAAGGTGCTAGTGCACATTGCTCAACAGATAGCAATAAACCAAGTTGAATTGTCAACATTTTTGGGAAATTTTGAAAATTCTTTTAATAATTTAGCATCATTTTTTGCTAAACTTTGTGATGTTTCTGGTTTCACTAAAGAAATAAAGGAGAATTTAAATAAGATTGACATTGATATGAAATCAAGTGTCTCCAAGCTAACAGTGGACTCCTCCTCCACAACCTCCCATCACACAAAGATCAGATATTTGGCAGATGTACAGGTAGAATTATTGAGAGAGGAACCAAGGATCTAGTCTACACTAATAGACATCTAGAACATGATCCTTCCTATCATGGACACAATGCAAAAACATATTGCTCATTGCAAAACATTGGTCCAAGATCAAAACTTCTCAGTGGCTAATCACTTCATCCAATTATCAACAGAAGTTCAAATTGCCCTCTCCACCTATCAAATTTTGCAGCAGACTTGGGATAGTACTTTTGCAACCATTCTCAAGGTACATCAATAATTTCTATCTCACTTTGGTGTAGCCATATAATTGTATATATGAAGCCTTTGGCATTATTGTCAAAAAGCGGTAGAGATTCAGAGATTCAGCATAATAAATAAGGTGAGATATCACTATAAGTGATAGGGGGAGTTAGCACATATAAGTATATTTGTATATGTAGCAGTTCTACAAAGATCAATTTTTGAAAAACCTATTAGTCAGGTTGTGTACATATGTTTTGACTTATAAGTGTTTTGTCACTAATGCCAAAGGGGGAGATTGTTGGCATTAAGTTAGTATTGCCATTAGTGACAACACTTATCTGTATCATTATAGCTACCGAGCTCATCACTCAGTCTACAACATATATCGAGAATTCAGTGGTTACCTTGTACATTCATCACTTAAGCAGTTTACACCAAGCTTCGCAATTCACACCGAGCATTCTACTATTAACTAATTTGAGTATAGCTACTGAGTGAATGTGCAATCCAGCAGTGTCTACCAAGTTTATAATGTTCACCAAGCTTCGCAATGTTTACCAAGTGTAGTGGTTACCAAGTGATGGAAGCGTAGTTTTTACCAAGTGATGGAAGCACAGTGTTTACTGAGTGATGGAAGCGTAGTGTTTACCAAGTAATGAAGGTATAGTTTTTACTGATGAAAGCAAGGTAAATGAAGGATTCAATTTTTACCGAGTGATACTATATCTACCCAGTCTCCAATGGTTACCGAGTTCAAAACTACATCAAGTGATTAGTATGGACCAAGCCTTCACTTCTATCAAGTGCATGATGATGTCAAGTAATGCAGTGGATGCCGAGTATTAGAAGGTCACCGAGTCAGTTCAGTGAACCTGAGTTATTTACTGTTTGGCCAACTCAGTAATATTTTGTTCACTTGTGTTTTGGCCGACCTTGCTATTGTAATTATTGGAATGATATATATGTAATGTATTATATCATTTGCCCTAGAAGAATATACATGCAATGTTTTGAGAAGAATGAAAGCAAATTAGTAGAAGAGCAGAGTATTTAGCAAGGTGTACAAGAAGCAGTAAAGTTTCATCACTCACAAGAGGTGATCTATACTTCAAGGATCTAATCAGCAAATCAAGTTTGTAAGTAGATCCACTGTTTCATCCTAATAGGTGAATCAGTTTTGTAAATCCTTTAACAAGGTAGACTTAATAGTCTTTGTATAAATCTCCTAATAGAGTGCATACTTTAGTGTATGTTTGTAAATCCTCTAACAAGGTGGACCTAGCAGTCCTTTGTGCTCCTAACAGTGTAGATCATCAGAAGTGATCAATGTAAGCCTTAACCAACCAACTTCATACTATAATAACAAATTTTTGTGGGTATCATCCCCACCCCAATTTTACTTTCTATTTGGAAGGTTTCTAGGTCACCAAATCACTACGTACATGTGTTATGAATGTTTGATCTCTCATACATGCAGTAGATTAGATGAATAAATGGTGAATAATATATATGGTAAAAGTGTTGAATTTTTTAAAGTTTTGAAGTTACTGATTTAGCCCTTCCCTCTCAATAACCTATCATATCTTGAATATTTCCAACATCAAGTTCCTCTATCTAAGACTTGCATCCCTCAAACTATGAATCAAGTTGCATAGTCTACAAGTTAGGTTGAAGTAGAGATTTAGGGGACTTGAGTGTTGAGTTTTTTATTAAACAACTACATTTTCTTGAACTCTAGCTAAAGTATTAGGTTTAGAGTATACAAAGTTTATTTAGTCTTCAAGTTCCTTGCTGGTTAGTTCTTCACTCTTTTCTACAAATTTATCAATTTTTACATGTGCACTTTTTATAACCCTATGAGTAGAAAGACGGAAACATTTATATGCTTTGATATATCCTTCATCACTTTTCACATCAAACTTTTTTTTCCTTCTCTCTTTTAATATATGTAATTTTTTTCCAAATAATTTGAAATAAAAAACATAGGTTTATGGTCATACCATAATTCATAAGGTGTTTGATTTGTACCTTTCTTCAGTTATACTCTATTTAGGGTATGAACTATTGTGTTGATTGCTTCCTTTGAGTATTTGGTTGTATTATTTTTCTCTATCATCAATGCCCTTACACAATCCATAATGGATCTATTCCTACTTTCTACTATGTCATTCTATTAAGTTGTAGTAGGTGCACATGCCTATCTTTTGATTCCTCTTTCATTATAGAATTCATTGAATTCATTAGAGATGAATTCTCCTCTTCTATAAGATCTTAGATATCTTAACTTCCTATTTCTTTCTCAACTCTAGCCAAATACCACTTAAAATTTTGTAAAGTTTTAGATTTATATTGTAAGTATACTACTATCATCATCCTAAAATAATCATCAACAAATAAAATGAAAATTTTGTCTCTAGTGTAGCTCTTTGCACCTATTGGTCTACAAGGATCTGTATGAACTAGTTCCAAGACTTCTTTAGTATTGAAATTCTTATTTTTGAAGTTAGTTTTACCCATCCTTCCAATCTAATATTGTTTTCAAATGATTATTTCATTTTTCTTCAGATTTGAAATGCCTCTTACTCTTTTGTTCTTACTTATAGTAACTAGATTATCAAATTTTACATGGCACATTCTTTTATGTCTTAGCC
This sequence comes from Cupressus sempervirens, assembly GCA_028749045.1. Classification (NCBI taxonomy): domain Eukaryota; kingdom Viridiplantae; phylum Streptophyta; class Pinopsida; order Cupressales; family Cupressaceae; genus Cupressus; species Cupressus sempervirens. Next base: position 640,977,719 of record CM053787.1, on the reverse strand, counting down.
AACTTTCCTCTACTTGTGCCAAAAAGCATGAAATTTTAGTGACATCAAGATAGAACATATTACCATTTTTTGATTATTAGTTGCAATTAGGTTTCCTTTACCATCCATAAGCATTGCTTTCCCATTCATGATTTCTACCTTGAATCCAACTTTTCTTAGCTATGCCACACTTAGAATATTATGTCTCAGTCCTTCAACCTAGTATGCATTGTCACATTTGAGTTCATTGGTTAATGCAATGCAACCTTTTCCCTCCACATAACATGGTTCATTTTTCCCAAATTTAACACTTCCACCATCATAGTGCTCCAAGTGTTCAAAATTAGTTTTATCACCATCATGTGATGAGAACATTCACTATTTACTATCCATGTGTCATTCTTGCTAAAATGATAAATAAGTGCCATATTGTTGTTATCCTTATCATATGATTGATCTTTAATAGCAATATGCACCATTTCATCTTCTTCATTAGTATCAAATTCTTTATCAATAAAACATAATTTCTTACCTTTGTCTTTGTTGTCTTTGTAGCTTTTAAAATATTTCTTTCCTTTGAACTTGCTAGATTTTATGTCATATTTTCTCTCCTTGTTTGGACACCTTGCAAAAATGTGACCAACTTCTTCACAAGATAAACAAATCAATAGAATCTTTCCTTTATACTTACCATTTCCTTTTGGTAACCTTTTTGCAAGTAGGGCTTCAATAGCTTCAAGGTCGTCATTAGATTCTTCTTCTTCTTCACCATCAAACTCTTTGCCTTTTGAGTTTCCTTGCTTTCTACTATGAGTTAGTTTGGTTTCAATGTAGATTTGAAATTCTAAGAGCTAGGAAGATAGTTATCAAAATTATCCAACTCAAAATTTGTTAACCTTCCCACTAGTGCAACCAAAGTTATATCATTTTTGGGGTCACATCTCATCTCATGAATAGTTGAAACTCTAATTGCATAAATAGGAAGAATATTTCTTAATACCTTGCTAACTACTATCTCATCATCTATTTTTCCTCCCGAGGCTCTGATTGCACTCACACTTGCTTTGATTCTTTCATTGTATTTTGTAATGTTCTCATCTTCTCTCATCTTCATCTAATAAAATTAGCCTCTTTAAATTTCTTCTTTGGATCTTCTAACATTTTTATCTCCTTCATAGATCTTTTGCATCTTGTTCCAAATTTTATGAGAAATAGGAAAATCTTTGACATCATCAAATTCAGAATAATTAAGAGTAGAAGAATTGTCAATCATGACTCCATGAATAGAAAACAATTATAGAAAAGCAAGAAATATTTTGGGTTGATGCAATATTACCTTTTGACCTAAGATGTTCTTGCATTAAAACACAATTACATAAATTCATGTTATGCAATGGGAAAATAAGTTAGACATGTTTCTATCTTCTACAATTGCAATAGAAATCAAGGTCAACAATTAAGAATGATACACATAAATAATAAGATTTTGAAAATGACTATTGAACTTCTATAGTTCAAATAAGGAGAATTCTATCCTTTCCTATCAAGCGACCATAACTAGGACACTGAACATTCAACCCAAAGGAAAAACACATATGTATATAGACTAGGATAGTTGTCTTGAAGTTGTGTGACCTAAAGTTATGACTAAGAATAGAGAAATGAAGGCCCCATAATGGACCCTGGCTCTATTAATATATGTGAGGATTGCACTAAAGAAACAAGTTCCACATCAGCAATTTCCAAAAAATGTGGAAAATTCTACAAGATTTGAGTTCATTTTGTATATTCACCAGTAAAAACTAAGAATTCTCATTAAATATTTAAGATATCCATACAAGTGAAAATAAAGAAGAAAAAATTAAAATTTCTTAAGTTATAAATGATATTTTATTAAGAATTAAAAACCTAATCAATATACAAAAGTGTCCATTAGTCAACTACTAGAATACCTTACTATGCTAACCACGACGAACTTTAGGGATAGGAACTTCAAAACTTTGTCAAGAAAATACAAGAGATCACAAATCTTGTAGGAGCTCTTTTTCACCCTACCATGGAAATATTAAACTTATTTGGAAAGTTTTCTAAAATGAAAGATACTCAAACCCATGTCGAGGAAGTCTAAACAAAAAAAACTAAGAGAAGTAAAGAAATTGGTGCACTAAAACATATCCACTCTCACCACTAATATAATAACCATATATAATTAAGACTCTTTTCAAATCATTAAGTATCTCAAGATATAATCAAATTATGAAACCAGCTTAAAAGACATGATAAAGTGTTTACTTTTTTGATATAATTTTGTAGAAAAAGATTCCATTTATAACATGTGAAAGCATAGTAGTTAACATCAAGCATGCAATCAATTGGTTTAGTGAAATTGATATTTTCTTGCTGAAATTTATATTTATTTTCCATATACAAAATCTTCATCATAAAAGGGTATGACTATGGAAAGATCAAGGATTGTCTTAATAACTCAATAATTTCAGCTCATCACATCTTAGAATAAGTGTGCACTTATACTGTTAAGAATGCCTATAATAAACATATTCTACATGAATATGTTGGTATTTATGTTATAAAAATATCATTATTAATTGATAAATGAAGAGTTTATAGTATTAACTAAGCAAATGTCAATCTTAGTATTGATTGAGAGACAATAGCATGTAGTTGTCTAATAATTAATTGATTAAGGCCAATAATTTGGATTATTTTTTATTATTCTGAAGGGTATTCAAACTAACTTGTCTTATTTTATCATATATAAGAAAGGTCAATTTTTGAGGCTAAAGTGTACAAGTGGAATGTGAAATAAGATGGATATGTGAGTAAAGGCAAAGGTAGAGGAGGAAAGTGTGGAAGATAAGATGCAAAGAACATCTAATCAAGAAAGATCTTGTAGTCAAGAAAGAATAGAGATCTAAATTTTCAAAGTTAGTTACTTCATAAATTAGGTCAAATTTTTGTTACCTTATAACTATTGTAGTAGTAACAAAATCTCTTAGTAGATTTGACTTAATAGTCATATTTTTAATCCTCTTACAAGGCTACATTTAAAAATTGAAGTGTTTGAAGACCTCTAACCAGGCCACTCCTAATGAGGTGATATAAATCCTCTAACAAGTTCATATTTACCAACATGTATTATAGTCTTTAAATGGGTTGGCTCCTAATAGGGATAACTTCAGAAGAGTGACGATTATTGTAACTAGTTTCATGGTGGTTTTCACAAATCAGGTTTCCTCATTAAATCTTGGTGTAATTTGTGTAAAGGTCATTTTCTTAAATGATTTATATTTCTACAAATAAGTTACTAAAGGTTAAAACAAATTAATAATCATAAGATGTATTTGTTAACCAAGTAATAATAATATTCTAGTTTTAACTGAGTTGGAGAGTATTGCCTTATTAGTAGAAATTTTGAATTGGCATCTAGGGATAGGGAATTTTTATTGTAGTAACTAATTCACCCCTCCCCTCTTAGTTATACTCTTCATTTCCAACAATTAGTATCAGAGATTTTGGCACTTGCAAGAAAAGTTTCAAGACATAAGCTAAAGATCAAGATATCTTATAGAAGGGAGGTTCCTAAGCTTAACAGAGACAACTTTTTAGCAAGGAAAGAATTGATGAAGCTACATCTATCAAGCATTAGTAATATTTTTCTAATCTACTTGGAAAATAGATATGTACTACCACCTAAACCTATGATAGTGGAGTGGATGAAAGAAGAAAATGATCACAATATAATGATGATTGACATAGCTTTCTCCCTCAACTATTCTTAATTTGATGGGGTTAAATATTTTTGTACTACATTTTATATGTGGCAAAAACTATAGAGAGTCTATGGAGGTGATAAAAATGTGCAAAGATCCAAGGCAAAAAGCTTGAGAGGAAATTTTTATCAAATAAAAATGAAAGAAGGTGAGAACATTATTCAATACACTAAAAGAATCAAAGAAAGTGTGAGTGCAATTAGAGCTACATGAGGAGATATAATTGATAAGATAGTGGCTAACAAGGTACTAAGAAATATTCTTCCTATCTATGCAATTAGAGTTTCAAAAGTTGAAGAAATGAGATGAAATCAAAAAAATTATATAACCTCGGATGCACTTGTGTGAAGATTAACACTTTTGAGCTAGATAACTTTGATAATTTTGCTTCTACTTCTAGAAATATTGATTCTACATTCAAATAAAAAGTAACCCTTGGTAGAAAAGGAGGAAATTAAAAAGGCAGAAAGATTAATAGTGATGAACAAGATGATTCAGATGAAGAGCTTGAAGCTATTAAAGCCCTACTTTCAAAAAGAGTATTAAAAGGGAAAGGAGAAACTAGAGGAAAAATTCCATCGATTTTTTTGCTCATGTGAAGAGTTTAGTCATATTGCTACAAGATTTCCACATAAAGAAGACAAATGTGAGAAAATGAACAATAGGTTCAAGGGAAAGAAAGACTTCAAGAGCTACAAGGACTACAAAGTAAGAGGTAAGAAATCTTGTTACATTGCTAAAGATTCTGATAGTGATGATAATAATGAAGAAGTAATTGACATTTTTGTTAAGGATGAATCTCATAATGAGGAAAATGAAAATATGGAACTTGTCTCTCATGTTAGCCAAAATGATACATGGATCATAGGTAGTGGTTCTTCCTATCACATGATTGGTGAAAAAACTAAGTTTGAACATTTAAAACTTTATGATGGTGGAAGTGTTAGATTTTGAAACAACTAACAATTTTATGTCAAAGGAAAAGGAATCATAGAATTAACTAAATGAATCAAATTTGAAAATTCCTACTAGGTTTAAGGATTAAGACATAATCTATTTAGTGTAGCACAACTAAAAAATTTAGGATACAAGGTAGAATTCATGAATTTCATGGAAAAGTTAAGCTATTGGATAGAAAAGGAAACTTGGTTGGAATTGGTAATTAGATAAAAGGTAATTTGTTTTACCTAAGTCTCACTCAAAGTACATGTTCACTAGCTCAAATAGAGGAAAGTTAGCTATGGCATAAAATGATGTGTCATGTTAACTTTGATAATCTAGTTACCATAATAAAGAATAAAAGAATTAGAGGTATACAGTATCTAAAGAAACCTAAGATGGGCATGTGAAAATAATGTCAAATTGCGAAAATATGTAAAAGGAGTTTCATAATTAGGTCCTACATTTTTTAAGAAGTTTTGGAACTAGTTCATATAGATCTTTGTAGGCCAATAGGTATAGAAAGCTACTATGGAGACATGTACCTCATTTTATTTGTTGATGATCATTCTAAGATGATGACTGTAATTTTTTTGAAAGATAAATTTGATGCTTTTCAAAAGTTTAAATGGTATTTGGATAGAGTTGAGAAAGAAATAGGGAAGAATCTAAAATGACTAAGATTAGAAAGAGGAGGAGAATTCATTTCAAATGAATTCAATGTGTTATACAATGAAAGAGGAATCAAAAGACAAGTATTAACTCCTAAAACTCTAGAGAAAAATATGACAGAAGAAATAAGGAATAGATCCATCATAAAGTGTGCAAGCACACTAATGACTGAAAAAATATTGCCCCAAAATACTGGAGACAAGAAATCAACACAAAATTTCATACACTTAGCCAAGTTCAATTAAAGAAAGGAAAAAAAACACACCTTATGAATTATGCTATGGGTACAAGGCCAATGTTTGTTATCTTAGAGTATTTGGAAGAAAATTTTATATCATGGCATACACATATTTGAATCTTACTACTCACAAAGTCATAGAAAATGCACATGTAAAGATTGATGAGTTTGTAAAAAAAAGTGAAGAATAAAGAAGAAAAGAGCCTAAAGATTATAGAAAGTTTGTTTACAATGAGGAGAAACCTAAGAATTTACCACAAATAGTTGAAGCCAATCAACAACAAATTAAACCTAGCAATTCACTTGTAGTACAAACTGAGTCATAGATACTTCAACCTGAGTTGAACCACAGTTAGAGGAACTTGAGTTATAGTCTGGTCAAGAAAGAAAGACTAAAGGTCATGGAGATCTAAGTGAACTAAGTCCAAAATCAAGAAAGAAAGATCCAAGACTTGCAAAATATGTCAAAAGGAATCATGCACCTAAACAAATAATTGGAGGAGAGACATAAGTCATGCTGGAAAGGAATACAATTAAAAGGTACATGTTTTCTTAGTGAGTTTGAGCCTAGGTCTGTAAAATATACATTAGAAAATGAAGGTCAGATAGAGGGAATGAATGAAGAAAATGAGAAAATAGAAAAGAATAAATTTTAGTCTCTTTTGCCTAGGCCTAAGGATAAGAATGTGATTGGTACAAAATTGATATTCATAAATAAGTAACAAAGAATAAGGAAAGGTTTATATGAAAATGTTATGCTCAAGAAGAAGCTATTGATTATGGGTAAACATTTTCCCCTATTATAATACTTGAAGGAGCTAGAATGCTTCTAGCATAAGATCCACAAAGGGATTCAAAGTATATTAGATGGATGTTAAATCAGCTTTCTTGAATGGAGTCTTGGAAGAAGAAGTCTACATTGAACAACTTGAAGGTTTCAATGATCCAAGAAAAAGAGACATGGTGTGTAAACTTCACAAAGCTTTATATGGATTGAAGCAAGCTCCTAGAGCATGATATGAAATAGTTAATGTGTATCTAGTAAGAATATGTTTTGAAAAGACAAATGATAATAGTAATTTATATATAAAGGAAGGTAAACATGACAAGATATTGCTAACAAAAATATTTATTGATGATATCATATTTGGAGGAGATGAGATGTTATGTAAGTCATTTGCTGAAGAAATGAGGAAATAATTTTAAATTTCTATGTTCAAAGAGCTTAAATTCTTTCTGGGTCTATAATTTGATCAAAGGAAGGATGGAATATTCATCATTCATCTCCAAGGCTATCCATTTCACCTCTTCAAATTCTTTCCTAGATATCCTTGATTCTTTTAAGATAGAATCAATTACTTTATCTACCTTCTACTCGATGTACTTATCCCTTAAATTTGATTAACCCTCTTTCATCTTTTCAGTGTATGTACCCCATCTAGGACATCCAGAATATACTTCAAATTGTAGAGTTATAGCCTTCAATTAGTTCAACGCTCATTTCATAACCCATAGGTTCAATGAGTTTTACTCGAGGAACTACTACCTCCATGCATGTGAAATCTATTCCTATCATGAAATTCAGTTCATCCTTATATTTCTCTATCAGCCCAAGTGGTATCATATACCTCTATTTCCTTTCAGCTTGGAATGATTTTGTCATTCTATCAATATCATTGTCCCTGACTATTACCAATTTAGATCTATAAAATCGAGTGGTAACTTGCATTGCACTCACTTCCATTCCTATTTGAAATACTAGGAAACTTCTTTGGTACATAGAAGAATACCTTCCTTTATATACAATTACTATTATCATTTTTATTTTCAAAACATATTCTTACTAGATATCCATCCAATGTTTCATATCATGCTATAGGAGCTTGCTTCAATATGTATAAAGCTTTGTGAAGTTTACACATCATGTCTCTTTTTCTTGGATCAATAGAACATTCAAGTTGTTCAATGTAGACTTCTTCTTCCAACACTCCATTTCAAGAAAGCTGATTTAACATCCATCTAATATAGTTTGAATCCCTTTGTGCATCTTATGCTAGAAGTATTTTGGCTCCTTCAAGTCTTATAGTAGGGAAAAATGTTTCCCCGTAATCAATATCTTCTTCTTAAGTATAACCTTTGCATACAAACATTCCCTTGTTATTTTTTACTTATCTATGAATATCAATTTTGTACCAATCACATTCTTATCCTTAGGCGTAGCTACAAGAGACTAAAATTTATTCTTTTCTATTTTCTCAATTTCATCAATCCTTCTCTCTATCCAACCATCATTTTATAATGTATCTTTTATAGATCTAGACTCAAACTCACTAAGAAAACATGTACCATTTAATTTTATTCCTTTCCAGTATGCCTTATGTGTCTCCTCCAATTATTTTTTCATTGATGGCAATATGACCAATCAATCAAATAAGATCAAATATGTGATTATAATTTATGGCAACATATGTTTTACAATATAGTTATGGTTATTTGTGATGGAAAATTTTCTAATTATTGGACAATTTTATAGTAGCGCGATGAGTTCTATTGATAGCAAAACATTCCTTAAGAATATTCTCTTGCATAGTTGACTACATATGCATGACATCATCTTGATTATGTATACCAATGCACATGTATGTACAAACAACCAAGTTCATGTTATGAAGGAAATAGCAATGGAGATACTTCATAGTACAGAGAACAGAGAGAGTCAGAAAATTGAATTGTATGACTTGAAGAATTATTTTGATTATTAAGTCTTGATGAGCTAACTCCAAGGATGATATGAGAGCTGACTAAGGAAGGATTTATTAATATGTTTTATATAAGTAAAAAACTTCATTTGTGAAGTTAGATGTTATGTGATGTGATGTGACATGACAAGATATGATATGATAATGTGAGATATGATGCAAGTTGATATATGTGATGTCACTCCTTGTTTATGACATTGAGTGAATTGGAGGAAAGATTTTCTATAGTCTACTAAAGGCTTGTATGTAGATCTGACAATCAAAAGAACTATGAAGTACAACAAGTCATTGAGTATTGTATGTATATCTATTCTTTTGAAGAAATTAACTATATAGCTGCATGCTAGGGCAGTGGCCTCTTCTTGCACATATTTTTATATGGTCAACCAACTGCTAACATGTTTGAGGCTTCTAACAAGGCCTAGTCTACTAACAGGAACTTGGGACACTATACATTCTTCATAGACTCCTAATAGGATCAATATCCTTAACCGTATTCTTTATATAGTGAATCATTTTATGGGTTTCATCCCCACTAGGGTTTTCCCTTTGCCAGGGTTTCCCTAGTTAACAAAATATAGTGTTATGAGCTTGCTTTATGTATGGTTGTTTATACTATTCAGAATTATTGGTTTACTTTCTTACGTATGGTGCAAAGTAATTAATATTATCTAGTTGTGGGAAAAAAGATTGAAGATACTAATTCACCCCCTCTCTCAATATTATCTATTTCTAACAGTGTAAACTTCATAAAGCTTTATATGGATTGAAGCAAGCTCCTAGAGCATGATATGAAACATTGAATGGATATCTAGTAAGAATATTTCCTGAAAAGACAAATGATAATATTAATTTGTATATAAGGAAGGAACACATGACATGATATTTCTGACAAAAATATTTATTGATGATATCATATTTGGAGATCATGAGATGTTATGTAAGTCATCACTAGTACAAAAACAACAATATCTAACTAAAACAACCACTAAAATTTGTATATATGTGACTAAACTTAGTCATGTGCCTAATAGTAGTTAATGTTAGTCATTTATAACACTACTTAATTTACGACTAAGCAATTTTAGTCATGTATTTGATCACCAATTTTGATCATTGGTTTAGTGGTACATTTAGTAGTGTATATAGTGATATATTTAGTAGTATACTTTGTAATTCATTTAGTAGTATATTTAATCATGTGGTGAGTTACATACTTAGGTAGTATATTTAATCACATATTTAGTTGTATATTTGATAGTTGATTTATTCACCTATTTAGTATTATATTAAGTAGCATATTTCATCACATATTTAGTATATTTAGTCACATATTTAGTGGTGTATTTAGTAGCATATATTCGATCAAATATCTAGTAGCATATTTAATAGTGTATTTGGTCATAATAGGGACTGATGGAATCAAACCACCATCCATCTACTTGTAAAGCAATTGCTCTTCCATTGAGCTAGCACGCTTTTAAAAATGATCATATAGTGTGTTATTTTCTACATTGTCTTGGTTCTTATCTTTTGAGTTCATCCCAATCATTTCTTTAGTGGTTTATACCTAGTTTCTATATATAATTAGTGTAAGCTACTATCAAAAATCAAAATAACTCAAGAAAAATACATCTCTTCTCACTATTCTTGCATCAATAATCATAAAAATCACAAGGAGTTGGAAGATTTTGTATCACACATCATAGGTAATATTTATAGTCCTCTCCATCTATTTCAAGTAGTAGGAGCTTACATCATTCCAAGAATTAGAAGTGGGAAGGGAACAACTCAGGAAGTATTTGTTGAGACCTATTAAGAGAAAGAAAACTCAATATTTACTACTGATGATTCTTTATTCTAGTATAGAAATAGGGGATGGGGAGAATAGGTTAATGAAGCACATAGTTACTCCCTTGTTGTCATGGTATGCTGAATAAAATATTTTAGGATTCTTCTACATATCTAACTAGCATAAGAACCTTTACTATTAGAAATTATTTCTTCTATGAGTATAAATAGTCATTTTGATAAGGGAAAAAAGTAGGGGATTTAAAGAATGCAAAAGTTTCAATGGTACTCATACCATGATATTAAATAATTAAGATGTTTACCAAAGACATGGGGATGGATGAATGTGATGAAGATCACATGTCACTCTTAATTACCCTAGTAAGAGGAAAGAGAATTCAGCCAAACAAACTAAAGAGAAATTATAAGCAGTTACCACATAATGATTAATATAGTAATAGTGCAGAACCAATAATTACAATCAAAATTGAAGAACAAATAGTGAAGGGAATGTTAACTAACAAAAATTCCATACCTTTCTGATATGGGTATGTTGAAGAGTATAGAAATTTGATAATAGAAAACCTTAGTAATGTTGACTATAAGTAATGAATCCACTTCTACTTTTTTGAATCAAGAATCAAAAATAATGTTAAAGTTCTACCAAAACACACAATTAAATCATCTTCAGATTCATATAGGTAAAAATCCCAAACCAATGAATATGGTATCATTAGTGGCTTACCCATGGTGTTAAGCAATTAGCAAGTGAATCCCATAGCTTTGGAAACATCCTTTAGAAAATGTACAACATCTTCCTCTATCAAATTGCCAACAATGCTTCCATGCCATACAAGGCAGTGTTGCATATCATGACAATAGAATCGGTATTTCATTAAGGAAAATATTATCTATTATGATAATAAAATCAATATATAACCAAGTAAAACACTATCTAATATAGTGCACATTTAAAAACCATAAAACTCCATAGTGTGCTTCAATATTAGAATCATGCAAACACTATCTTAAGCCTCATGCAAACAAGAATCATTTCTCTCCCTACTATTTGTTTTGTTCAAACAACTAGCTTTATTAAGAGTATTTTGAAAGATACCATAGAGTAATTTGTATAAGGGAACAAATCAATTTTTGAAGATAATAGTTATGAAAAAATAAAATAAACATTTAATAAATAGAAGAGTGCAAAATTATATCTTTGCTTGTTTGCAATTCCAAATTACTAGCCCTTAGTAGATTACACCACTTCTCATGAAATATGGTACAAAGAAGTTTCCACTATCCCATACTCTAATTGTCTCCATTGTCAACAACTTCAAAACAAAAATTGCAGGAATATCAGCCTTTGAAAATCACATTCAAAAGCTATGATACGGTTAGCACTTCTAGTGTTTAAATCATTTGTATCTTGAATTTCAGTTGCAATATACCTAAGGAGTCAAGTTTCCCTTTTTTTGTTGCAACTATATTGGCAAGCTAACATATTTGAAGGCTCTATAAGAACCCAAATATATCACCTTGTAATTAACCACTTTATAATGCACAATCAAGAAACAATGCAAATGGACTAGAATATATTTTGAAGCTTACTCTATTTACAAAGACCCTATCATATTTAAAAGGAATGTTTTTGAGAAATTAACTTAAAAATACCCTTATTGGATTGATACCACCAGAAAAATAAACTCTCAAACAATAAAAGATATATAAATGTAACAATTTGGGTTAATGTTTAGAAGGGACATCAAAACTTACAATAATATAAAGGAAACCTATCATGGAAAAACAACAAAACCAATGCTACACTATTAGGATAGAACATGTTTTAGCACCAAAGAAACAATTTTATTTTTGTATCAATCCATTTGATGTCAAATGGGCATGACCTTTTCAAGAGGGAAAATAAGTAAAAAGAATGAAACCTTGAATAACGTTACACTGCAGATTGTTTCAAGAGGGAAAACAAGAAAAAGGTTGTGAAGGGATGAATGTCATTACCTACCATATTTGATCATCCAAGTATTCTCCAAGGGGGTCGATGTTGCTTCTTACTATTCCCTCAAAAAGAATCAACTCTTGTGGTATGATTCCAAATTTGGATCGCACATGATGAAGGCCCAACTTAGTAATTTCCACTTGGTCAAAAATTATTGTTCCTCTAGCATGCTCAACAAGCCAAAACATAGCTTGAATGAAAGTCAATTTCCCACTTCCAATTCGGCCTGAAATGCCAATCTTTTCCCCTCCTTTGATCTTCAAATTTAATGCCTTTCAAAACCAAGGGAGTATTTGGATGATAACGAACCTATGACAATAGGAAAATATTAGCCCTTTTTATATAATTTACAACAGAAGTACTAATCTTAGCTTATATCATTCTTATTCTTTTGAGACTAAATGTGGGGTGTCTTCATCAAGCTAAAAGATGGTGCTTCATAGAGTATTATATCTTCAACAACATACCTACAACTCATTCAATTCAAAAAAAATTTAAGATGGCCAAATAGGAGATGGAAAATTCTCTGGAACTACCCATGTTGCCTCTAATGGAATAGTTGTAAACTATCTAATCCTTTTAACAACAACAATCTTACTTTCCACTAGACAAGAAACCCAAACAAACCAAAATAACATTGAATTGGGAGACAAAACATATCATAGATATAATTCGACAAGTTCTACTTTTCAAGAAAATTAACACAATCATCACCATTGGTTGAAATTGCTATTACTATTAGGTACTAAAAAGTAATGGAAGTGACTAAATATCCTTGATGCAGCTTATTAGGTTGGAGAATCAAAATGTTTAGAACTAGATTGTAATAATGATAGTTTCAATCTCCAACATAGCAAGGTTAATGCAGCTTTTGAATCATTTGTACAAAGGAAGCAACCCAATTAGACATTCCATGGGTAGGACTGCATACTAAAGCTATGACAATAAACATCATGAAAATTTTGATTTCTAGGATGGAAAAGTAATGTCATTCCCAATTTCAAGCATGTTATAAAGAGAGTGGAAACAAGAAAATCATGCATACCCTATGGGAGTTCACTTCCACAAATTTTCAACTCAAAGTTTATTGTCATGTTTTACATCAGGAATCCTTATTATCCTAAATAAGGGTGCATCAAGCTCAATACCCAACACATAGGACACACATGTCTAAACAAAATGATACCTCTAGCACATGCAACAAATGAAAAAAGCTCTATACTTATCAATATATTTTTGAGTGCAGTTGTCTAGCAGGATAGAGCTTTATGCATTTATTGCATATAAAGTAGTCTCACATAGTTAGAATGCATTCAAATTGTATCCTTGTTTAAAAACAAATTTTTTTTTGCAAATATATAAATGTGTATTCTTTATGAAACAGAGATCATAAAGCATAATACACCCTTGCTTCATTCCAAAAACCTTGGTGCATGGTGCTTTATAACACCATTTAGTGAATCTAAGATGTCCCAAAATTTCAAAAGACCCCAAACAAGATAAATACAAGGTTCTCATCATTCTCATAGGGAAGAAGTTTTTCTATTTTTAGTTTTAATTTCCATCGAAGGATTAGACTTTCAAGCATATCAAACCAACAACAGAAAACAAAATAGCTAAAAAGCAACATTAATAGGTGCAAGAAATTTCCCCCATGAGAATGTTATCCCATCAACTAACAAAAGAGTATCTAATGAATATAACCTTAAAAAGTTAGACAAAATGTAGAATACTCATAACATCTTAAATAGGGTAAGATGGGTATACAAACTTTCTCTTTTATATCTAAATCAGGCACTACTATGAGATTTACCACTTCTTTTAGAAATTCTTTATCAGCATGAAAAGCAATTGGAGCCAAAATAGATTGCAATTGTAGTTCTACTAAGTTGACTACCAAGAAAATAGACTTCTTATGTAGCCTCATATCACTACTAACATTTCTCATGATAACCTATTAACCAAGAAAGCAACTCACAATGCACTCTCATTTATTTGCGAGTTTAAGGACAAAGAGTGAAGGAAAATTTAAAACTATTTTTTTTTCACCTAAATCGTATAAGCTCCACCTTGAGAGTTAAACACTTCCTACACACTTGGATTGTTTCTAATTATAGTTGAAACTACATAAAGAACTTTAACTGCTTCTTTAGAAAAGCTTGGGTTCACTAGCTGAATTAATTTGGGTAAGGCCATTAGCTCAAGTATCTGAAATCAATTCAAATTTCTTAGCTAAATCTTTAGAGAATAGATGCAACAAGTATAAATTGAAGATATAAAATATTCAAAGAATGATTCCCTTTTCAAACTGACTTCTTTAAAATATCTAAGAAAACCAACAAGATCAATCACTAAATTTCCTGACTACAACATAATTAACATCATTAAAATTAAGGAGAAGGAAACTAAAATAATACTTGTTTTTGAACAATGGGGTTATTATGACTAGCTTTTCCAAGAAACCATGCAAAAATTATTCATAGTTCTTGTTCTTCTTTGTTGAGTTTTTCAATAAGAATAACAAGGCTTCTAAGTTTATTCAAATCTCCATAGATAGGCAACAACATTTAGGAATCCAAAAAGATAAAATCTATAGCTCAATCTTACCTCAAGACTATTTATAGCAACTTGAATGAACAATAATTAAGTAACTTCAAATTAGGATTCACAAATATCCAAAAGCCATCAATAGGAGAGGAGGACAAACACAATTTATAATCTAACAGAACAATATGCCTCAAGATTTTCTTGTTCTAAGATTAACTATATGATTTATCTTGAAGAAAATGATAAAAAATAATATGACATAAATGTAAAGTTACACATGGTCAATGACATCATTAAAAATTGATCAAAAGGAATTGTGCTCACAACTATTTTTAGATCATAAAAAAGTTTGCATTCCTTTTGTTTTAGAGAGGATAGTTTGGATTAATAGATATGTTGTTTTTTCTCCTCTCAAATAAGATATAATAGACAAGAGATGTACTAAGAAAAATTCCACATGGTAACATATGTGGAGATTGAAATAGTTTCCTCCATTAGGCCAATCATAGATCAGATCATTGAACATTGATTCCTTTTTAGGTCAATCAAGGATCAGATCATCACAATCCAACGAATCCACTCATTGCTACAAAAGTAAACTAAAAATATATCACACTTCTATGTAGGATTTACTTTTAGAATCCTACAAAAACTATATCTCTATATTGTGGGTACTTATGCAAATTATTTTCTCAAGACCAGTTCTAGAATTTTATTCAAATTTTATTTTATGGTTTGAAGACCCATTAAAATATCTTATCTAAATTGGGTGTACTATTTTAGTCCTACTAGAATATTTTGGTCATTTTTGGATAGTAATATGACTTTTTTCATGGTAACGACATGGAGAATTTCATAATTTGAAAGATAAATTTTTAATCTAGCTTACCTCATTTCTAAGTCTCTCATATCTTCAAAATTCAAATAGTTGATCTAGAGAAACAAGAAGCCATATTGATGTTGTTGCATTGAGAATTACACCTATAGGCTCTCTAGGACTATTAAAATCCTTCCTTGTCATTACATGGATATCATCCTCGCCATTACCATTCCCATTACCATGAGAAATTTTAGTCCAAGAGTGCCTACTAGATGCACTCACTCCACCATAGAATTTATTTGCCATCTTCTCAACAAGCTTCACCATGTTCTTTGTGGCTGCTGGGTATTGTAACAACTATCATTAGCAAGTGAAGAGAGGAAAAAAACACATGTAAGGAAAATAATTTGTCCCATATTTAATATATTTAGTTTTTTTTCTTCCCAATGGGAAGACTACACTTGAGACTAACCAATCGAGACCTAGCCTATAAGAAAAGTTTTTAATCATGAGGCATAATCTTTATTGTACTTTCTAAATCATATCCAATAGTTTGGGAGCCAAAGTTTAAAACATGTAACCTTGTACATGTACAATAGATCATGCATAAGTGTTTGTAACAAAATTTGAAGATATTTAAATTCTCCCTAAAACAATAAGGACTTAGTTCTAATTTTTACTTAGGTTAAGACCTGAATTCTATATTACAATGTTAAAGTCATAGTCTAAAACCCACCAAAAGGTGACAAAGTATATTACTCTTAAGGATATAAGGCTTCTAAATAATTTCTTTTTTAGGTCATAGCTTAGCCAACATGAATCTTGTGGATATTAGAGATCATGAGAGAGAAAGAGATTTTTCGCTCTTTCTCTTATATTGCTCAACATTAGAGCTTTTAAACAAATGAGGGAACCATGTCAACTTGATATTGTTTCTAGTTCCTCTAGGTAGGAAACCATATATAACAAAGATGCTATGTTAATATTATTTTTAGACCCTATTTTATCTTTTATATTCATGTTTTTTTCCCATGTAAAGTGGTCATCCCAACAGATTTATAAGGTTGGAGATAGAGTCTTAGGGATCATCACATCTTAGAGTTGCTTTTATTTTCTTTGTAGTGCATAAAATGAGGTCATTAACAGTATTCACATATTCCATGATCAGCTTGGCTATGGGCACATTGTTTGCCAAAATTTGAAATGTAATGGTTAAGAAAGACCCTCCTACAAGAGGGTTTCTGTGAGGCTTGCATTCTGGTCCATCTAGATGTATAACTATGTGAACAAAATGTCCAAACAATATATTATAACTAAAGCAAGAAAACTATGTGAAAAAAATGGAAATAATTTCTAGCTGGACTAACATTATTAGACATTTGTTGGATTTACAAGTATAAAACTTCATTAGGAAATATGCCTATAATATCTTCCATAATGAATCGCAAATTGTCAATAGATAACCATTTAAGGACTTGCAATAAAAAATAAAGGAATAGAATTGATAGCTAATATGATACCCTCGCTAGGGAAATAAAATCAACCCTTACCGTCAATCTTAGCATCAAATTTATTAATATTTAAAATAATTTATAACTAGTCTGCAATAAGTGTAATGATTTTTGACCCTCGGGCACCTCTCAATTTTGGCTATATATGAACAGAGACATCAAAAACGACATAAAAAAGCAAAGAGATAAAAAAATCATGACAAAAGTAACTTCTCAAGTGGCAAATCTTATATGCAAATCCTCCCACCTAA
The DNA here is from genome assembly GCA_028749045.1 of Cupressus sempervirens. NCBI lineage: Eukaryota > Viridiplantae > Streptophyta > Pinopsida > Cupressales > Cupressaceae > Cupressus > Cupressus sempervirens. Next base: position 640,960,404 of record CM053787.1, on the reverse strand, counting down.
CATGGTAAGAGGGAATAGTTGTTTTCAATTTGCATTAAATAGAGATGAAAAAAAGGTAGTAAGCTTAATTTTGAATTATTTTTTTGTATGCTTTATTTAAAGTTATATGTTAGATTTTAAATTTAGACAGTATGTTATTTTGTTTAAATATTTTAAGTAAAATTTAAAGTTAGGAATTGTCAATATATAGTTAAGTTTAGTTAGTGGAAGTTAGTAGTTAAGATTAATAATAGTAAGCGCTAAATTTATTAATTAGATTTTAATTAGTGTTAGGTAAGAGTTTAATTTAGTTTAGTTTAGTTTAATTTAAGTAATTTAATTAATTTAAAAAGTTGATTTGATGTTTTAGGAACTTTTGTAGTTTTATTAATATGTTTAAAGTTTTGAAGTTAGTTGCTAAATGATAAGATGTAAAGATGGGTTAGTTTATTTATTTATTTTTGTTGATTAAGTTATTTAGTTGTTTTAAAATTTATTAGTTAACATTAATAAGGTAAATTTTGAATATTGAAATGTAAATAAAAATAATACAATGTTCTAAATTAAGATATATATATATATATATATATATATATATATATATATATATATATATATATATATATATATATATATATATATATATATATATATATATATATATATATATATATATATATATATATATATATATATATATATATATATATATATATAACCAGATAATATTTAATTAGTATTGGTAATGATTAAGATATGATTGACTACATAAATTTTGTTAAATATTATTTTTGTAAAGTCTAAGATTGACTTTAAAGGATGAGTTAGTATGTTAATTAGCATATGACATAAAAAGTAATAATGTTTAGATCTTTTAATTAATTGTATTTGGGTTGCTTAATTTAATTTAATCGATCTAATAATGAAAATTTAATTTAACAAACTATTATCGCATGTTGGTTATAAACTTAAATGGAATATCAGGTATTGTTAGGAGAACTTACATCTATCTTACAATATACCTATACTTTAACTTGTGAAACAAACATATGAAACTTAGTAGTTTAATTAATCTTTTTTTTTTAAAAATTGTGTTTTTACCCTGATATTTTGGGCATGACATTTTGGTATCAGAGCCCAATTTCGTGACACTTGGGCAATAATGGGTCCATGTTAAGTATGGATGCTTAAGTATTACCATAGGAAGTAGGGAATTCTCCTTGCAAAATTTTAACAAGCTAATGTATTCTTCCTAAACAATGATACTGATGACTAAATGTAAGCAAAACTTGGAATTAGTATTCATGTTTGAAAATGGTCAACCATATTAGATAAATAAGTCTTAAGGACTTAAAAATAACTAATTTGATGCAAGAATGTTATATTTATATAAAAGTATATTATGATCTCATAAAGAATTCAAAATTATTTTGAACACGGTCACCTAGAGGTAAAACTAAATTAAGAATCCTAAAGCATATTTGAATCATGTGAGTGTTCAAATGAGTAAATAACCTAGCAATTAAAGGCAAGGTGTTTCCCATCATCTTTAATAAAACTCGGATTTTGACTGACCTGATCACTTGTGGAAGAATTATAGTCTATATCTAGTATGGGAGTGATCAAATAGACTGGTATTGATTTAGACATTACAACAGAAGTAAAGGAAACCTATGATCTTCATAATCTAATCTTGTACCTTCTAGTTCAAATATTAAATAGAAAAGATGAATGGTGAGTAAATAGGAAGGTAACACTTGAAAAGTATACTATTTTACCAAGTTATTGGGATACCTCTAACCTATTACAAAATTTAAAATGTATCATTCTAGTAATCCTCAGAAAAAAAACAAGAGGTAAATTGGAATCTACAAGTAACCTTTGGAAAACCTCGAATAATAGGATTAATAATGCAATCTTGAAGCTATTCCACAAAGGGGAGTTAGTTAGGAGTGAGCAAAGAATATGAATATCTTAGTCTACTATAGGGAATAGAACCCTAATCGGTGGAGAAATCTATCTAAATATGGTGGTAAGAATGAAATTAAATGGTGAGAAGTATGTAACATGTAGCATTGTACTGGTAAGATATAAAATGCAAACTTATGAGTTAGGGTTATGAGAGTCTAATTATGTTAGTAGGCTTATTGTATAAGCATGAGTAATACCACATTTTAACTATCAAGTGAATACTTGTAGACTCTAGCATTGAAATTCTTGGATTAGTTATAACCCTACAATATAGAGAAAGTAAAGTCACAATGAGGTCATCAACCTAATACAAACTAAAGGTTCAGGTATCAAAATTAAGTAATAAGTAGATTTTAAGTGACGAGGCATGATAAGAACAATGATGATGACCTATATCATCGGCAAGGAGATAGTTGTAAACATGAATGAGTAAACATTGGCAACATCCTAATAATGGTTCTATACCTACCTAGTTGTGAACCTACAACATAAAGATGAATTTATAAGTCATTTATGACTAGGAGACATGGAATATGGAATTATAGATAAGAACAATAGCATTTAGTACATTCTTAGATGATAATTAGAACTTGTGTAAATGATGGAATAACACACGTAGTGATATTTATGTATACAAGATCATAACAAATTTGCTGAGATTGATAAGACAACTTTAGCTAGTATATTGTGATTAAATGTTGACCTAAGAAAGATTATGGGTGAGATCCCTAATGTGCAAATATAGTAAATTAAGGATATAAGATTTAGTTTTGTAATTGTAACTCAAAGTAAAACTTTATTAATACTAAAGTTCCCACATGTTTAGATTCTTCGAAAAGAAACCAATGTAACAACAAGGGGATGGAAATGGACTCATTCTAGTATCCTTGCAGTTGCACTTATGAGTGAGTATTGATCACGACAAGCCCCTTAGTACAGTAAACCGTAATCATAGGCCAATGTTGATAAACATGGATTGTAGTTACTATGTGGGAGCAATCATAATTTGAGCAAGATGGTCTTTAGATCACCATCTAATTTCAATTCAAGATCCCTGCAATGTTATTTGAAGACCTAAGATTTCCCTTTCCTTCAAATACCCTGGTACGGCCACATTATTTCTGTAATGTAAATTCTATAAGTGATTGGATTTATTTGCTTATTTGTCTGATTCCAAATTTTGGTATTTTAATGTTCTTTTCTTTTTGCCAGCTGTGTGATATGGGGCTATTTAGCCAACTATATTATTGATGATTCTATTTTGCCTCTTGGTTATGTCTTTATTTCTTGATTTAAAATTTTACTATTCTGGCCACTCTTTATTTCTTTTATTTTCAGACTTTTGCATTGGATGTTTCATCCTTGATGCTAAATTTAAATTTTGAGGCACTTTCTAGTGAATTTTGTCGGCAAAAGTGATATATGATGGGCCTACCAAAAGGGATTATTGACAATCAAGTGGATGTATAGCACTAGGGTATGGGGTTATTAGTGAGAGTATTCATGCCCCAACCTCTCCCAAGACTTCAAGAATAGGACTAGTGATATTTGTGGACTGATATGAGTAATAGATTACACCCCAACATAAATCTGGTTAAGGTTACAAGTTAACCAAATGGATTTCTATATGAAAAGTTGTAGGTGTAGTGATGGACTCTTTAGTATCCTATCCAAAAATTAGTATGTCATGGGAACTCTAAAGGAAAAAATGTTTAACCCTAAACAAAGATCCAAGTTGCATTATAAGAAACCTCATTTGAGGGGGTCCCGTATAGTTGTTACCTAATGAGTGAGTATTTGCAATTTAGAATATCTTATGATATTACTATTATTAGAGGCTCTATAAGTATTTTATACTAGATTAGAAGGTTGTTTATATGCGACCAATATTTTTTAAGGAGTATTTGACCCTAGAAAATGTAACCATGTTAGAGTTTTGGATTGAACTTCACTTTTAGTAATGGTAATCGGGCAAAGAGGTTATCATCCCTACATATGGATGTGAATTATTAATCATTCCTTTTATAAGATTAAATTGTAGAATAGGTCTAGATAAGGTCTAGCATAGAATGAATATTTTTTTAGTTGTGCAACTTCTAGGAGGAAGTCAAAAGCTAGTGGGGGAGGATGTAAGGTCTCTCCTTGTATATAATTATCAAATATGAATTCTCTGTGAAAATAATTATAAGATATTGAAATGGACATGAAGTAATGTTTTATGTTCTGAATGCCCTAAAGAAAATTGAGATTAGTTGATACATCCATGTTTTTAATACTCAGTGATTCAAGAGCTACTACATTATCTCGACTATTTAAACTTTAAAATTTCACTAATGATGATATGAGGTGTTTTTACCCAATGATGATGATGTTGATTATGGTACCTCAATTATTAGCTTATATGCATTCAGATAGTTTAATATTCCTTAATTGGTGATGCTTATGATGTTTAGGTATATGCATGCCTAATGATGATTATTCTAGTATCTTAATCTAGATTAATGAATAAAGTTATGTTATATTGATTATGTAGTTACTAATGACTAAATGCATGTGCCAAAATTAGAAAGGGTTATTTAAATGAAAGATTTATGTTTTGATTTATGTGACTACGCAAACAAGTTGTATATATGTGCATGTGATTTACTCGAGCAATTGATGTGTAAAATGAGTGTGCAGGATTTATTAGCCGAGAAATCTAATGAAGAATCAGAACTGGACCCTATGTACCATTTGTGGAAACTAGGGTTGAGTCTAATAAAAGATGTAGACCCCATTGTTTGTATTTTATTTGTATCATGAATTCAATGAATGTATCATTCTATAAGCATTAAGTGTTAATATTTTGTAATAGTGATTTTATAGTGTCACTTGACACTCGTGACTCGTATATGCATTTCAGGTTGATAGTTAGGATTAACCAAGTAACCTAAAGATCTAACTTGGACTAGGTTAGTTACCTTTTTTCTAATCAACTAGTGATTGAGATCAATTTCCCTAATCAGGATTAGTGATTAATTTGCATTTTTGAGGGTTTTTATTAAGTACAAATTTTCAAGCTTTTTGATAGGTCCCTAAATAGTCCTAGAGGCCAAAAATCATGAAAACTAAGTACCTAAGGGGTTTGGGTATGGGTTGGGGGCATTTTCCACCACTCTAGCCCCTTTTGTTGAATTTTATGGTCACCCAAATATCTCATTTTTTCTTTATTGCGAAAATTAAATGTTTCTCCATGAGTTGGATGAAGTAAACTCCACTTTGAGGTTAGCCTTATGACAAGTTGAGTTAGAAGACTCTAGAACCTTTAGGCAAGAGGGGGAGCTATTACATTTTGGAGGTGGTTGAGTTAATATCCTATTTAAAGGCGAATTTGAGAGAGGAAGAGTGTTCAAACAACCTCTAGTTTTAGAGAGAATTCAAGATTGAAGAAGAAGGAGAAGGAAGGAAAGCTCATCTCAAATTGTTCAGTTACCATAACCTTATTGTGAAGGTAGGAATCCCTCAACTCATGTTGTTCATGTTTTGTTTCATTCTCAAGTCATTTTGTTTGCATATGTATGTTTGTAGTTTATTGAATAAGTTTGGGAGGGATTGAAATGGGTTTTCTTAAATGTTCTTCCTTAGTGCTTTGCTTTGATTTTTGAAGGGATTGTATGGGTTGTATTGGCATTACTCACTCTTGGATAGGGCAGAAGTGGCAATGTACAAGAGGAGGTCTTTAGTTGGACTCCGACAGTGCAGAGTCTCTTCTTAGGACGAGGGGAGGGAGAGAGAGTAGGGTGTTACAAACCCCCACTTGTCAGCACAAACCATGTTTTGAGTATTAAAATTTGAGAAGTGAAAGAACAAAAGTCCTTGTGATATCATCCTCGAAAGGCCATCTGTGGAAGAATGAATTTTTTTGAGATTTTAGCCCTGAAAGAGCATATGTCATGGTGTTTTGATCGATGTCTCCTGTTTGGAAAAATCCACCTTCTCCTTACTCTGGTTCAATGATGAACCTATTGTGAAAACCTGGTTGGGACTGAATGTTTGAAATTGTCCTCATGTTTATATTGGTTGTCTCTTGGTCATTTTTCATTCTCTCCATGATCACCTTGATGTATTGTAGACTTTGTAATGCTTTCCCTATTGTGGAGCCAAGAAGGGAATTCAGAATTGTTGTTGAAACTCAAATATGTTGGGAGTTTTCTCCTCGGGATAATAATCTCACTGTAAAAATGTGATTGTTAAACTTATTATGGAAATGACTATGATCTCAGGTTTTCTTCCCTAGTTCTTTGCTAAAGGAGTCCTTGAATTAGATGAATGAATTAACAAAAGGAGTGCTTTCCTTTCATACCATTTCCCTTGTAATTTAGTTTATATGCATTTGTTTATAAAAAATGAACATAACAATGTTTCATCCTTCTTGTAACATTCTTATGTTTTAAAATCGTATTTATTTAATTAAGCTTGATTAAATAAAATGATGATATATATTAAGTTATGCAATTTAGATTCAAAATATGTTAGGAAAATTTGATGTTATGATTGGGACTTCTTTGTATTTTCGTGATTATTAGGAAGTAAAATAATCTTATGTCGTTGTTTAAACAAATGTTAAACTCGATGCTATAATCGACTTTAGAAAATAATAATAATAATAATGTCTCCCTTGGATAAATAGATATATATTGCACAATCCAATACTTAGAAAAGAAAAAAAATATTACTCTCCTTGACATGCAAATATAAATTTCATTCAAAATCTACACTTAGAAAAAAAAGACTAGAAATTTTTTTTATCCTAGAGCTAAAAGCTCTCTAGATTTTATATGAGAAGGAAATAATTCCCTTTAGGATAGAGAATATTCGCCTAAAGATTCCCTTTCAAAATTGTTTTATGTATTAAATTAATACGTTAAAAAAATTACATTGCATATATATATATATATATATATATATATATATATATATATATATATATATATATATATAACCCACCCACAAATCTTTTAAACTTTACTCCCCATGACATCATGGTTGACATCACCCTATCCCTTCCTTACCCCCATAAAATGTCACATCATATTGGATTTACTTCAAGTTGAAAATTTGAATTAAATGCCTTTAATGGGATTAGACTTAAAAGTTTCCCCTAAATCTGATTCGTTGAAGGAGATTGCATGGGATTAGATTTGAAGTTTCCATAAATTTACATATCTTTAATGCAAAACCTCCCACATGACATGGTAAGAGGGAATTGTTGTTTTGAATTTGCATTAAATAGAGTTGAAAAAAAGGTAGTAAGTTTAATTTTGAAAAAAAAAATTGTATGCTTTATTTAAAGTTAGATGTTAGAAATTAGTGTTAAAATATGTTAGATTTTAAATGTAGAAAGTATGTTATTTTGTTTAAATATTTTAAGTAAAATTTAAAGTTAGGAATTGTTAATATATAGTTATGTTTAGTTAGTGGAAGTTAGTAGTTAAGATTAGTATTAGTTAGTGCTAAATTTATTCATTAGATTTTAATTAGTGTTAATTAAGAGTATAAGTTAGTATAGTTTAGTTTAATTTAAGTGATTTAATAGTTGATTTGATGTTTTAGGAATTTATGTAGTTTTATTAATATGTTTAAAGTTTTGAAGTTAGTTGCTAAATGATAGGATGTAAAGATGGGTTAGTTTATTTATTTATTTATTTGAATTAAGTTATTTACTTGTTTTAAAATTTATTAGTTAGTGTTAATAAGTTAAAGTTTGAATATTGAAATGTAAATAAAAATAATATAATGTTCTAAATTAAGATTTTATATATATATATATATATATATATATATATATATATATATATCTGTGTGTGTATGTGTGTGTGTGTGTGTGTGTGTGTGTGTGTGTGTGTGTGTGTGTGTGTGTGTGTGTGTGTTACCAAATAATATTTAATTAGTATTGGTAATGATTAAGATATGATTGACTACATAAATTTTATTAAATATTATTTTTGTCAAATCTAAGATTGACTTTAAAGGATGAGTTAGTATGTTAATTAGCATATGAATTAAAAAGTAATAATGTTTAGATCTTTTAATTAATTGTATTTGGGTTGCTTAATTTAAATAATCAATTTAATAACGAAAGTTTAATTTAACAAACTATTCTCACACATTGGTTATAAACTTAAATAGTATATTAGGTATTGTTAGGAGAACTTATATCTATCTTACAATGTACCTACTTTAAAATGTGAAACAAACATCAAACTTAGTAGTTTAATTAATCTTTTTTTTTTGAATGTGTGTTTTTGCCCCGATATTTTGGGCATGACACTCTTAAAATGGGACATTTCTAATGCATATAAATGTTAAATCTACATGGTCATCTTCTTAGCAACTTTCTTATAATGTAGCAAAAAAATTATAAAATTAGAGTATTTTCTACCCACACAACCATGTTCCAAGATTTAAGGGAAAATATAAAACAAGAATCAAAGATATCAAAATTGTTCATCTCAACAAAAAATATTAGTGAAAAGGATAATAGGAAATGTAACTGAAGAGAGAAAAAATATTAATAGACTTAAAAAATAAGGTTAGGATACACCCACTGTGATGAAATTGTGTGACAAGTCTATAAGAAAACTTTTCACATTGTATTCTTTGTGAGAAATAGAATGCTACTCTCTAAGTATTTTCTTATTACCATATGTTACACAATCGTTAGTATAATGCCCATTCTTAAGAGAAAAATGAATAATATAAAGAGTAGGAAGACCAATCAGTCGATAGACTCAATAAACCTCAATCCCTCATCAATACTATGAGCTTAAATTTAGAAGATCACACAAATCTAATCCCATTTGTTGCTTTCTATGCATGTCTACAATATCAACCTACAAAAAACTTTATAATCCTAGGGAATCAGTAGGTTTATCACTTTTCTTAAGCTAGAAAAATAACCTACACCTCATAGGATGGAAATTTAGTTTGGAACACTTTCAGGAAACACAATGCTACATTAAACTAAAAGAGAAATGACCACTAATAACCTAGCAAAAATTGTCAAAAATCCACATAAATTAAAAGTGGTGAAAGTGTCATGCCTGACCACTACTACTATGTTTTCGCTTATCAGGACTTTGAAGTTATAGGTTTCTTTCTGATGTTATGAACTTGGTGTTAATGTCCTTGGGACATATGTTTATTTCAGAACATATTACTGTCTCAAATTACTATGTTTGATTTCTCTGTTTTAACGAAATTGTTGTGTAAACATTTATAATATCTCTATTAGTAATAATGTTAGAAAGTTTAACTTCAAATTGTTTTGGTGAATCTAATTCGCATACATTGCGAGGTGATTCATTTGCTTAGATATATTGTTTATAAACAGTTCAATTTAATTTAATAAACTTGAGGAAATATATATATATTTAGTTATGATGTTATGTTACGGTTTTGTGTTTTATTGATGCATAAGTGTTAATGATTTCTTATGTATGAATTTATACACTTTGGGCCTCAGGGCATTCATTCATTGAATTGATTATGGGGTTATAATCCTAGGTTTATTGATTTGTAACTAATGATAATAAGTAGGGTTAGAGTAATCCTTATTAGTGTGAGTACCTTATATATATATATATATTTTTTATTTTTTATTTTTTTTAAATTTATTTATTTATTTATTTATATTCTTTTGAGTTATTAAGGGTTAAAACACCTAATGGAAATAGCATGTTTCATGATGTGTTTTGAATAGATCTTTTGTACTTAAGTTCATTCTCTAAAATCAATTGTTAAAAAGAGGGGTTTAAAACCCGTAGTTGATATAGCACATGAGGCAATGGTTTAATGCATATGTTATTTTGAAATGAGATTACATTTCTCAAAAACCCTAAAGGGTTTTCGAATGCAAAACTTTGGGAAATGTATTTGAATTGTTCTTGCCAAAAACATGGCGGTGGTAGTGGATAGTCGTACACACGACTCTGTGTATGGTTTTAGTTTCCTTTAATGCTTATTAGGCAGGCATTATTTTTGCATTTATCACCCAGTCAGCCATTTCTTTTTGGTTCAGTGTTGTTGGGTTTTGGCCAGGAATTGGGCCATTTTACCTTGTGAAGTGAAACACCTGTAAGGTGTTGCTGATGAGTAGGAGATATGGTTGAGAAGAAAATCTATTTTATGATGTTGATTTTGTTGTATTGTTCTCAAAAAGGATTACTATTGCTTTTTCTGCTATATTTCTTTATCAATGGCATGCTAGTTGGTCGGTGTTCTCTACTGGGAAGTGTGTTTTGGACTTGGCTTTTTGGGCTTTGGCATCGAGCTAAATTTTAGAAGTATTTCCATCTTCAGTATTCAGATAGGGGGCATTTTTCTACCCTATTCCTTACTATTTTGGGTGTTATTTGTTGAAGGGAAATAGGAAATGTTGTTGTTATTTTATACCGACACACAAATATGGGTGTATGCAGGATTGGGTATAAGGAATGCTGAGTTTTGTATGCATCCATGTTTGGATGGAGGGTACTCTGTATTTTCTTGCACTGTTGTGTGTATTTGGAATAAGTTGAGACTTATATTTAGTTTTCTATATACAGTTTTGTATATCTATGGTGTTAAGTTGGTGTGTTTCAATTTCTTGTATGAAATAAGTTTTGTTACATAACTGGCATATGAGAAAGGGTACAGTTTCATTGTGAAATATGTTTTAGACAGAGTTTGGTTATATGTAAAATAGCAGAGTTTGGTTTATATGTAATGCAAATTTTAAATGTCGGCTGTAAGCAAAGAAATGTGATTTTATAGAGTCGAACCCTATAAGAGTTGTGTGCTCACGACTTTATAAACTTATATGGACTGAGGGTTTAGTTTTTATGTCAAAACCGTCTGCATAAGGTCAAGGTGTTATTATAGGTTAGAATTTTTTTGTTGGATTAGAGGTGTATTATCTGAGTTTTTATTTTATGAATATATCCATTTACATACGGGATCAATGTACATTCGACCCACAGTGAAAGTATTTAAAATGCTAGTATTAAAAGATTATATGTTATGCGAGTTGAATGAACCTTAAAACATAGAAAAGCCTTCGAATATCTGTTTTAAACTGTAGGCAACATTTGGTCAAACAGTTAGTATAAAATGTAGACAATGTTGTTATGGTGTTTATCAGTCTAGTATGATTGAGTTTATTTTTACATTGTCGATTGTCAATTACGGTTGGAATACAATGTGGGTCGAGTTTATTATTAACTATTATGGTTAATGTGTGACATTAGGGATACTTAGTTGATTGTTGTTTCAGTTATATCATTCTGTCAGATAGTTATGAGATAGTTTGGAACAAGTAGGAATATCGTGCAACAGCATAAATTGTTATTTTTTTTATATGGAAATTGTTTCTTGTAAGGAATTAGGAATTATAGTTTGATGTGTGTTAGTTTTTGGATGAACAAGATGATTGTTGTGAATTGGGTTATCAAGGGAAGCATTTTGTAAATTTTATTTTATAGAATTCGAGATTATCAGAAGAAACGTAGAGATAGCTTAATTTGTTTATTATAATATGAGGGAGATTGAGTCATAACTACCTATTGTTTTGAGATATTATTCACAATTTCATTTGACATCATTTGATAAACAAAGGCATTGACAGTTGTTGTTATATCTATATCAATGTGGTCATTTTGTGAATAGTTAGTATACACTCTATAGTATTGATATATTACTTCCTTAGTACTTTTGATTATAGGCATGATGAAGGTTATTATAAATTTTATCAATCATATTTTACATTGATTTCAAATATTATATTTCATTTTCTATTGTGATTATAATTGAATGGTAGCTTTTGTTATACAGTAATATAACTGCAGTAGACAATTGAATATTAACAACTTTGTTAATGGTCATTCGTTAAAGCAATGTCTATATTTAGTTCCTATTATGTTTAATTTTTAATATGAAGTGTTTTAATAGTATTTAAGGATCATTTTAGGATAAGATGTTTCACGAATGGATTAAAGGATGTAGTATCATGTTGTATACTGATTTAATATCTATTGCATGTACATTCTTGGTAAATCTATTTGATGTGTATTTTAAGAATAGCTGTGATGAACATATATCGGGGTGGCTGAATTTGGTTTTTCCTATTCAGTTAATTAATTTAGTGATAAATTTAAAATAAATTGGGTGGGTTAATTACATATGAAAGATAATTGGCCTTACCTATGACTTAAACCTATATGGTTAAGTACAGAGAACAAGGCATATCTCTATTCTGTCATTGACAAGTATAATAGAAAATACCGTTATGTGTCGACTATGAGCATACCATACACGGATGTAGAATCTTAGTGCCATAACGATGACACCTCAGTATATATATGTTTCATTTACGGGTTATTCTTAGTGTGAGTTTAATTTTGCATTGTAAGTAAATGTTTACTTCTTGCATATTAATTATGGAACTGCACTTTGTTAAGTGAATCAGATTTATGCATTATGATTATGTATATGTTTAATCTAATATGTATGCAGGTGGATTACATTTTTCAACTCAGTGTGTACTGAGCCCCCCTTCTTTGTGTTGTGTTGCATTTTTGTGTGTCTTCCAGGTGCTTCGAGTTGATTAACATGTAGCTAAAGGATGATTATTGAAGTTACTTCTTATAGCTGAATTTGTATCTAGTAGAGTCCATATGTTGGACATTAGTGATTAAGAATGATGTTGTACTTCATTATTGTACTGAACTCAATTTGTATTAGCATCATTATGGAAGCATATTTGGATGATATCATCTTTCATTGCAAGATTTTCAGATTGAGAATGGTTTAATCTTTGTTCTTGCACTTGTAATCAACTGAATTAATAAATAAAAATTTATTGTGTTTATAGTATTTGTTCTTTGGTTTCTTATCTTTCGGTTATGCTTAGTGTGGCATTATAGAAAGTCTAGCTAAAACATATTACATTTTAGAAAAGATTAGAAGACATAAATTTATAAATCTACACTAGACCATGGAAATAGAGCATGAAAATAATAAAGCACAATAGGATTCATAAATAATCTTGACAAAAACTTTCCTAGAATGACTTTCAAGAAATGCAATGCTTCTTAATGACTCTTAAGATAAAAAATTAAGTTGAATAACTTTTAAGAAATACAATGCTTCATGGAGTCAAGTGAGAAATTCATGTTCATAGCCTAGTAATGAACTTTAAAGGTTCAATAGAGGTCAAAGTTTTAGCAAATCTAGCTCTCTGCTATAATTTTTCATTTTCAAGTTCTAAGGATTTTATATATCTTGCAATTTTTCTAAAGGAAAAAAAATTATTTATTGATTATTATGAAGCTAGGTTCATATTATTTCATAAGTATTTTTTCATATTGAGTGGTTGAGTATTCTGAAAGAAATCTAATTCGCTAGGCAAACTGAACATACATATTTCTTGATTTTTTTTTTATAATAAAAAATGCTCTCTTTAAAATGGGAACAAAATTTTATTTCACCATTGGATCTTTATTAATTTTGGATATTTTGTTTTAGACCAAGTTACCTACAATTTCATCAAATCAATTTTGGTAATATTTTTTTGAGTGAAAGTTATGGTTGACAGGGTTCAATATATAAAAACTATCTTAACTAGGATACTTATAAAGATTAGAAAGTCTTATATATTCTATTTTGGATTTTGGACTCATGAATTATCTAGGAAGTTTGTAAATTATCTTCATTGATATAGAAAGTGTAGAGGTTTTTATAATGATATGTTTTTAGATGTAATAGAGGATTTACTAATGTCAATATTCCATTACAAGGCCATATTAACATACTAAACAAGAGTTGCAACATTCTATTCTTTGTCTAGATTGTGGAATCTCCAACGTCTTACCACAGGCTTGACATATCTTAAAATCTACAAGATAGATGACATTATTTATTTTTGGGTTTCTTCTGAGGTGAAAAATGGCCATAAAATCTTTATCTTTATATTGAATCTCAACCATATCAAACACTTCTAGGGAAAAGCACAAACCTGTATTTTTACTTACCTTTAATGATATCAAACATTGCTCACCTTTAATGACATAAAACTAGTATTTTTAGTTGAATTTGGAAATGAAGTAAACCAATGAAATGTGTAGAAATGGATGATGTTTAGGATTACAAATTTTTATAATTATTTGGAATAAGAATTGATATATTTTCTTACAATCATTTTTTAGTTGTTGAAAAATCCTGAAAATTAAGGGTCTAGTTCCCACCAAAAAACTATATGAAAATAAACTCATTTAACTTTTATCTAAGACTATGTTATAGATAACATATATAGCTAGAACAATAAAAAAAAAAAACTAACTTTAGACCAATATTTCTCTTTTATAATAATTCAAATTTCAACTCATCAAAAATCTATAGCTTTCATCTCCCACCACATTTTTAAAAATAAATCTACCCTAACCACAAGAAAAATTATACATTCTAGAAGAAGACATTCTCTTCTAGAACATCATATAATTTTTAATTTATTTTTATATCATTTGATATTTTTCTCGTTCTTAAAATCAACATCTTTTCGAGTGTTAAAATGCGTGCTTATAAAAAAAATTAATTACAATATACTATATATAATTAAAACATTATAAAATATATATGAGAATATTCTGACTTTGAGCTCTATAAAATGGTGTTTATATGTTATTTAAAAAATATTGTTAAAAATAGTAAGAGCTATTGAAGCTTCAATTTTTTGAAATAATTTTATTTCTTTAGTAATTGGATACAAACTAGTATAAAACATGCATTTAATAAACATTTCCAATTGGAAAAGTGTGAGACCATATATAACTTGGCTAGAATGAATTTATCTAGATCATAGGTTTGAAAAATATTGATTTTTAGATAGAAATACTCAAATTCAATCATTCTGATAAGTTAGCCTAAAAGGTGACACAACTTTGTACTTTTACCCTTCTAAATTCTATCTACTCAAGAGCTAAGGGATTCTAATACTGATCAAACTCATTCAAACTTTATAAAGAGCTTACTGATAACTTTTTTGTTCAAGAGAGTATCATAAATCTTAATTTCATGTATCATTTTAGATACTCACAATATCCTTCGCTTGCTGGAAGGATTTCTCAACTTCCAACTTTATTGATTCCAATCTTCTACTGGGTCCTTCGTGATTCTTCTTTTGATGGGATGGTTTCATGGGACTCACCCATTTCATGTTTAAGTGACTTTTCATAAGTTTCTTCTTATTCCCATATATCTCCTTATGGTTCAAAGTTCAAATATCCTTCCTAATATTTTTCCTCAACTCGTCATTCCATGTCATCTTACTTCCTGCAATAACCTCCTTCCTGCACTCTAAGTTGTCCTTAATCTATCTTTGCAATCAACTATGGATACTTCCCTTTACATATGTTCCTTTTCTTCTCTTCCAGTGTTTCCTAAAATGTTCCATGAAACATTACAATCCAAAAACATTAAAAATATGCTAGCTATCACGTCTGCAAATTATCCCCAAAATAATGACAAAATGGAATAAACATTCTTAATTGCAATATTACAAGAAATAGTTATTGCAAGAGGTATGCAAAAGGGGCATCTGATGTTTAATAATGTGAAATTAGTTGAAGAAAAGCACATTCTTCTCTGGTATTAGAATGCAAAAATTTTCTTTCTTTTACCAATGTTCAGATTTTTTACTATCCTCAAAAAAAATTCACTTTCATAAATTTCAGTTAGGCAAAACATTAGTATTTAAAATGCAAGTGAGATTTATTAGTATTTTTGCATGGAATAATCTGTTGATATGCCATTGATTGCATTATTTTTAAAATGAACTTTAGATTATTATGTATAATACTTTTCATTATGGCTAACAAGGGAAGTTGTAATAAAAGTTTCTTTCACTATTCCTCATTTACCTCAAATCTCTAGTGACACATGACATGACTAGGAAATAGCTGAAATTAGGAAGGGCTGAGAAAACTAAATATTATATAAATGAAGCACAATGGCATTCTCTGATATATTACACAACCAAAACTAATGGAAGTATTGTCATTGATGTCAAAGGTATTTAGGAAATTATTGATGTTGAATATTGTCATTAATGTTGAAGGCATTCAGTAGATTGATATTGTCATTGATGCCAAAGCACTTCACAAATGAACAAAGCTATAAAGCATTATAGATGGCAAAGGGATGAAAAGTGAAAGACATTTCTAAATGGTTTATAATAATGGTAGAGGCACAGATCATGTTCTTACAAACCTATAGAGGAAAATACATACTCCGATATCATTTATAATAATGATTATTAAAGATGAAGATAATAGATGACCACATAGCAGTGATTGTGTGAAACAAAGAACAGGGCACCCAATTGTATATGGAGAACAAATAAGAAAGCGATACTCACAAAATAAAATATGTCACTAAATAATTGTGAAAGAAACATATGCAAAATAAAGTTCACTTCATCGAGGAAATATGGAGTATAATAAACATAACTCAAGCAATATAATTAAGAGGATCTATATATGATGTTGCAACGGTCTAGTGAAAAAAGTAAACAAATAAATCTTATACCTACTCAAACTCTCTAACGCTAATATGACTGTCAAAATATCAAGAGGTCCTTTATAAAGAGGAGATTCTAAGGATGCTAGTGATGTCGAGAGCTTTCAAGATAAAAAACAATAAAGTGCGTTGTTTGCAAACAAATGACGTTGGAGCTTATGAAAAAAAATTATATATAATAAAGTCTAAATCATCTGGACATGAATGCACTGATAGTGGATGATGATATCGGATGCGATTAAATACAGAGGATCTGTTATTATCTTGAGCATAATAAATATCTTCTTTGAGAAAATACCATATGTAAAGGATGTGTGATTAAAAGACAATAAGTGTGAAGTCCATGAAATTATACGGTTTTCCATATATTATTAAAGCTTCATGTCAGCATATTAAGTCATGATAACATTAGAAACATAATATATCATATTTCCAAATTGACAACATAGTATAAAGAAGTAGCAAGTTAGCGAATCATAAAAGCAAAGTCATAATAGGAAGTTCAGATGTAGAGAAGAATTAGCAAGTGACAGGAATGAATGTGCAGATAAAATTGAAGATATCATGCAGTGTAGAAAGCCATCTGACAAGGCAGTAATATGATTTATTGAAGGATAAAAAAACTAAGCCGGTTATATATATTATGAACAACATATATATGGAGCAAACTACATTCATAAATTGACAAAGAAATTCTTCATATGAGTTGCAGAGTTCATACAAAATAAAGAAACGATGAGTATGAGCGAGCATCTATGATTTCAACATTTAAAGTACAGACAGTGACTTCATTCTAAATTAATGCTTAAGCCATGTGAGGGAAACAAATAGAAAATACCTCAATGCAGCAATGGAGGTTTACAAAAATTATAATTGATAACATGTTTAAACAGATAGAAAGATGCAGCGATTGAAGAGTCAATGGGAAGAAGATAGAACTTGAGGAAGTTAATAACAAATATATTTAAAGGAAGTGATGAATATAATCATCCAGTGATAAATAAAGAGGCCAATAAATGTCTACAGTGAATAAACCCAATCTTAAGTCATAACTCAGTCAGTGTATTAAAGGCTCACTCGGGCATTCAAAATATTAGAATTAGATGTAGTTTATATACTTGTAAATCACACATTCAAATTGTCAGAGGGTGCCATTATATATCTAATTTGATAAACAACATATATGGTGAGGGTGTATATTTCTGTGATAGAAACATATAGGCATTGAGGAATTCATTTTAAGTAAATCATAATTATGAAAACCATGATTGAAAGGCTAAGTTTATGTAATTACAATTAAAGTATATAATTTAGTTACGAAAATATAGAACCTTTGAGTTGAAAAGTCAATCCTGTACAAGATAAATATAAAAAGGAAATGAATCATTTGGAAGGAAAGTGAGTTGGAGAGAAAAGAATATGAAATAAGAAGGAAGAAATATATAATAAAAGTGGTTGTGTGAGAAATAAAATAAAGAAGAATATTAGAAGATATACATAGATGTGAAACTAAAATAAATTGAACCTTTATCCCTCCTACTTCTCTAGGTACCTCCCCAACTACCGTGACTAAAATTGTGATGTTGAGCCCACATTTTGTACATAGACAAGGCTATAGTTGCCTAGTCCATGCTCTTTGTTTTGCCATCTTTGGGTTGGACCTTTATTACAAAATAGATTAAGAATTTCCTGAATCTGATTATGACATTTCCTTAACTAAAAATAACTACCTAAATAGTTTGCATTGCAATCCTTGTATATGGTTTCCCATTATATTACCATAGTTATTATAACTTTGTGACCTATTGCAAACCATAAAATTGGAAGTTCTCATCTCTTTATGTTTCTCCTGAGTAAAGTTAGTTTAGCTCCCATCAATGACTATAGACATTTTTGTAGAGAAAACATTACTTCTATTTTTTTTATAAACTTACATTCAAGAATTGAAAACTACTACATTCCTGATAAATCACATTGTTCACTTATTAGTTCTTGCCGTGTAGGTAACTAATGCCCAGGGTTTGCCTTAAC
The DNA here is from genome assembly GCA_028749045.1 of Cupressus sempervirens. NCBI lineage: Eukaryota > Viridiplantae > Streptophyta > Pinopsida > Cupressales > Cupressaceae > Cupressus > Cupressus sempervirens. The sequence goes on along the minus strand of CM053787.1, from coordinate 640,941,834 downwards.
TAGTTATTAAACTCCCATTCCACAACTAATCTAAAAGCATTTTCTCTCCTATCATATGTCCATTTCTAATAATCTATTATTCTAAAATAGTGAAAATGATCGAGAGTTACCTGTAGGAAGGCCAAATTACCGCTTTTATAGTTTCTAATGCAAGAGAAGAGGTAAGAATGAAGGCATGACCCTTGGGTTTTGGGTTGTTGTAGTTGCTTCCATATGTCGAGGTCTTGGGCCACCCATTACTAGGGAATCATCCAATGAAACCTTAAAAAAGGTAGCTGGCAATTGGATTTTTTCCTCTTCATGCAGGTATGATGGTTGTTTGTCTCATGCTTATGCTTGTTGTTGATCATTATACGATGGTTATAAAAAGAAGATCCCATATAAAGGACTTACAAATAATTTGTTTTCTGCAAAATATGTTGGATAATATGGGTTAAGGTGATTTTGGAGATGGCCAGAGGTATGCAAAATCTTGTTTTTTATACATCTTAAAAATTTGCAGGTTTCAGCTTGTAAATCTCTCCTTTGTGAAAAAGGTTGGGGATTGAGTTAGTTTTAATAGATGTTTGTTGATGTCTTGCAAAAGAGGTAATGTGTTAGAGAAGAGTTGATGCAGAAGTACCATCATCTTTGGAACTAATTAACCAATGTATATTGAGAGTAATTCATAGAGATGATGAGTAAAGATTATTTATAAAAAAATTGTGTAATAATGAATCTTTATTTTACCACTACAATAGTTGTAGAATGTTTCTCTCTAAAAAGCAATTTGCATGATATTATCTGTAGTTATTGAACAATGCTATTGAGTTAAGAAAAAGCCTTTTTGAAGTGGCTTCTCTAAAGGCTTCCTAACAAATTTATGAATAAAGAGGTTGGCATTTGCAAAATCTATAGAGTTCCTAATTATGTTAAACATGTCTCCCTTGACTATTTTACAACAAATAAATCTACTATAATTTTATTTGTTCTTCCCTTACTAAATGGAACTATAACATTCATTGGATGGATATCTAGTCCAGTAAAAATCAGCAACATGCCTAAAATGTTAAATTGATTGCATTAAACTTCTCTAAGAACCTGTACAAGAAAACATAGGCTAGCAATAGCGAGGAGATTCACAGGTTTGGAATACGTTTTGATATTGAATGCACTCAATATTTAAAAATTCTAAATCTTGATTTTTTAGAGTTCCACTTGGTTAGGGTTTTCAATGTTTGTTTTCTCTTCAAGATTAGTGCTTTAATGCTTGTGAAAGAAAACGTTGGACTGTATCCAAATTTGCATGAATTTGTAGTAGCTCTAGGAAATTAGTATCTAGAGGGTGTTCTTGAAATTGGACACTTGGGGTACATGGCACAAATTTTTCATGGCCAACGTTCTGATTGATCGACTAAATCAAAGAAAATTAATATTTCTCTATATATATTCTGCCCCTAAGATCATATTTTCATCACTAGGTAGACATGGTGATGACATTCTTCATAGTATTTCTCCTTGTAATGGTGATAGGAATGTTGTGTCCATGTGAACCAATAGATAGTGGTAGTGAAGAAATTGGTCTAGAAGCTCTTTCTTCTTTGAATCTTTCTATAACCCTAGATCCCCTCATTGTTGTTGTTGACTGCACCAACCAAACATGTCACTATAACTAGTCCGGTGTTGCCTATGACTCCCAGAGATCCATGGTATCCCTTATTTTTCCTCAAAAACAACTTGAAGTTGTAATTCCTCCTGTCATTGCTAATATTACTTTTCCTCCTTTCATTTGTGGGTATGTACAGGATCATGGTGTACCAAAAAGGGGTGATTTGAAAAAACTATAGTTCTAAAATATCTCAAACCATTTCAAAATCTATTCCAACTCTTTTCCCACCCACCATGATATTAAATGAAAAAAATTAATATCTTTATAAGGTCTATTATATCTTTTGATGCCAAACCTATATGGTCAACTTTAGAAACATCCTAAAAATGTGCTTTTGGCCTTTTTTTTGTGATTTTTACTTCAAACATGTAGCTGACGACCTTTTTTCACCAAAATTTGTTGAAATAAAAAAGGTTTCTTAAGAATGTTCTTATCTTTCCATAAATGTAAGGTTTGTCAAATTATGAGTTTAGTAAGTAATTATTACATATTTTCTAATGGAGTTACGTATAAAGTGTTGACTGACACACTACTTGAAAAACAACTATAACTTTCAAATGCTACAATATTTTTAAACTCCAAAAGATGCATCACATTCTATGTTTCTTCTACTATAAGGGAAAAATTTGAAAAAATGAATTTTGCAGAGATTTGAATTAGTTAAGGTGGTCAGACATGAGATTTTTTTAATTCCAAAAATACTAAAGTCAAAAATTAATTATTTATTATTTATTTATAATAAAAATACCCAAAAATATGTCTCACATCCAAGCATGAGTCTACTACTTATATCTAGAATATTATTAAAAAATATTATCATTTGATTTTGATTAAGGTGGGCAAACATATGTCTACTTATTTTTGTTCTGAAATTTTTGTAATATTACATTAAAATTCAAAATTTTGACCGATCAATTTTTATTTTTATGAGATAAGTCCTAGTATTTTAGAAACTAGATTCAATTTGCTAGAGATTCTTTTCCCTCAACTTTTTGATATAAAGTTAATAACAAGTAGAAAATTGCATGTCAAGTTGACATAACCCTGATTTTCTAATTTTTTATTGCCACTTAAGAGCATAGTTTGGTTGACCATGATCCTGCATATACCCTGGTAATAGTACTTGCACAATTTTGGTCTATGGAGGGTATTTTAGGTTTTCTTTTGGCACTAAATTTGAGAGAAGGAATGGATAGGTTTGCTTCAGTCTTGATGGACTTTTCCATGGATGCATTTTTATTATGGGGGGAGATTGCTTGTTTGAACTTTGGTCCATAAGCATTTGAATTCACTATCATTGTATGGTTTGCCTTGTATTGCAGCCTTGTCATTAGATCATATCTTTTGAGGATTTTCTTGAAATTTTAAAGGAAAAACATTTTGACTTAGATCATTTATTATGTTACTACAATTTTGTCAATGCCTATGTCATATTGAGGAGCATAGGTAGAAAGACTTATTTTTTCCATTGCAATAATGGAATTAACTAACATTGCGGTTTTTTGGTTACATGCAAGCCATAGCTGTGATTAGACAAATTGTCCTAGCATGGGAAGGAAAAATTTAGACAACTATTTGAAATTATTTTTTAAAATTTTATTTCCTAGAATTATCTATGTAATATTTACCAATTCAAATGTTTGTAGAAATTCATTCTAACCTTTGGGCTAAGTGATTCCTTAATTATATTCATGGCCTTTATACTTTATATAATTCTTGACTCTAATTTAAAAATAAGAAAGAGTGATTTTATTTTTTAATGTTCTATAAAAGACATTTGTAACATACCCATCTCTGTAGCCTTCCGCTGCTAATACAAAAAAAATTAGGAATATCTTCAAAAAGTCTACGTTATTACAAAGTCTTAAAAGGTCAATGACATTTAGAAATAACAATATTGATTTAAAATGGTTAAAATATACATACTATAAAGGGATTTATGGATTGGACAAATCTGACATGCATCTGAGTAAATCTCAACAGGGAGAGAAACAAAATCTCTATTCAAATTTCAATTGAACACAATCAGATCCAAAAGCTACATTTAAATATGTATGTCATTTGAATACCTTTTGATTACATGTAACATGAAACTAACTATTCAATGTTTGTTTATTGAATTAAAAATTAATTATATGCTATCTTGTAGCTTCATTTGATTTTCCCATGGGTTTTTGCAATCCTTTCCCCATGGCTTTAGTCTAGTGCTTCCAAAAGTCACTTGGGAGCATCCACCCTTGAGAAAAAGGGAAGCTCATAATATCTTTGAGTGAGAGCATCAGATGTACCTAAATATTGGGAGCCAAAAATAGGGGTTGTCCACATTTGATCTTTATATTGATTTTGTTTTGTAGCCTTGTAGATTTCTATTTTGGGTGAAACTTCTGGGTATGTGCAGGATCATGGTGTGCCAAAAAGTGGTGATGTGAAAAAAATAGAGTTTGAAGACGTCTAAAAGTGCTTCAAAATCTGCTTTGACTTTTTTTCACCTATCCAGGTACCAAACCTGGAAGGAAAAGTCGAGCCTTATCAGATATCTGATTTGACATCTGATATCTGATAATCAACGGCTTATAACATTATTATTATATTATAATAATATAAAAATATTATATTATAATAGTATAATATATTATTTAATATTATATAATATAATATTATTGTAATTATTATTATTATACTATAATATAATAATAATAAAGTAATATATTTTTTGATGAATAGTCCTTTTCAATTAATAAAATTTACAAAGATTACAATTCACAAAAAAGGGTTGGGGGATACAGGATCACCCCGCGAATGAGTTCAATTGGTCGAAGCCAGAGTAAACAACATGGCCGCAGCCAGCAACTATAAACTATTCATCAAAAAAAACATTTAAAACAACCTCATGCTGCCAAGGCAGTACTAGCAGAGGGAGGAGGATCATCTTTATCAGGAAATCCCCACGCATCAGTGGGATTGTGAGGCAGACTAGGAACAGTCCAGCCGTCAGCAGCATCTGTAGGATTTGGGGTAGTTGTAGTCTCCGCATCCCTCTTGTCTGGCCACGGAGGAGAAATTGCCAAGGCCAGCCAGGGAAACTTGCCAGAGTGCGCCCGTCCAGGGGGAGGAGCCAGAGATAGGCCAGAAGCTCGCCCAGTGGGGGGAGCCAGGGACCAGCCAGAACCACCATGTGGTGGGGAAGCGGTGCGGTGCCTCCAATCGCCATGACCACCACTAGGAGAGCAATGGCAGGGACCCTAGGAGCATGGCGTGTGTGAATGATGGCCAGAGGACTGGCGTCTGGAACGGCGACTGCAAGACGAGGAGGCATCAGCCGAGGCATCCGGAGGCACTTTGGCAATGGTACAAGGAGCATTGCCCCATTGGTTTAACAATTCCTATAAGTGGGCAACCTCCAGGGAAACTTTATTAGCTTGCACCTGTATCTGCATAATGACATTGTTACAAATACATGCCTTAGTGTACATTGCAATTTTAACATCCAAAAAACTGTGAGTGAATAAAATTTCATTCCTATCTTTCCATAGAGAAAACAAAATTTCCATCCTGAAAGTATGCCAAATCTGGAAAAACTTTCAAGGAAATTTGGGGGAATCACCCAGTAGGATCATGTGCCATGAAAAAGGTTTGGGCCTGAAAGGCTTGAAAAAATCATGGATCTAGTGCCAATAATTCTGAGCATGCTTGCAAAACCAAAAAATATGCAAAAAGGACTCAGGTTGGCCACAGAAGGGGCATCTGGGATCAAGAACCCCAATGTTCTTGAGCCGAGGCCCTAGGGGAAGACCTTGGAAAGCAAGGCACCAAGCAAAATGAGCAATCTTAGGTTCTGTAATGGCACTCCAAATGGTGTTGAACTGTTTTCTCCATTGAGAAAGCAAAGAATGCAAATGCCACCATTGATTAAGCGTGTCCACCATCGGAAGGTGGGGCGAAAGCCATCTGTATCCCATATTGTGCTTATAATTGGTAAATGGAGTGGTAGGAAACCACTTCCAATCATACCACCAAGGTCGAATAGACTAAATCCCCACTTTATGAAGTAAGTGCATAGGGATGGAAGACAACAGAAGGTCATAAGTCTAGCGATCGGCATGCACAAGGTGGTATTGAACTTGCATATCCTCCCAAGACTTGAAATTCATGGTGACTCTTGAAAAAATGTCCTTGGTAGTGCGAATGCCACATTTAAAGAAACACAGAGCACTGGCACCCTGAGTCTTGGCAAGAGGAATACCCTGGAAGGCAAACAGGGGAGACCACCAAATGTTCTGCTGATTTAAGGATAGCCCATTGCGAAACTCATCACCAGCCCAACGAAGCCAAGGTTTAATAGCTTCCCAGGCTTTCCAGATGCTCTTTATAACAAAAGAGCCCTGTATGACCACTGGTTCACGCATAGTGAGAAGGGTCTGAAAACCAATCCCCTTCCACGCCGGTCTGTTAGCAGGGAAGCTTGAAGAGATGCAATGCCTGAAAAGAATTTTCCAGGCTTCATCTCCAGAAATAGCTCTGATAATCCATTTAGCATAGAGGGAAAGGCCCTACTTTCTAGTGGAAAGCAGGTTGAGACCCCCAGATTCCCTTGGGAGACAACAGAAATCCCAAGCAACTCTATGAAAACCATGATGGTCAAAACCAGAGGCCCAAAGAAAATCTCTGAGCAAACATTCTAATTTGAGATAGGAAGCTTTGGATGGAGCCCAACAAGAAGAATAAAACACATGGGTGGAAGCCAAAATATTAGAACAAATCTGGAATTTACTAGCAAGAGAAAGCGGCTTAATGATCCAATAATCAAGCTTTTTGGTAATCTTTGTAAGCACAGCATTCCAAAGTTCCACAGGGGAAGCCTGGAAAGCAAAGGGAATGCCAAGAAAGCGGAAAATTTCTCCATGAGTAACTCATTTCCATTGGAATTGGCTGAGCCAAGGTGGAGCTAGCAAAAAAGACTATCAGTAATAGAGCGTTTTATGCCATTGAATGGCAGAGCCAGAGGCTTGACAAAAAGTGTCAAGACAATTTAAAGCATTTTTGATGTTTTCTTCATCTTCAAGAAGAGTAAGAAAAGAATCATCAGAAAAATGACCATTGACTAACTGGGAGGAAGAATCGGGCAAGGAAATACCATGAACTAGCCCTGAAGACACAGAGTGAGCAAGTAAATAACCAAAACCTTCAGCAGTAAGGACATAAAGCATTGGAGCTAACAGACAACCTTGTCTGATGGAACAAAAAAAGTCCAAAAGCTTCAAATTGCAAATTATTGATGGTGATGCAAGCATTAGCATCACCAAAGAGCATCTCCACGGACTGAAGAAAATTGGGACCAAAACCCAGAGCCTGAAGCATAACCAAAATGAAAGGCCATTTAATGCAATCATAGGCTTTAGCAAAATCTATGTTTAAAAAAATAGCCTGCTGCTTGGACTTACGAGCCCATTCCATACCTTCCCAGATAGCAATGATGTTGTCAAGAATATACCTGGATTTGATAAAGCCATTTTGTTCAGGCCACACAATTAGAGGAAGCATATGGCAGATTTTGAGAGAGAGCGCCTTAGCAATGATCTTATAAGACACATTCAGGAGGGTGATGGGCCTCCAGTTGCAAATGTCCTCAGGATCACCAACTTTAGGTATGAATCTAATATTTCCTTTATTTATGATCGCTCCTAAGCTTTTAGAATGGTATGCTTCAAGATAGACTTTGTGCAGATCAGGACCAATTTGCTCCCAAAGATGTTTGTAAAATTCACAGGGAAATCCATCACACCCAAGGGATTTTTCATCCACCATGGATTAAACTACCTCTTTAAGGTCTCGGAGGGAAAGAAGTTGCTCACAGAAAGCACGTTGCTCAACTGTGAGGCAATTTGGAGTAACAGTAATACACTTTCTGAGAGCCTCCTCCTGGGCAACCGAATGGCCCTGCGAAGCAAAAACATTCTCATAGTGAAGAACAAAAGCTTGTAGGATGTCTGGCAGACTAGAAAGAACATTATTTCCTTGTTTTATCTTTTTAATCCCAATATTGGTATGACGGGCTCGAAGAGCCTGGAAAAACTCCTTCGAGGCTTTGTTGCCAACCTCCAACCAATGGAGATAGGCTTTGATTTGAGCTCCTCAAGCAGCATAGTTATCAACAATTTTCTTTTCATGGCAAAGCTTGGCAAGCTGAAGTTGAAGATCCACATCAAAGGGGTTGAAGGTGAGCGCTTCAGAGGCTTTTTTGAGGGCAAGGGTGTTTGCTTCATAAGATTGTTTTCTAAAAATTGCTTGCCGACGCCCGTAGATGCACAAAAAATGAGCTTTTCTGGTAATGGCATCATTCCACCATTGAATCCAACCTCGATGGGAATGTGGGAGTGGTTCCAAATTCCAAACACGTTGTATGTGGGAGATGGTGGAGGCATGCAATAACACAGATGTGTTGAAGAAGAATTGAGACTTAACCACTTTGGGAACAGCTATTTGCCTAGAAATGCCAAAATAAATGAGATAGTGGTCTGACAACGTCACATCTGTCAGGGGAATGACAGGTAGATCACGATCTTCAAAAAAATTAAAAAAAGATTGCGTCGAGATCATAGCACGATCAAGACGTTTCAATATGCGGTCAGGACCGGCTCAAAAATTGGACCAAGTGTGCCAAGCCCCATTATCATAGCGACAGCTAGTATTGGGATCAAAGAGGCCCAATTTATGATGCATGTAAAACCAAGCTTCTCTTTCCCTAGCTATCCAATGGAAAGGTAGAATGCCATCTTTGTCAGAGGCCACTTCAACCATATTGAAGTCCCCACACAGGACCCAAGTAGTTGGCGGCAGGTTGTCAGCAAGCCAAACCCACATTTGTGCCCTTTCCACAGCATCATTGGAGGCATAAACATTAATGACTCCAAAAGAATGATTGTTAATGGAAAGCAAAATCCAAATAATATAGTGTGTGGGTCAAAATCATGCAAAATAATAGCAAAATGAAGGCAAGGTAACAGGAGAGTAACTACACCACCTCGGCCAGCTTCATGCTGAGAAGAAAACATGACGCTATCCTGCCAAATGATGTGGCATGCAAAAAGCATGAAACCAGAAATCTTAACTTCTTGTAGGCAAAGAAAATCTAAATTCCCAAGTCTATGACGGGTATCCCGGACATAGAATTTTCTAGGGAGGTTTGTAAGACCTTGAACATTCCAAGAGAGGAAGTTCATGAAAACTCTTCCATATCATCCTCGTCCTCAAGAGAGGAGTAACTATTCTGCAAAAAGGAAGAAATCGGGTGAAAGTCAGACGGGAAATCCTTTGGACTTACAGCTTACCATTTGACCCCTAATATCTTTGCATGTCCAGGAGGACTGTGAGAATGTCATGTTCCTGGTGGTACTATGGAAGAGACTGCAAGAGGAGAACGAGCCCCAGCCAAGGACGAGGTCTTGGCGGCTACCTTAGTCCCCTACGAACTAGCAGGGTTTGAAACTTGCAAAACTAGAACAAGTGCAATAGAAGCTGTTGGTGTCTCCACGCTAGCAGGCACTGACACTTTGGTGGAAGCAGGAGGAATCACAGTAACTGCCGCATAGGATGGCTTGGGGGCCAAAGGATTCAAGGCAGGCTTGCCTTTGCGCCCAACAGTAACCCATTCTTCTTTTTTTCCTTTGACCTACTTGACAGGCATCGCTTTAGGTTGGGGTTTGACCCTAGGCATGGCCAAAGGGCAACCCCTGATCTTGTGTTCCGCAGACTGACACCTATAACAAGTGTTAGGTAGGTTCAAGTAAAGCACCTTCTATGCGAAGGTTTGAGTGCCAATCTAGATTTCCATAGAATCCTTGAGATCTTTAGAAAGATCAACTTCAATGCAAACACGCCGCTAAAGGTGAGCGTTAAAAAATTTCTCTGGCTCCTTGGTAACAACTTTTCCAAGGGCTTGGGCAATAGACTCAATAAAAGGCTAGCAGGGCAAGGGTAGACCTAGGAATTCGACCCAAACAGGAACCCTAAGCTTTTTATCGTCCGAGACAGAGAAGTCTTGAGACCATTTCTGAAAAACAAGTAGAGAGGAACGCACAGACCAAGGGTCGTTGGTAAAAATTGCATCTACTTGCGACGGGTTAGCAAAGCGAAATAAAAAAACCTTTGGTAAGGTTTTGCACAACGTCAAGGCGGACTCCATGAGGAGTCCAGCTTTTTTTGACCCATTCTCTGAGCATAGCTTCAGGGGGAGTCCTACCAACAAAATACCCTATCAAGGTATGTTGTTCTAACCAGTCACATGCAGCATCAAATTCTTGCAAAGGAAGGGCAATATCAGGATTACCTCGTGGAAAACCTTCGGAACAAACTTGTGTGGGCATTTGTTCAGTGGCGACGCCATGGCAGTCCAAAGCAGCAGTGTGAACACCAGAAACAACTGGTTCACCGCTGGCTGGAGCCATTACAACCTAACCTAAAGCTCCCATAGTAAATGCGGTATGACAAGTGCCAACAGAGGGGGAGTGCAAGCGAAAGGCCATATGCAAAAAAAATTGAAAGTTCGCATGAAGCAAGAAAACCCTAGCAGAGTAAAAGACTAACAAAAGTATACATGTTCACCTTCAATCATAAAGTAATATATTATAATATAATATATAATAAAAAAGTATAATATATTATAAGTTATAATAATATAATATAATATAATACATTGTAATAATATAATATAATAATATTATTATATTATAACCTGGAAGGAAAGGTCGAGCGTTATCAGATATCTAATTTGACATCGAATATTCGATAATCAATGGCTTATAACATTATTATTATTATTATATTATAATAATATAATAATATTATATTATAATAGTATAATATACTATAATCGTATAATATTATACTATAATAATATTATTATATTATAATAATATAATATAATATTTAATATTATAATTTATAGTAATGTAATATAATATATATATAATATAATATAATAATAATAATAAAGTAATATATTATAATATAATATATAATAAAAATGTATAATATATAATAAATTATAATAATATAATATAATATAATACATTATGATAATATAATATAATAATAATATTGTATTATATTAATATAATAATATAATATAATATTTTATATTATAATAAATATTAATGTAATATAAAATATAATATAAAAATATATAAAATATAATATAATATAATATAATATAATATAAAATATAATAACAATAAAGTAATATATTATAATATAATATATAATAAAAAACTATAATATATTATAATTTATAATAATATTATATTATAATAATATAATAATACATTATATTATAATAATAAAATATAATATAATGTAATATATTATATATAAAATATAAGATATATGTTATATGTTAGCTATGTTATATCTTATATACAAAATATAAGATATATGTTATATGTTATATAAAATATAATATGTCGTTCATATCAGATATCCGATATTATATCAGATATCTGATAATATTGAATCGGATATCCGATATAATATTGGATATCTGATATTGAATCGGATATCTGATATCTGTGACATTACATTAAAAAAAAATCATAGACCCACAGGCCCTTATTTTGCATATTTGAGGGCCAGTATTTGCACCGCAATCGGATATCAGATATACGATCAGATATCGGATATCAAAGTATGGTTTTTGTTTTTAACTCATTTTTTACCTAAATTCAATAGACTTTTGCATGATTTTGTTTGTTTTAGTTGAATCTAGGCTTTTTTTGAAAAAAAAATGGTTAAAATTAAGGTTTTTTTTAAATATATATTACATTTTACAATTCAATAGGAATGGCTAATCAAAATGATGACACTGAGGCAGGGAATAATATTCCTCGTAACCCCCTACCAAACAATCCAGTACCCCCACAAAACCATCCACCAAATAATCCTCTACCCCCTCAAAACCCTCCTCAAATCAAAGATTTGATAAATGAAAATCTCATCGAGTTGAGAGGTTTGATTAGAACATATAATAATGTACCTGCATTGGCTCCTATGTTATCCATGTTAAACACCATAGTGGATAACATTGAAACCCTTATGAACCAACAAAATGCCGCTATTCATTGGCGTGATGAAATGCACGAGATGTTTGATGATGGTTTGGACTATGATGAGGTTGCAGCCCTCAACATAACCAAAGATGATTTGGCTAGCCTTTTTGCAAACCCAAAAATGGGTTTACCAGTCGACCCAAAAAAATCCAAACTATCAATTAAATAGTGCACAAATGATGCCATACGTGCAAACTTTTGGGATCGTTGGTGGATGGTCTTTGATATCCCTCCACATGGCAATTTAGACATACCATTTTATTTCCTTAAAAAATTATATGCAGAATTTGTGTTGAAACTTAAAGTGAACTATTGGAGCATGAGCCAAACATGGGCTTAGGACTAGGAGCTCCTCAGGATAGACCCTCTTCCCAGTGGAAGAAAGATGGCACTTTTGTCCCCCCCCACTGATATCTCCCCTCCACCTCGAGTGCAGCATCCAGATATTATGACAGAGGCTAGCTCTCAGACCATCAGAGCCATTCATAGGCTAAGTAGCCTAATGATATCTCAGGCTAGGTCAGTCTTGCCTCCTCGTGTTGATGATGTTGGTGCCAGTTCATCATCGACTAGCTGATCACACGTTTGTGTGTCTCACACTTGCATTACATGCAAGAATATTTTCCTGGGTCCCATAGGTGATCTTCCTAAGTATCATTTTGTATTAGATGAGGATACACTAGACACACGCGCAGAGGCTACAAAGCCCAATGCGAGAGAGGAGGGGAATGCAGAGGCATGGACTCCTTCAGTGTCAGTACGTGTATTCATTTTTTTTGTTATGACATATGTGATTTAAAGTTAATTTTTATAATAGAGTAATTTTAATTTTTAAGCCATATTGACTTTTATATGTATGTGATCTTCATTCTTGTTTAGTTGATGATCGAGGAGGAGCTCAAATAGATTGATGATGCCATTCTCTCAGCCATTTCATTTGGCATTGAGACATCTACGATACATTATGTTTTGTTCACTTTTTTTTTTCTATTTGATATTGTAGCATATATGGTTGCTAAACTTTCTTTTATCTTGCAGGTACCACCTACCCTGGGGGGACAAACTATGGGAGGTGAGCCAGCGCGCATTAACAAAGGAAAGGTAACTAAATGCTTTCTATTTGATTAAATATTGATGCATTCTTGTAACATGTTTGTGGTAATCCCATTTAATTACATTCTTTATTGTATATAGGGCGTGGCTATTGGTGATGAGCATGTACAGATTTCGCGTCATAGACCATCAGGGATTTCCATTCGCACTGAGAGCCCCATTGTATGTATAAGTATCATTTATTTTTTATTATCCTTATCTTCATAAATAAATTCAAAACTGATTTCCATAATATTAGCAACTACTATTTTGTATCTCACAGGAGACTCCTAGTGCACATGAGGTCCGACGAGAGAGTTGTGTAGATTTGATGATGCAGCCACTCTTTCCTGAGGAGGAGCCTACAATAGTAAGTTGTAGTTTGAATTCATGATTAAATATGTTATAAATTTAGCATGCTATGAATTATAATGTTATAGTTTAAATTGTAGATTCATCTGACAAACATATTTGAACATATATAGCCAACAATTAGAGAGGTAGAAGCATTGCTGAGGACATATGAGAGGACTCCTAACCAGTCTAGGAGGTCAACGAGAGAGGTATTTATTATGAAATTTTGATAGTATAAATATTCATTACAAAAAAGATCATTATGCATTTGAGTAATTCAATGTTAGATACAAAGAATCATATAAATTTAGTAGTCTAACTTTGGGTTTTCCATTTTTGTTTATGTAGGATGCATCTGATCCACCTAGTGCAGTGAAGAGGCTACATTTTGATCATCCACCAGCACCCTAGGATAGTATATTTGTCATAGGATGCATCATGAGACATTTTGAGATGGCATATGACACATTGTATTCAGAAACATTGATATTATACACATTTTGATGGCATGATCAACCACATTTTGTATATGGATCTATGTATTTTGATATATATTTGAGTACTTTGTTTATGGATATGCCAGTCTATTTTGATATGTTCATTATTAATAAATGGTATATTATAGTTCAAATTTTTATTATTGATTCATATTATATGAGTAGTGTTTTGTACAGATTTATGACTTATAAGAATGTATGGTCTATTTAGCACTCATTGCATTCTGGCAATGCTGATATAGATGACAAAACTTCTTAAAAATATCCACCTTGCACTACTCTAACTCAAAACCTATTTAACCATAAAAATTTCAAGATCAAAATCAGTCAGTTCACTAGCCCATTTAAAAATTAATATCATATGAATTCAATATTTATTCTCAACATCCCTGGCACTGGAAAAGTCTTATTCTGAGTGGTTGAGCTAACCAAATGCTTTTAACATATATTTTGTCTTTTAAATGTAAACTATAATAACATAAAAAAGATGTGTGACTTATACAGATAATAATAGGAACATAAGACATATAAGTAATTTTTGTAACATTAAATACTAACACATGATGCTAGATTCTCGAAGAAGCACTTTAGCCTTCTTACTTATTTTTTGTTGCTTAACCCTTTTCTAAGCACACTTACATGCTGAATTTCTATCACACCCACCTTTGATAACCAAGCATTTGTTAAATGAGGAAAAGGAAATTGTTATCAAAAACTATAAAAAAGGTATACAATTTATGAGGGATATCAAGTTTTTCTACTCAGACAAGGTTTTAAATTCATCTCCTATTTCACACGTAATTGTATTTTTCTTACAAATATTATGGTGCTTGCAAACTTGGAGTAGAATGCTAATAAAGTTAACATGTGATGTTATTTGTTTTTGTCACAGTGGAAGTTTGGTCCAAGAATTTTTAAGAAGGTTGCAGTGTAGAGATCATGTTTGATAGTTGACCAGGATCCTTACAAATTTTGCAAAGAGGACATTGAGATTATCTGGTGTAGGACAACAGATTTCTTAGCATTGTGTAGCATTGGATAGTCAAATTCATTTTGTCTGAAACTTCCCGATGGTATCGAGCTTACTAAAATCATTGAAAGCTTGCCTCTGCATAGAGCAATAACAGAGCAACTTATTCTAGAAAATGGCAATTCATTTTCTCCCTTTCCACGTATGGTTCCAACTGTTAATTTTCCAAAGGGTGTTAATCTGCCTTATGAGATACTGTTTCAAATCAACTCTCTTATTCATTGTGGGATACTCAGTGGCCCAACACTAAATTGTCACTTTTTTGATTTGCTAAATAATGAGAAGAAATCAGCTTTGCACAGATGTCTAACCTTAATAGAACTGCATAAATTGAAGTTGACATGTTTTGACCCAGAAATATGGCTTCAAAATCAAGTAAATAAGTTGCAAACTAGTCAAAATCAGTTGAAGTCTCTAACAATTTCTAGACATAATGGCATATTTAAATTCCATCGGGCCCTAGTTACTTCGACTAGGGTCTACTTTTTGGGCCCCGACTTGAATATTTCAAGTTGAGTGACAAGGAATTTTTCAAAGTATGTTGATGATTTCCTCAAAGTCTCTTTTATGGAGGAGGACTTTAATAAGCTTCATTCAATTGCTTTGACTACAAAAATTGAATATGGTTTTCATGCAAGACCACAAAGATCACAAGTATATGATAGAATATTGTCAATTTTGAAGGAAGGCATTACAATAGGCAACAAAAGATTTGAATTCCTTGGCTTCTTGGCCAGTTAGTTGAGGGAAAATTTAGTTTGGATGTTTGCTTCAAATGATGAAGTTACTGTCGAGTCCATCAGAAAATGGATGGGAGATTTTCACTGTAAAAATGATTCAGCCATACATGCCACGAAAATGGGGCAACCATCTAACTCTTCAAGGTTAATATTAAATTTTTGAGATCATGAAGTTTCCCTTATTCCTTATAGTTATGTTAGTATAGATGGTATCAACTACTGATATTCAGATGGAATCAGGAAGATTTCTTTACATCTGACAAAGCAGATAGCTCATTTTTGTCGATTGAGTATGCCTCCTCCTTTAGTGTTCCAAATCACTATGCCGAATCCAAACAGAATGTGATCTCTTGAAAATGAGATAGGTTATTTTAGGCCTCATCATTACCATCTTGTATCATTCAACAGTTCATCGATAGCCCTCACGAGCTCCGAGTTATGACCCTCGAAAGATCTACCTCGAAATGCACTTAGAGAAACTTGGGGACTCCTTAGTATGGGGTGGTTGCGGATGATGGATGGTCTCCGTGGCCAGAACAAGGGTGTCACTAGGGTTCACCTACCCACCCTAACCTAATGGCACTGATGATTTCATGCCAAGATCAGTGGTTTCAAAGTTGCGCTATGGTGCACCTATGAACAGAGGCACACTATGAGTTTTGGCATCGAGCGAGATCATTGTGCCGAATCCAAACAGAATGTGATCTCTCAAAAATGAGATAGTTTATTTTAGGTCTCAACATCACCATCTTGTAGCATTTGATAGTTCATCGATAGTCCTCACGAGCTCCAAGTTATGACCCTCGGAAGATCGACCTCGAAATGCACTTAGAGCACCTTGGAGACTCCTCAGTACGAGGTGGCTGTGCATGATAGATGGTCTCCATGGCTGGAAAAAGGGTGTGACTAGCGTTCACCCACCTACCTAGAGCTAATGGCACTGACGATTCGATGCCAAGATCAGTGGTTTCAAAGTTACATTGTGGTGCACCTATGAACTGAGGCACATTGTGAGTTTTGGCATCGAGCGAGATCGTTGTGCCAAATCCAAACAAAATATGATCTCTCAAAAATGAAATAGGTTATTTTAGGCCTCAACATCACTGTCCTATAGCATTTGATAGTTCATCAATAGCCCTCACAAGCTCTGAGTTATGACCCTCAAAAAATTGACCTCAAAATACACTTAGAGAAACTTAGGGACTCCTCGGTACAAGGTGGCCACAAATGATGGATGGTCTCCATGGCTAGAACAAGGGTGTCACTAGAGTTCACCTACACACCCAAAGCAAATGGCACTAATGATTCAATTCCAAGATCAACGGTTTCAAAGTTGTGTTGTGGTGCACCTATGAACTGAGGCACACTGCGAGTTTTTGCATCGAGTGAGATCATTGTGCTGAATCCAAATGGAATTTGATCTCTCAAAAATGAGATAGGTCATTTTAGATCTCAGCATCATCGTCTTGTAGCATTCAATAGTTCATTAATAGTCCTCACAAGCTCCAAGTTATGACCCTCAAAATATCAACCTCGAAATGCACTTAGAGCACCTTGGAGACTCCTTAGTACGAGGTGGCTGCAGATGATGGATGGTCTCTGTGGCTAGAACAAGGGTGTGACTAGGGTTCACCCACCCACCTGGAACTAATGGCACTGACGATTGGATGCCAAGATCAGCAGTTTCAAAGTTACGTTGTGGTGTACCTATGAACTAAGGCACACTACGAGTTTTGGCATCGAGCGAGATCGCTGTGCTAAATCCAAACGGAATGCGATCTCTCAAAAATGAGATAGGTTATTTTAGGCCTCAACATCACCATCCTATATCATTTAACAATTCATCGATAGCCCTCATGAGCTCTAAGTTATGACCCTCGGAAGATCGACCTCAAAATGCACTTAGAGAACCTTGGGGACTCCTAAGTACGAGGTGGCCATGGACGATGGATGGTCTTTGTGGCCAGAACAAGTATGTCACTAGGGTTCACCTACCCACCTGAAGCTAATCGCACTGACGATTCGATGCCAAGATCAGCAGTTTCAAAGTTGTGTTGTGGTGCACCTATGAACTGAGGCACACTGTGAGTTTTGGCATCGAGCAAGATCATTGTGCCGAATCCAAATAGAATGTGATCTCTCAAAAATGAGATAGGTCATTTTAGGTCTCAGCATCACTGTCCTGTAGCATTTGATAGTTCATCAATAGTCCTCATGAGCTCCAAGTTATGACCCTCGGAAGATCAACCTCAAAATGCACTTAGAGCACCTTGGAGACTCCTCAGTATGGGGTGGCCATGGATGATGGATGGTCTCCATGGCTAGAACAAGGGTGTGAGTAGGGTTCACCCACCCACCTAGAGCTAATGGCACTGACAATTCGATGCCAAGATCAGCGGTCTCAAAGTTACATTGTGGTGCACCTATGAACTGAGGCACACTACGAGTTTTGGCATCGAGCGAGATCATTGTGCGAAATCCAAATGGAATGAAATCTCTCAAAAATGAGATAGGTTATTTTAGGCCTCAACATCACTGTCCTGTAGCATTTGATAGTTCATTGATAGCCCTCATGAGCTTCGAGATATTACCCTCAGAAGATCGACCTCAAAACGCACTTAGAGAACCTTGGGGACTCCTCGGTATGGGGTGGTCGCAGATGATGGATGGTCTCTATGGCTGAAACAAGGGTGTCACTAGGGTTCACCCATCCACCTGGAGCTAATGGCACTAATGATTTGAACAGTTCTAGCTGTTAGGAGTTAGATTTTGAAAAGTTGTCAAGAAAATTTCAAAAGTTGCTTAGCAACTTTTTGCAATTTTTGCAATTTTTGTGCTAAGACAAGTTTTATTGCAAATTTGATTGTAAATCGACTCTACAAACTCCTAGGGACCCTAATAATGTTCTAAACATCTAGACTTACCTAAAAAACATGGAATTTACCAAAAATCCACATTATTGGACCAATTGATGGCCAAGGCTTATAGTTGCACCATGGGATCTTGTGTCCATTACAAATGTGGATGGTCATAGGGAGATCATTAGATCTATCCCTAGACCTTATTACATCAAGAAAAGAAAAATAATTAGGTGCTTTGCACTAGTGTTCCCTGTATTGCATTAATGTTATTGGACTAAGAACCAGTTTTCCTCTCAGTTGGAAGGGTGGGCCTAAGGGTTCAACACTAATGGGTGATGTTGAACCACCTTGGTAAGGACTAGTTCATTTGGGGAGGCTTGAGACTGCTTGCAAAGAAATTCTTATCGATTTTACTCTTGTTTCAAGGGGTGGACCTAAGAGCTCAACATATTACAATGATGTTAAATCACCATATTAATGAATAGCTCATTTGGAGATGGTAGCTAACCAAAGCTTAGAAGATTATTTTTATAGTATTGTAAAAGTTTTTTGTGAGAACCTTGCTACTAAAAATTTAGAGTATATGCAATTTTTCCAATGATTCTAAGCATGGTAACCAATGGAGGAAGAGTTGGCATGGTTGTAATAATGCATGGTAACCATGATGAACCAACAAAAAGGAGAAACACTATGAACCATGATGCAATTGAACATAAAGATGATTATGGAGAGGATCAAATGTAACATGTTGCTTCAGTCCCAAATGTTGACAATATGAAAGTGATGCAGAGGATAGGGTGATGGACCCAAGTAACAACCTAAAATGAGCAAATTTGTAACAATGTGCCAAGTGACCCTTCTAGGTCCTAATGGTCAAATCTCACATATGGTCAACTCCAGGAGGTTTTAGGGCTTCAATGACATATTCACCATGTTCCAACACTTACCCTTGAGTTTCAATACTTTTCAAGCCAAAATCCACAACATGCCAAAATGTTGTCTATGCAACTTTACAATTCTGTGCCAACAGCAAGACAAATAGGTGGATAACTTTTGTTTTTTCCAAAAGACTCCATGAATAAATGGATGTTTTGGATACCCTTTATCCTTTCACAAAACATATATAAGACTTAGATACCCTTCCTTTGGAACATATCAACTAACTTTCACGCTTCTCCTATTTTTTAACAATGTAGAAAAGATGCATTTACAAAGCAACCACTAGAAGGACTAAAGATCTGGACTCCAAACTTTTCATAGGCTCCTAAAATGACTTCAATTAGACAAATCCACTCTCAATTTCAGTCTATGGGTTCCCTAACCCCAAAAGCCCCAATTCACCTTCTTAAAACCCTTGTTCCTAGGGCATCACCAATCTCACACATACCAAGCCTTCTTGGACTAATTCAAAATTCAAACATCTATGTTTTGTCACCATAAACATGAATCAACTCACAAACACTACCCTCTTTAAGGAAAATCTCTTCCTATAGGATTGTCCCCTCCCTTTCAACCCTTGTTTTCACCCTTTTATGTTTGGTGGCCACCAATTATTCTGGTTAGTTGATCATTTCAGGGTTAGAATACATCATAAATGTTAGGAAAATGGCATTCCATGAATAATTAGGTAAGCATTTCATGGAATGACCATGATTAGATGAAAAAACTGTCAAAATGCTTATGAAAAGGACTACTACAGCTAACAATCAGCAAGTTAGATGAATAACCCTTCAAAAATGAAATCAAAACTTGGTCCTAAACTTCCTTACAGATCTTAGAAGATGCCTCAATGAATTATAATATCATAAAGAACTCAAAAACTCCAAAGAACCTTCAAATTGCTATTAAAATCCAAGCTTTTTTATTCAAAATTCTAAATGTATCCATACATACTACCCTTACAGTCCATACAAACACTATTTATAAGTTTCATCGGATGGTTAATAACCCCCTCAACCACCTCCAATCAGTTTCACTTCCTATTCCTTCATAAAATTTAAACTATGGAGTTTCCCTCCAAAATGCTCATGTAGCCATTACATTCAAGATTTGAATTTTCTAAAGCAATAAGCTAAATTTTAAGTGACTTATTGAATGTTTCAACTTACGAATTGACTTCAGATTATTATGAGACCTCATTAGGACCTATCTAATGACTCACTTACCCTATGAAAACCTAGCCATTACTAAAATTCAAATCTCATGGTCCTTTACAACTTTTCAATATGAAAGTCTTTCAAAAAATTATACAATATTATGACTCTTTATGCTTTCAAATGCCATGATTGGTTGCAAAATGGAAGAAATCAAGTATTCTAATTGTTCATCCATACTTTCTAGATTTTTCTTATTTGATTAGTTTGATAAAAATAGTTTTAATAATCATAATGTCAACTTTATGTCAAATAAGGAAAAAGCCAAACTTGTAATGAGATATCTGCAAGCAATTATCTATCATATAGTTATTAATGCTCTTAAAATTTTCCTTATAGCCTTTTATCACATGCAAATATGATTTGCAAGAACTTGTTCAATATCTTCCTCTTATAATTCCTTACAAAGAACCTACCAAGATACAAATTAGAATGTGAAACTAATTTAACCTGTCTTTTTTATTATTACAAAAACTATATACAAAAAAAGTTCACATTTTACATCATAAATCTTAGTAATTCTCCCCAATACCACCCCCCTCCAACTCTTCATGATGTACCTACATTCCAATATCATAAAAAAATTACTAATTTATTGTATTAAAGAAGATAATCATCAGTTCATTGAATCATTATGAAGAAAATAACATAAGAAGTAAATATACCTAGACGAGTGTTCCAATAGGATCCTCTCTCTATTTTAGGGTCTCCAACAGGGCTTCATGATCAGCATTAGCAATAGTAAAAAGTTCTTTTACTTTTGGTCTTCCTTTATGCTTCAACAACTTTACATTTGTTGCTATAATAAGATGCGAATATATGAGAATTATTTTGTGCTTCTGATAGTCTTTGAATGTAGGAATTCCATTTCTTCTAAGCATGTATGTCCACAGCCATGTTCCAGCAACAACCACTGAGCCAGTGGGATATGTGAATCCATCATCATCTATGATCGGTTGTGCAAGCTTTTGTTTGCCTCTTACACACTGTGCTAACCAATAATCAGATTTCTCATCATTCCCCTGTGGTGCAACCAATGCATAGACAAGTCCTGGCTGAAGTAGATCTGATAGATGGTTATGATCAAGTGAACTTTCCATGTCATCATTTCTGATAGAGGGTATGATAGACAATGGACTAAGATAATGTGGAGCCCATGTGTCCACCCACTCACTTGACTCGTAGTAATCCCAACCACACTGAAAACAACTAGGACAAAAGCAAGCTAGTTGTTGTGTCCAAATGGTCCATGTACTAGAATCAGAGCTCTGGAATGAATGCATTTTTTATGAGTCTCTCACTGTAGCACAATCTAATCTATCAGCTATGGACCCTTCCTCAACAAACCAAAAGAACCTGTGTACCACTGAATCAAGAGTCCTCCTTGTAATAATGCTAAACTACACCAATCAACAATGCTATGAGCATCAAGAAGCTTTGTTGCTGAAATCTTCAGTTGCTCCTTAACTAGAGCTCTCTTCACACATGCCCCTGCTCCATCATGTTCCCTTTTTCCATGGCCAAACTCAAAAAAACTCCAAATATGAGGCACCCCTATCTCTACGTGCATCTTACACAACCAATAAAACATGCGAGCATTCTTGAATTGACCTGTACAGTTATCTAACCAAATGATATGTCTATCCATAGCAATTGCATGCTCATGTAAGAAATCAAAATAATTCTCAAAAAAATGTTGCTCAAACTCATGAGAGTGAGATCTATCATCACTCATATAAAAATGATACTCTCTAATAATCTTTCGATTATCTTCCGCACTATTAGGGGCATGTCTATATGTTATGTGAACAAAAATAGCAATCTGAATGAAGTTGTAATACTGAGATTGTGTCTCATTTTGATGTTGCAATGTGTAGTTCTCAGCAAAATCAACAACTAATATAATAGTGCTAATGGGAAAGTCTCCTTACACATTCTAAATTGTTGATCCAACTACTAAGACCTGTGACTGTGTCTTGCATACTTGTAAAAAGGATTTGCCTTGAAATCTAAAATAAACCTAGCCACATTGATATCTTTTCCAACCAATTCACATCTAGAGCTCTCACCCCCACTCTTCAATGCGTATTTCACTATTTCATATACCTTTTTTTTCACTATTGTCTTTCCAAGATCTTATTTGCACCCCTCATGGAAACATGTGTCAAACTTGGATAAGCCACCACATTCTGAACACTTCTCATTTAAGAAAGCATTTCTATAAAAGAAACAACCATCAACTCTATGACATAAAAGTTGATCTAGCAAGTCTCTTGATGATTTTGGAAGCCCACTAGCCACACAATCCTCCAATATTTCTTTACTATGCAAAGTAGAACGGATGGAGCATAATAGTTCATGGTGCATAGAAAACTCAACATGATATTTGCAACAACATGTATTTCAAATTTTGAGTGGGACACAATAAAATGGCTTCAAAGATTCAAAAGCCCTTTGTGATATATGAAGACTTGGATGACTCTCTCTAAATTTTTTGAACAACATAGTTTGACTTACCTCCAAATAGTGTTTAGGATGTGATGTGCAGTCTCTGATGCCAATTCTCAACTTTAACACGTCTTTAGCATTGGGTGATACTCATGAGTTAGAGTACCAAAATTGTATAATTTTTTCCTTCGCATCATTAGATAGCTTCTTATCAAAACGTGGAAGTCTCCCACCAAATGCCCATGTTTCATTTTGAAGAGGATCATAAATTTTCTCTCATCAACTAAGTGCTCTTCTCAAAGTAGTAAAATTTAGATTCAAATCAATACAAGTTTGTCTCATATATCTACCCTTTCTCAAATGATGACTTACCAAAGAGGTTATAATAACCCTTCAAGCAGCTCTATTATCCTTCTCCCTAGTATTATTCCCAATACTATTGAGAGCACTGAAAAGATTCTTCACAATAATGGCATTTCTTTCCAACTTTTTATTGACACAAATCTTCAATTTGGAAATCATAGGTCTCATCTTTTGCATCTTTAATAAGTTCATGAAAAGCTAACATTTCTCTACCACTATCTTGTTACCGAAAAACATCTGATATAGTCTTGAAGCCAATAACTGAATGGTTATTTCTAATTTTTTCCCTTCCAAACTAGTAATAATGATTTCATCAATTTCAATTATCCATTTTGGTGTTTTAGAACCTTCATGTCAATTATAATTAGGAGATATGTAAGGTTCTTGTGCATTGTCATGTTCGACATGGTCAATTATGCAATTTAGATTATGACTTGGTAGCATTTTGTCTTCAAATTTTTCATTCTCTAAATTTTCAATTTCAGCATTATCATTTTCAATAGGTACATTTTCATTTCCCAACTATACATATTCATTATCTGACTCTATGATTTCACTTTTGACTAATTCATCATCAACTTGACTGATATTTAGCATACCTTGTCTTTTTGTAATGCCCCGTCCGGAGATCCTTTGAAACAAGGATGAAATACAAGCCAAGAATTTTTTTTTGCAAGTATGAATGCACATGACAACATCATACAGGGATCACCAAGATTGCAACAGAATACTTCACCACAATCTCGACAACCAATAAATCTTTGAACGCCACTACCAAACTAACACACGCAAACAAAAGCCAAAAATGACCATGCACATGATGAGGCCTCAAGAAATGACCACTCATCAACAAAACACAAATTTGGGGTAGAATGTAGAAACCTAAAATCTGGCTAAGACTGAAATCTTGAAGCCCTGAAAAATTGGCTAAGTCTGGATTTTTGAAGCCCTAAAATTTCCTAGAATCTTTATCTTATCTCAAAGAGGTCTGAAACCTATCTCAAAAGATTCATCGCATATATTAAAATATATCTTAAGTATAAGGAATTAAATATATTTTAAACCCCTACAAAAAAAAATTTGAACTAGGAAGGTGAAAAACCCAAAAAGGTGTACAAAACCAACTTCTGAACTTGCATCCAACAAGCCTAGAGAGCCCCTATTTCTCACGCAAGAAAGTACACTGGTCTGGAGTTTCACATGAGAAAGTGCATGGTTTTGTGTGAGGACTCGCAAAGACTCACTATGTACTACGCGAGGATTTGAATTTTTGCATGACGAAGTGTATTCTCTCATGCGAGGAAATACATTCTCGCATGAGGAACTACTTTTCCATGCAAGAAAACAAATTAGCAAGACAACAAAACACAAATGAAAAGCTTAAAAATAAAAAAACCTCCATACCAGGGAGTATCGGATCCACGCAAAATGAGGAAATAACACTCGAATGCACTAACAACAAGGAAAGAGGAACATCTATCCATCTAAACCATAATAGTAAGGAACGTACTGAAATAAACATCGCAGTGAACAAAAGCAACATTGTAATGTACATAAATACATCTTAGTAACAAAAAAACCAAACTAAGTATGTAGTTCCTCCCAACCGTCAATAGCATCATAAGACCATCATGGATCCTAGCCATCCCCCTACACATAACATCCCAAGCCACTGACCAAATCATCAATGTTGTCGTAATAGGGACATCACTACTAAAATATGCAACAACATAAGCATAAGGAAATCTAACATGCTACTAGTAAAGCATCAGATAATCCTTCAAGTAGATAACATCACCTATTATATGTTGAATATCATAATAAGGAAATCTAACATGCTAAACCAATAAGCAATAGATAATCTAATACAGCAATTCACATCATCTAAGTATATGTTAAATATCGTAATATGGGAATGCGTCAAATAAACTAACATCATCTAAATATGATATCCAAGCATTCCAATGAAAGCATAAATCATAAGAAAGCATACTCTGAGACCCGAAGTATCAAGTGAAAGCATCCAGCAAGGTCGCACTAGGACAAAAGACCATCTCTATACACTAGTCCCTAGCAGTGGTGAAGGTACTATGCCTCCCAACCATGTGGAACCCATAGGTCCACACCCATTGTGCTAACAAAGATAATGATCCAACCAAAAACACACAAAAACAACATCCATGGCTAACACTCATGCCAAACAATATGATGGCTGCAACTAAGAACCTAAGACAATGCAAGGAGTACAAGTCCTGGTCAAACACTCAATAGGCTACTAAGTAGGGGCTGACATCATGGAGAATTGCTTGGCATCCAAAAGCCCAAGCTCAGATCATGTGTGGCAACACTCTCAAGGGACTCCCTTGGAACCATCACACGAATGTGGATCTTTTCATTATCTTAAATTTTATTAACACTCACGCATTTTAATTTAGTTATCACTTTCTTAAAACTTCCTATACTCCATCAACTTCCAATGCCATAAATGTCGAGCTGCAAGATAGAAGCCCCCTCCATATGTTACCCTACCCTACCCATGCTCATCCTACAAGTGCCCATGGGCATGCATACTCCCATCCCAATCCTAATGATCATAACTTTTGGAAGTACCATGGAAGATCGTGCCTCGCAAGTCACCCGACAAATGTACGCATATGTACTCGTGTGTGGCACACCACCATCACGAAAATCAAACACAAGGACAGGATGAGAACACAATGCAAAATAACACACCCAACTGAAAGCAACACAAAAGGATGGATTCTACATGAATCCCAAAGCCAACAAAATCATACATCATGAAATCACTCAACTGACCTCAATCTGAGAGTATGGATTCTACATGAATCCCAATGATGTAACAAGACCAAAAGTCATGAACTCACTCCACCGGCCTCAATCTGCGAGTATGGATTCTACATGAATCCTAGTGTCCATGAAACAAAAGCAAAGATCCAAAAGAAACAATAACACTAGGTATGAAAATCACTCATTCGAACACGAAGTTGGGAATATAGATGTGACACGCATCCCAGTGCAACAAAAAAGTGCAATAGTGGTCTGACTGATGTCCAAACGAATCATCCAAGTCTATGACCCACATTGTGCCAAGAAAATTTGAGAAAACAAGATGACACGCAAAATGAGATAAAAACCCCAAAATTTGAAAAAACTTCAAAATTAAAACCCATTTGGCCTTTGGGCACAAAAACCCCAAAAATCTAAAAATAATCAAGTTCGAACACTGTATACAAAAATGGCCAGCATAATGGCATAAAACTCCAAACCCTCATCTTGAAAAACAAGGAAATGTTTGTACCCGCCCAACCGAGTAGGACTAGCCTACAGAAATGGACAGGAACACTAGTTCTCAGCCTCCAAACAAATGGCTACAAAAATCAGAAGTAGAAACGGAGCAAAAACAATAAAGTAGGAAAGCCCTACCTCATAGCCAAAAGGGCAAAACGAGAATTTGAACCATAAAATAAATATCCCGCAGTAGTAGCTGAAAATTGTGACAATCTAAGCTTTCCCCGAGCTAGATCCAATGAGCTCAACCTTGCAGTGATCCCACACTTGTAGCTCTGACAATGAACAAAACAGTAAATCCTCATGAAGAGGATTTTGGGTTTTACTCTCCAACTTTCTAATTCAAAAGTGAGAAGTAAGGAATTAAATTCCTCTTTGGATATTTATTCACTTTTCGATTGAATAATCGATTAGGGAAAATAACCAGCCAACCTAGTTAAACCCAGAATCGACCCGAATGAAAATAGGCTATTCCTATAAATAGGAATTCATCTATGGAAAAGCTACCAAAAATTAAAATAAATCAATTAAAAGCTTGAAAACCCAAAAAAACATAAATCTCCTTAATAACTTTCACGATAATGTGAACTTCTAAATGCATAGACACGCTTACTAGTCTAATCACATAATGCAAATGAGCTTGGATTTAATAATCACCAAAAGGTTTAAATTAAACATTTAATTAAGGATACGCCGACCATACAAGAATGACATTGGTAAAATATGAAAGGTTGAATCATATGTCGTCATGTAATGGGTTGAAGGGGGTCATAGGTCACCCTATGACCCCCTATGACCCATAAGAACAATTCTTATATGTCCCTAGGGGTCTTAGGACCCCTAGGGACATATGTCATCATGTAATGGGTCGAAGGGCGTCATAGGTCAACCTATGACCCCCTTTGACACATATGAATGATTCTAATATGTCCCTAGGGGTCCTAGGACCCCTAAGGACATATGTCGTCATGTAATGGTTCGAAGGGGGTCATATGTCAACCTATGACCCCCTTTGACCCATAAGAATGATTCTAATATCTTTGTAGGGGTCCTAGGACCCCTAGGGACATATGTTGTCATTTAATAGGTTGAAGGGGGTCATAGGTCAACCTATGACCCCCTTTGATCCATATGAAGCATTCTTATATGCCCCTAGGGGTCCTAGGACCCCTAGGGACAAATATCATCATGTAATGGGTCAAAGGGGGTCATAGGTCAACCTATGACCCCCTTCAACCCATAAGAACGATTCTAATATGTCCCTAGGAGTCTGAGGACCCCTAGGGACAAACGTCATCATTCATTATGTAATGGGTTGAAGGGGGTCATAGGTCAACCTATGACCCCCTTCGACCCATAAGAATGATTCTAAATGATTCTAATATGTCCCTAGGGGTCTTAGGGACATATGTCATCATGTAATGGGTTGAAGGTGGTCATAGGTCACCTTATGACCCCCTTCGACCCATAAGAATGATTATAATATGTCCCTTGGGGTCCTAGGACCCCTAGGGACATATATATTAATATATATATTTTTTATTTATAGATTATAATACTAATAAGATAATATATTATTATATATTAATAACATAGCTCATAATAATAATAATATATTATAGATTATAATAATAATATATATTAATAACATAGATATATATATATATATATATAATATTTATATTTAATAAAAATATAGGAAAAATAATAATAATATATATTATATTTATAGATTATAATAAGAATAATATAATATATTATTATATATTAATAGATTATATTTTATATCTTCACATTATGTTATTATATATATAATATATTATAATATAGTTTTACATAGTAATATAACTCAAATAATTGATAAGTTATAAACTATAAATCACAAACCCGATTTTCCCTCTAAAATGTCTTAGGATTTGAAATTTCCCTCCAAAAGCGGATGGGGGCTCACCGAGCCATATTGAATATTGGATATCCGATTTGAGATGGGATATCTGATTAGTCCTGGTATTTACCAAGCCTGCTCGATCAACCCAAAAAATGTGTTTGATGAGGGTTTTAGTGACACTCAGACTTTGAGTAGCCATCTGACAATGTTATTTTGATTGAAATTGAATGAAACGAAAAGGGTTTTTTAAAATCGCTCTCGAGATTCCAATGATATAATTGCTATCAAATTCTGAGTTCAATAAGTATTTATTAGGTAATTATCAATGAAGATTATTGTAAAGTGTTGATTGACATACTAATTGAAAATAGCTATAACTTTCAAATGGTATAACATTTTTTAAATCTAAAAGTTGTGTCACATTCTATGCTTTTTCTAGTATAATAAAAATAATAATAATAATTAAATTTGGTAAAATTTTCTATTAGTTAAGGTTGTCAGACACAAGTGTTTTTTTTTTTCAAAAAAGTTTTGGTAGAAAATTCATATTTAATTATTTTTTTGGAATAAAAATACCAAAAAATGTGCATCACATCCGAGCATGAGTCTACTTTTTATATCTATAATTATATTAAAAAAATATTATCATTTGATTTTGATTAAGGTGGTCAGTCATACACCTACTTTTTATTTTTGCCCTGAAATTTTCATAGTAATGCACTAAAATCCAAACTTTTGACTAATCAATTATTTTTTATCCTAATAAGGCCTAGTAGTTTAGAAACTACATTCAATTTCCTACAAAAAAATTTCTTACAAATTTTTGATATAAAGTACATAACCACTTTAAAATTATGTGTCAGGTTGACATAACCCTGATTTGTTGATTTTTCACTGCCACTTAAGGCATAGTTTGGTACACCATGATCTTTCACATACCCTTATGTGCTTTTTAATCAAATACATTATCAACCCTATCTCCCTCCATCCCTCTCTACACAAGGTAGGAACTAAGCTACTCTATGGATCTTGTTTTGAAGAAGATCCCAGAAGTGCCTTCTACGTGACATAAGATTTGTGCCAATTAATTATCCTCAAAAAATACACAAGAACATCAAGTTCTTACAGACTTTATATATGCAAAGACTTGGTAGATATATCTATAGAATGTCATTTCATAAACAAGGAGCATATTTTTTCTTACAATTTGACTCATTGAATGATAGTTTCAGAGAATTCTTCAGCTACATGAATGGATGCAATCTCATGAATTTTCATGACTGGAGGATGTGTACAATATCATTTTGTTGGATGGACTTTAGAAATTTTTCAGAAATTGGAAGGTATAAATAGATCCAAATATTATGCTTTTTCAGCACTAAAGTTTGCTATGGAATGTTGCCATAGGGAAACATCCAAATGGATTTGGTAAAAGGAATTGAAGCCTCTACCAACATTTTTTGTAAATGTAAAGTTAAATCTCACAACCCCTTCCATTTTTCACCTAATGTGTGATGGTAAAGAGCAATTGAGAAATATTTAGACACCAATAAACACATCGGAAAAGGAGAATCGTAAGGGACACATGAAATGGTCAGTCCTCTTGTATATTGTTCTACAACATGTGGAAGAGGTGAATAGGGGAATGGACTCCCATCAAAGTGTAAACTAGGCACATAAGTTGTACAAAGATCCTTCAATGAAATTTGATCCTATGATTTCTCATTTAGAAATTTATGAACAAGTGAGTTTGGGCCAATGAAAAGCCTTGAAAACTAAATTTTAGTACAATTTACAGTGTCAAGTCATGATCCATTAAACATTATTGTCATCATCCTTGTGCATCTATGAATGGAAATTAAAGCATTACTTGGGAGGGGATTTTCGCTCAAAGTAGATTTATTAAGAGCACTATTGAATTTGAAAAAGTAGATGCTACAATAGGAGGCTCTCAAAAATATTTAATTAATGAAAAAATCTAAATGTGTTAGAAATGAATAAATACAAACAATGCTAAATGCAGAAGCTCAAACAACTTCATTTAAATGAATTAGTTGTACCTTTAGGTTAAATTTATTGCATGTTTTTTTATGGACTCATCCTTGACCTCCAAAGCAATATAAAGGATTTCTTTCATTGACCTATGAATAGCAAGGGCTAGGGTCAGAGTCATTGTGTTGATTTTGAGATTATTGGACAGTTTAAGGTATCTAAAAAACCCTTGAATGTGAGTGTATTGTAAGTGAATTAGTTTGGTGTACCTCTGTGGGTTTAAGGATCTTACAGTCACCACTTTGAGTCTCATCGCTATCAAACTCCTCTATATTTTTGAATTTTGATTGCTTGAAATCTTTATTCACTTTCCCTTCAATAAATCATTTTGTAAAATATTGATTTTTGCCTAGGGAAAACATAATCTTTTCCTATATATTGAAATTTAATTTTATATAATCAAAATAAGAATGTAATTAAAACTTGAATATTACTAATTATAAATATTATGATTATGTTTTTTCAAAGATATTCATTTTAATAAATAATATTATATATGGTGCTCATGAGTTTTAAAATTTATGGTAAAATTTTTAGTATATACTATGGAATATTGTGATATTTCTATCAATATTTATTAACTATGTAGTTAGTTTCAAGTGAAATTTATTGACTCATGCTTCATGAGTAGTGGTTTACAAAAACCCATAGCTCATGATAATGAATAGAACATGTAGAACTCATTGGATCTAGGTGATGCTCACAAAGGTGAAGCATTAGGACTTTTAACAAGCTCACTCATCCCAACACTACTCCAGGTCAAGCATGAAAAAATATGGAGTTTCCTCTACGATTAAACCCACTCTACTTTCAATCCTATTTGCTAGAAAAGTGGGTTTAACTATTGAAGAAATTTTTTAGTTAAGTGCACCCAAGTTGAAGTGGTACCGAGATGACTTGCCTTCCAAGAAGCATTTTATTCATTATCACGAGAGATGGGTTTGTGCAAACCGCTACTCAAGAAACATGGGTCAATTAGTTTGACTCAAAAAAACTACACAATTGAATCTTGACAGAAATATCACAATCAAAATGGACTTTAAACTTTTTTACAATTTGAATTCTTCCTCTAGGCAGACATTTTTGTGCATGTAATTGATTTAAATTGTTTCATGCATTAGGTTAGCTTCCCAAGTTATATTTTGATTTTGGATCTACCATTGATATATGAATTGTAAAAAAAACCAAATCCCTTATTTATACCATTATGCTATATATCTTATGAATTATGTCTCATTTTCATTGATTTATCTTCTTATACCTTTTTTACCTCTAGTAATCGTAATAGTTCAAATGGTTCCTCTTAGCTTTTAGTTATTTTCCAAGTTAATCTTTTTAAAGAATTTATAGGGCTATATAAATATGAACATCTACAATACTAATTATTGATAATGATATTATGTAAGAGATGTCAACTATAGATACCTTGCAAGATAAAAACAAAGATAACTAGATTTATCCTCCAATAATAGACTTATCTTAGAAAAAACCTAGGTCCATCAATAGATTAGTCAACACACCAAACAAACAAGCAATATTTGTTTTCCAGTAAAATGTTATAGAAAATGCACAAGAGAAAGGAAGATAACAATGTAACCATTTCAAAAATAATATCATATAGAAGTAATAATTAATAGTGAATCCTTTTGTTTCCAAAGGAGGTTGCATCTCCTAAAATAGTGAATAAAATATCCCAAGACATTTAACAAAATGTCGTATATCCTGGACGATGAAAAGTGAAACCATGATTAGTATATGAAAGAGAATATCCAAGGGTCATGAATAAGTTATGGAAAATAAAATCAACCAAATCCATTGATAAATAAACCTTAGAAAAAGTGAAGAGAGGAAGTACATTACATGACTAATCATAAGTGACTAATGTATTTGGTAGTTTATTTAGTATTTTATGCATAAGTGACTAATTGTAGGTAACTAATTGTCTAATCACTTATTTAGTCAATTATTTGGTAGTCTATTTAGTCATTTCTATTTGCTTGATATTGTAATTTTAATCGGTGATCAAATTAGTCACTTATTTATTCACGTATAGCTATAAATTGTAAATAAATGATAGAATGTGATCACTTTTAGTCACGTGACTAAAAATTTTAGTGGCATGATTAAAAATTTTAGTCATATAGTCACATATTTTCCAAAATGTATTGGTGCATATGTTGATGAAATGAGGAAATAATTTTAAATTTCTATCTTTGGAGAGATTAAATTATTTATGGGTCTATAAGTTGATCGAAGGAAGGATGTCATATTCATTATTCAGTCAAAATACATCTGGGAAACATTGGAAGTATTTGGAATGGGATATATCAAGCTATTCAGAACACCTATGTCTACTATACCTAAAATCTCAAAGAATGATGATTCAAAGGAGGTAAACCAGACTATGTATAGATCAATGATTGGAAAACTTCAGTATGTGGTACACACCCGACCTGATATTACATTAGCAGCTGGCATAGTTGCAAGGTTTTCTACTAATCCTAAAGAAAATCCCATGATGATGGTAAAAAGAATTTTGAGGTATCTAAAGGAACCAAGGAATATGGTCTATGGTATAAGAAAGGAGAACATCTTGAGTTGAGAGCCTTTAGTGATGTAAATTGGTTAGGTTGCATTGATGATAGAAAAAGCATTAGTGGAATAGCATTTTTTCATGGAAAGAAATTAGTATCTTGGACAAGAAAGAAGTAAAATTATATTTCTCAATCTACAACAGAGGTAGAGTATGTTGCTATAGATGTATATGTGAGTTGTGGGCCTTAGATCCTCACACACACTTCAACATCATCATTATCTAAAAGATCATCTTAGAATGAATATGAGAAAATTCATCTAAGTAATCCAACATTTTGACCTATTGCCTTATAACTAGAAAAAGTTTTTTCCTTTGCTCTTAGAATGAGAAGTGGGCAACCAAACCCCTAGAACGAAGGATTTTATGCTATATGAGATGTGCAAGATTTAATCTATATGAAATGCATGGTTAGGCTAAGAAATATAGAAACATATTATGCTAAATGGATGTATATTAAACTAGTATGAAATTCATATGCAAAAATATTAAGCTAATAATGCAAGAGAAAATGAGTAGATATTTTAGCATGAGTTTGACAAAATTCCAATTAAACACATCAATTTTCCACAATCTATCATGTATAGTAGAAATTTCTAGAAGAGATTGTGTTAGAGGTTGAAATTCCCATTTTCAAC
This sequence comes from Cupressus sempervirens, assembly GCA_028749045.1. Lineage (NCBI taxonomy): Eukaryota > Viridiplantae > Streptophyta > Pinopsida > Cupressales > Cupressaceae > Cupressus > Cupressus sempervirens. The sequence goes on along the minus strand of CM053787.1, from coordinate 640,908,068 downwards.
CTCTTTAATGAGGAATGGAGAGATTCTTAAATAGAATCCAAGAGGTGATCAATGGTCAAAATTAATTAGAATGGACAATCAAGATTGAAGATGAGACTTAGTCATAATGGAAACTTCCTTATGAAAAGGGAGTTAATTGGTTGCCTTTGAGTGATAAAATGAGTTGACTAAATGGATAGACTTTAATTAATTGACCCCTATATGCTTCACCTACTTTGAGGAGGTTTTCATAGACATGAACTTGATCTATATCTTTGTCTATAGTTGCTTCTAAGTGAGAGTCAAATTCATATTCTCATGAATCTATGCTACATGGTGATAGACTTGTTGGGATTAAAGATAGAGTAACTAAGACGGGAGGTGAATCGGTTACTCCAAAAACTAATCCACAGATCCCTTAGATGTCTTAAAGATCTAGTAACTTCTGATACTCGGTAAACAAAAATGTTGTAACTTGGTAAATTAAACTGTTGCTGATCTTCAAGCATTCATGCATGCAATTGAAAATAAAATGAACTCAAGAGACACCATATTTAACATGGAAACCCAATATGGGAAAAACCACCAAGTAACTATTTACCAATTTTCACTCTTTTGAAGTGAGCCCTATTAGGATCCAACCCTGTTAAAGGTTACAATACACACTATTAGGTGTGACCCTGTTAAAGGATTTTGATCATCCTGTTAGGAGTGGCCTTGCTAGAGGTCTTTAGAACAATTTAACTGAAGTGTCACCTTGTTAGAGGATTTACAAAATGGTTGTTAAACCAACTCTGTTAAGAGATTTGAAATCACTGTTACAATGGTTAGAAAGTAACAATGAGTTAACCTGAAAAGATGCAACTGAATTTGTTGATTACAGGTCTCTGTTCTGCATCATTAGATCCTCCTTGATCAAATATTGCTTTGTTGCCCCTAAATGATCTCTAATCATTCATCAAAATTTGCTTCCACAATAATCAGTCTTCATATCACATCAAATCCACCTCACACTTGGAATTCGCAAATTGGCCTCTTATTTATACCATTTAGATTATGAAGTTGGCTCATTCACATGTTACATTTACCAATAAACCATACATTAGTTGGCTACAAATATTTCTTTAAAAAAATAGATGTTATTTCAAAAATCAATGAAATCCTACATTTGGCTGACCCTGCTCGGTAAATACTACTTCCAAAAATTTCCTGAGTTAACCATCTTGACTCGATTAACATTGCAACTTCTACAAAATCCTTTGGCTTCCAAGTTAACTAAGTAAGAACTAAATTCTTCCTCTGTCCGTGAGAGCTCAATAAGAACTATTTCTACCATATTTTCCTTTGATGACAAAGTGAGCTCAGTAATAACTAAATTTCTTTGTTTAACCTTGAAAGCTCGGTAACAATTCTCTACTTGGTAGAAACTGCAAATCTTCTTTACTAACCTTTTGGGCTCGATAGACTCTGTCTTTTGCCTTGCTAACCATCTAAGCTCGGTAGACTCTTTCTTTTGCCTTGCTGACCATCTGAGCTCAGTAGTCTTTGTCTTTTGCCTTGCTAACCATCTAAGCTCAGTAGACTCTATCTGATGACTGATATGACATTTGTGTGACATCAAAGACAACAGACAATTGAACAATTGTATCCAACAATCTCCCTCTTTGGCATTTATGGCAACACAACATGTCATAGCAAAATGAATTTTGAAAATGGGTCTATACTTCACTTTCTTCTTTAAATACAGCAAACTCTGTCTTTCTTAATAATCTCTCCCTCTTTCACAAACTATCTCTCCCTCTTACATAAGCTCTTATTATTTTGCAAATTTTATAAAGATATGATAGTATACTCTCCCTCTTTGATAGCACATGCCAAAGACAACACAAATCGACTGAATAGCATTGTAGCTGATGTACTAATTCATATGCAATGTCTTCATTGGTTTGCTACATCAACTGATAGATCTTCAATTCTGTTCATGTTGATGCATCACTAAAATTGTATTTCAGATAAGGGAATGACACCTAACTTACCTCTAAGATACAAGAATGCATCCTTAGGTAAAGGTTTTGTGAATATGTCAGCAATTTGTTCCTTTGTATGGACATATTCCAATCTGATTTCTTTTTCTTGTACCAATTCTCTAACAAAGTGATACTTTATGGCAATATGATTGGTCTTTGAATGCATCACTGGATTTTTGGATATGTTAATTGCACTTGTGTTTTCACAAAATATAACAAGAGGTTCTTTGATTTCTTGCTTCATACCTTCCAATAATTGTTTGAACCACACAATGTTTGAACAATTTACTACTGCTGCAACACATTTTTCCTTTGCTATGGACTGGGATGTACAATTCTTCTTTTTACTTGTCCAAGAAACCAACCTTTTTCCAAGAAAGAAAGCTCCTCCACTTGTTCTTTTTCTATCATTAACATTCCCTTCCCAATCTGCATTAGTAAAAACTTTTAAATCTAGATTTCCTCCAAGTTTATACCATAATCCATAATCTTCAGTTCCTTTTAAGTATCTCATGATCCTTTTGATTGCCATCATGTGATTTTATTTTAGTTTTGCTGAGAATCTTGCTACAATTCCTACAACAAGAGAAATATCTAGTCTTGTGTGCACTACGTATTGCAATTTTTCAATCATAGATCTATACAATGTCCGATCTACTTCCTTTGATTCATCATCCTTGGTAAGTTTTAATCCAGTACACATAGGAGTTCCAACTAGTTTGTAGTTTTCCATATCAAACTTTTTCATTATCTCCCTGGTGTATTTAGATTGAGTAATGTAGATACCATTCTTACTTTGATGAATTTGAAGACCAACAAAGAATTTCATTTCTCCAAACATTGACATTCCAAATTCCTTGTTCATTTGTTCTAAAAATTCTTTGCAAAGATCATCATTTCCTATGAACAAAGTATCATCTAAAAATATTTCTGCCAAAACAATCTTATTATCTGGTCCTTCCTTTATGTACAAACTACTGTTGTCATTAGTTCTTTGAAAACCAATCTGAATAAGATAGTTATGTAGTCTTTCATACCATGCTCTAGGTGCTTGCTTCAGACCATACAATGCTTTATACAATTTGCAGACTATGTCCTTCTTGTCTGGATCAACAAAACCTTCAAGTTGTTCAATGTAAACCTCTTCATCTAATATGCCATTGACGAATGCTAATTTGACATCCATCTGATATAATTTGAATCCTTTGTATGCAGCATATGCAAGTAAGGTTCTGACACCTTCCAATCTTGCAATAGGAGCAAAAGTTTCTCCATAGTCTACACCTTCTTCTTGAGAGTATCCTTTGCAAACCAATCTAGCTTTGTTCCTTCTTACCTTACCATCTTCATTTAGCTTGTTTCTGAATACCCACTTAGTTCGAATCACATTCTTATCTTTGGGTCTAGGTACAAAATTCCATGTTTTGTTTTTCTCTATCTATTCTATCTCTTCATTCATAGCTTCAATCCAACTTTCATTGTCTAGTGCATCTTTGACATTTCTAGGTTCAAAATTAGCAAGTAAACAAGTGCTTTTCAACTTACTTCTTGTCATTGTTCCTTCTGATTTATCTCCAATGATTTGATCTACTACATGATGTTTCCTAACATACTTGGCTAACACAGGCTCCTTGCCTTTTTGGTGACGTGCTTTGTTAACCCTTTGTGTTTCAACTTCTAGTTCTGATTCTGTTTGTCGAGCTCGATAGGTATTAGCTTAGTTTGAACTTCCTGTGACTCAGTTAATAAAGACTCAGGAGTTGAAGATTTATGATTGATAAGTCTATTTGGCATTGTATCAAGTTCAATATAAACAAATCTCCTATAGTCTCTAGGTTTCCTTTTGCTTTCTTCTTTTGTTCTTTCTGCAAACTCATCAACTTTCACTTGTGCACTTTCTATGACTTTGTGAGTAGATAAATTCAAACATCTATATGCTTTACTTTTGCAAGAGTATCCCAAAAATATTCCTTCATCACCTTTTACATCAAATTTACCTTTTCTAGATTCTTTCAAAATGTAACATTTTCTTTCAAATTCTTTTAGGTAACTTACATTGGGTTTGTAGCCATACCATAACTCATAGGGTGTTTTGAATGAATCCTTTTTCAGCTGTACTCAGTTCAAGGTATGAACTACAGTGTTGATAGCTTCCTTCTAGTATTTGATAGCAATGTTTTTCTCAATTATTAAGGTTCTTGCACATTCCATGATAGATTTGTTCCTTCTTTCTGCTATTCCATTTTGTTCAGGAGTTCTAGGTGCTAAAACTTGTCTTTTGATTCCCCTTTCAATGCAAAAGTTATTGAACTCATGTGAAATGAATTCACCACCCCTTTCAGACCTTAAGCATTTCAGTCTTTTGCCTATTTCCTTTTCTACATTGGCCAAATACCAGTTGCACTTTTCAAATGCTTTTGATTTCTCTCTTAGGTACATGATAGTCATCATTCTTGAATAGTCATCAACAAAAAAAATGAAAATTTTTTCACCATTATAACTTTCAATGTCAGTAGGTCCAGACAAATTAGTATACAAAATTTCTAGAACTTCTTCAGTCTGATAGTTCTTGCTTTTAAAACTAGTCTTTCCCATTTTACCAATTTGACAATTCTTGCATAGACCAACCCTAGGTTTCTTTATGTTAGGAATGCCTCTTACTTTCTTGAATTTACTGATTTTTATCAAGTTGTCAAAGTTTACATGACAAAACCTCCTATGCCATAGCCAACTCTCCTCAATTTGAGCAATAAAACATGAACATTCACCAAGTTCAAGATAAAATAATTTACCTTTTGTTTGAGTGCCTGATCCAATCAGCTTACCTTTATCATTTAGCAATCTTTCTTTTCCTTTCATGAATTCTACTTTAAATATTTTATTGAGTAGTTGTGCCACACTCAATAGATTGTTCTTTAGTCCTTCTACCCAATATGCATTATCACATACAAGTTCCCTAGTTAGTGAGATTCTTCCTTTTCCTTTTATACAACAAGGTTCATTGTTACCAAATCTTACACTACCATCATCATAGTCTTCAAAATGTTCAAACTTAGTTTTATCACCAATCATGTGATGAGAACAACCACTATCTTTAATCCATGTATCATTTCTGCTTATATGAGAAATGAGTGTCATTTCTTCATCATTATCAGACTCATCTTTGATAGCAATGTAGACAATTTTATCTTCTTCTTCATCATCAGAATCATTAGAATCTTTAGCCATGAAACATGTTTTCTTATCTTTATCCTTGAATGATTTGAAATCTTTCTTGTCATTGTACTTCTGACCTTTCTTCTCATCCTTGTTCTACTTATTTGGGCACCTAGCAGCAATACGTCCAATTTCTTCACAAGTAAAATAGATTAGAGGAACCTTACCTTTGTATTTCTCTTTGCCTCTTGAATATTTCCTTGCTAGCAGAGCTTCAACCACCTCAAGATCACTATCTAAACTCTGTTTTGATTCTTCATCACTATCTGACTATGGATCCTTTGTCTTCTTCCCTTTTTCCTTAAGTGAAAGCTTGGCTTCAAATGTTGATTCAATGTTCTTGGTAGCTGGAACATAATTATCATAGTTGTCTAGCTCAAATGCAGTCAATCTTCCAACTATGGCTTCTAAATTTATCTTATGATTTGCTTCACATCTTCTTTCTTGAATTGTAGATACTCTAATTACATAAATAGGAAGTAGAGTTCTAAGAACTTTACTTATAACTATCTCATCTTTGATATCTCCTCTAGAAGCTTTGATTGCACTAACACATGCTTTGACTCTTTCAACATACTTTGCAATGTTTTCATCTTCTCTCATCCTTATTTGATCAAATTGTCCAGTCAAACTTTCTGCTTTGGCTCTTCTCACATTATCATCTCCTTCATAGATCTCTTTCAGCTTGTTCCACATTTCAAAGGTAGTTTTGCAATCTTTGATTTCATCAAATTCTTCATAACTCAGAGTAGATGCTATATCTATCATCATGTTGTTGTGAGTTTTCTTTTCACCAATATCATTGATAGATAGTGTACTAGTAGGTTCTGCATATTTTTCATCAAGATACTTCAGTCCTAAATCACCAATAGAAGCCAGATAAAGCCTCATCAATCCTTCTCATGGTGAGAAGTTGTCCCTGTTAAGTCTTGGAATTTCCCTCTTGTAAGACATCCTAATCTTTAGCTTAGATCCTTGAAATCTTTTTCTATAAGCACCAAAAGCTCTGATATGAATTGTTGGGATTAAAGATAGGGTAACTAAGAGTGGGGGTGAATTAGTTACTCCAAAAACTAATCCATAGATCCCTTAGATGTCTTAAAGATCTAGTTACTATTGATACTCAGTAAACAAAAATGTTGTAACTCGGTAATTAAACTGTTACTAATCTTCAAGCATTCATGCATGCAATTGAAAATAAAATGAACACAAGAGACACCAGATTTAACATGGAAACCCAATATGGGAAAAACAACCACGTAACTACTTACCAATTTTCACTCTTCTAAAGTGAGCCCTATTAGGAGCCAACCCTGTTAAAGGTTATAATACACACTGTTAGGTGTGACCCTATTAGAGGATTTTGAATACCCTATTAGGAGTGGCCTTGCTAGAGGTCTTTAGAACAATTCAATTGAACTGTCACCTTATTAGAGAATTTACAAAATGGTTGTTAAACCAACTCTATTAAGAGATTTGAAATTGCTACTACAATGGTTAGAAAGTAACAATGAGTTAACCTGAAAAGATGCAACTAAATTTGCTGATTACAACAAGCTAAAACATAGATAAAAACCTCCACACCAGGGAGTACCAGATCCACGCAGATCGAGGAGTGAACACTCGAGTGCAAAATCAACAAGATGCCAAGATCAAGAAGGAGATACATCTATCCATCTAAAAATTACAACAAAAAAGAATGTACTGAAAGCAACATCACAGTGAACATAAACAACATCGCAATGTACAGACATAATATCACAATAACAAAACAACCAAATTAAGTATGCGGTTCCTCCCAACCATCAATAGCATCATAAGACCATCATGGGTCCTAACCATCCCCTGCACATAACATCCCAAGCCATCGACCAGATCGTCAGTACTGTCATAATATGGATGTCACTACTAAACATGCAAATAACCAATAGTAAGAAAATACTAACATGCTAGTAGTAAAGCATAAGATAATTCTACAAAGTAGAGAACATCACCTGATGCATGTTAATCATCATAATAAGGAAATCTGAGATACTAAGCCAAAGAGCAAAAGATAATCCAATACAACAATTCATATCTTGTAGACATATGCTAAACATCATAATATGGGAAATGTGTCAAATAAACTAACATCATCTAAACATGGTATCCAAGCATTCCAATGAAAGCATACTCTAAAACCAAAAGCATCAAGCGAAAACATCCAACAACGGTCGCACTAGGATAAGAGACCATCTCTATACACCGATCTCTAGCAGTGGTGAAGGTAGCTACACCTCCCAACCATGTGGCACCCATAGGTCCACACCCACCATGCTGATGGAGATAAAGATCCAACCACAAACACACAAAAACAACATCCATGGCTAACACTCACACCAGACAGTATGATGGCTGCAACCAAAAACCTAAGACAATGCAAGGAGTACAGGTCCTGGTCAGACACTCAATAGGCTACTAAGTAGGGGCTGACATCATGGAGAGTTGCTTGGCATCAAAAGGCCCAAGCTCAGATCTGTGTAGCTTAACTCCCTCAATAGAAGGCCAATACACTATGTAGCTCAACTCCCTCAATGGAAGGCCAATACACAAAAGTACCATTTTATTATCTTAAGTTTTATTACCATTCACACTTTTTATTTAGTTATCACTTATATAATGCTTCCTCTGCCAACCTCTGGTGCCATGAACACAAAGCTGTGAGATAGAAGCCCTCTCCATATGCTACCCTACCCTATCCATGCTCATCTTACGACAAGTGCCCGTGGGCATGCATACTCCCATCCCAACCCTAATGATCATAACTTTTAGAAGTACCATGGAACATCGGGCCTCGCAAGTCACCTGAAAAATGTACATGCACATACTTGTGTGTGGCATACCACCATCACGAAGATCACAACATAAGGACACGATGAGAACATAATGGGAAAAAAAACACCCAACTGAAAGCAACTCAAGAGGACAGATTCTACACAAATCCCAAAGCCAATAAAATGATACATCATAAAATCACTCAATCAGCCTCAATCCGAGAGTTTGGATTCTACACGAATCCCAAAGATGTAACAAGACCAAACATCATGAACTCACTCAACCGGCCTCAATCCAAGAGTATGGATTCTACATGAATCCTAGTGTTCACAAAACAAAAGCAAAGGTCTAAAAGAAACAATAACACCAAGTATAAAATCACTCAACCAAACACAACGTCGAGAGTACGGATGTAACATGCATCCCAATGCAACATAAAAGTGCAATAGTGGTCTGATTGATATCCAAACAAATCATCAAGGTCCATGACCCACATTGTGCCAAGAAAACCTGAGAAAATATGGCGGCATGCAAAATGAGGTAAAAACCCCAAATTTTGAAAAAATTGCAAACTTAAAACCCATTTGACCTTTGGGCACAAAAACTCCCAAGAATTCAAAAATAAATGGTATCGAACACCGTATGCAAAAACGGCCAGCATAATGGTGTAAAATCCCAAACCCTCATCTTGAAAAATAGGAAAATATTCGTACCCACCCAACCAGGCAGAACTAACATACAGAAATAGAGGGGAACACTAGTTCTCAACCTCCAAACAAATAGCTACCAAAAATAGAAGTAGAAATAGAGCTGAAACAATAAAATAGGAAATCCCTACCTCGCAGCCAAAAAGGCAAAACAAGAATCTAAACCATAAAATAAATATCTTGCAGAAGTAGCTGAAAATCATGGTAATCCAAGGTTTCCCCGAGCTAGATCCAATGAGCTCAACCTCGTGACAATCCCATGCCCATAGCTGCCACAACAAACAAAACAATAAATCCTCATGAAGAGGATTTTGGGTTTTACTCTCCAACTTTTGAATTCAAAAGTGAGAAGTGAGGAATTAAATTCCTTATTGAATATTTATTCACTCTTCGAGTGAATAATCAATTAGGGAAAATAATCGACCAACCTAGTTAAACCCTGAATCGACCCAAATGAAAACAGGCTATTCTTATAAATAGGAATTCATCTATGGCAAAGCTGCCAAAAATTAAAATAAAATAATTAAAAAGCCTAAAAACCCAAAACACAAAAATCTCCTTAACAACTTTCGCAATAATGTGAAACTCTAAAAGCACAGACACACTCACTGGTCAAATCACAAAATGCAAATGAGTTCAGATTTAATAATCATCGAAAGGTTTTGAATTAAACATTTAATTAAGGATACGTCGACCATACCAGGACGACATTGGTAAAATATGAATGGTTGAATCACTAACTCCATGTGCCACTACCAGGGATATAAATCCTACACACTAAACAACATGATCAAGTGTAATTGAATATAATAACATAGTCCAAGCAATAAATGCATTAAATCACCTAATTTAACCATTTGTTTAATTATATTAAAATAATCTATTTACATCACTCATGTTCGCATAAAGCATAACAACACGGGAATGAAGTAAATAACCATAGCATTAAATCCATCACCTAACATAATCAGAGGTATGTCCAAATACCTGATAACCAAATATCATCATAAAACACACTGTCATCTCAAAATGGCATCATCATGTAATATGATTAACTAAACAGCATAGTAGTCTAATATCTATGATACTGAAATCAAGGTATAACATCTTACCCTTGGGTCGTCTCAAATGTAAAGCATCACATAAGTAACAAATATCTCTCTAATCAAAAATAATAACAAGGTAAATGTCCACAACACATAACCAAATAATCCAACATGAACAATCCATTCTAATTAATTAAGCATTTAATAATGATTGTTTAAAAAACAATAAAAAGACACTTAAAACACATAAGCAACCACAGTCATAAACATGTCTAACCACTACTATAGGAACTAGTGCAGCATGGTAAAAGTACACAGTGCAATCTCTGCACACATCTCAGGGTAATCACTGGCAACAAACCTTAGTGAACCATAAATAAAATCATAATCTCATAAATTAGTCAAAAGCATAATCAAAGCAACTAATACAGAAACATAAATCCAAACACCTCGACGGTGTAGACCACTTAGGGTCACAATCATGATCCCATCACAACAAATGATCAGCAAGGTTGCATCCATCAGGATGACTTACAGAAGTCAAATGGGAGAGGCACTACATGATCATTCTTCAAAACTCACTTCCACAATAATCAATCTTCATATCACATCAAATCCACCTCACACTTGGAATTCACAAATTGACCTCTTATTTATACCATTTAGATTACCAAGTTGGCTCATTCACATGTTACATTTACAAATAAACCATACATCAACTGGCTACAAATATATCTTTAAATAAATAGACATTATTTCAAAAATCAATGAAATCTTACATTTGGCTGACCCTACTCAGTAAATACTACTTCCAAAAATTTCCTGAGTTAACTTTTTTGACTCGGTTAACATTGCAACTTCTACAAAATCCTTTAGCTACCGAGTTTACTTGGTAAGAACTAGATTCCTTCTCTATCTGTGAGAGCTCAGTAAGAACTATTTATACCATATTTTCCTTTGATGATCGAGTGAGCTCGGTAACAACTAAATTTCTTTTTTTAACCTTGGAAGCTTATTAACACTACAAATCTTCTTTACTAATCTTCTGGGCTCAGTAGACTCTATCTTTAGCCTTGCTAACCATCTGAGCTTGGTAGGCTCTATCTTTTGCTTGCTGACCATCTGAGCTCGGTAGACTCTATCTTTTTCCTTGCTGACCATCTGAGCTCAGTAGACTTTGTCTTTTGCCTTGTTGACCATCTAAGCTCGGTAAACTCTGTCTAATGACTGATATGGCATTTGTGTGACATCAAAGACAACACACAATTGAACAGTTGTATCCAAAAAGACTATAAAATTCCCCAATAGTGATAAGGACAAACTCTCCTTCATCATTTAAATTTTTACAAAGATACTCAATATCTAAAGCATGACAATACTCTCCTTGTTCTTGTTGGGTATGATGTGAATCAATAGTATCATTAGAAGAAACACTATCACCATCCATGATGCTGACACATGGTACAAAATCATTAGGTTCAGGAAACAATTTAGCAAGATCATGAGGAATGGGATAAGCATAAGGATCGTCACCATCAACATTATCTTCATGGTCATTAGACTCAGCTTGTGACTAATTTTTAGATGAATTTTTAGGTTTTGGTACAAATTAGTTGATCCCTAGATGGAAGGGACTCTTTTTGAAGACTAGACCAGATGTATCTCAGTTCCTCCTAGCTATCACTTTGAGAAAATAAATTAGACCATTTTAATTGCATCTAATAGGAATAATTACCTTGTATCCAAAGCATTTCATGACTTTAAGGCTTGGACTATAGTTCTCAAAAGTAATTTCACAAGACTATTCTTTCAGGTCAACTGGAGTTTCATCTTTGTAGATCCATGGAGTTCGTTTTCACTTTCCTCCTCAAGTGGGATAGTAGCTTTGACAAATGTACCATTATACTTGGTTTGTGGTTTCAACACAAAAGGTCTCTTTGCTTTAGATGGTCTCCCATAATGATAGGGATATTTAGGAAGAGATGTAAAAGACAAAACAGGTTCTATGTGATATTCACCCATTCTAGTTTCTTCCATCTTTACTAAATGCTCGATTTTTCAGCTTATTATCATGATAATCTATAGTCTTTATTAGTAGGTACAAAGTTTGCAGCATATTTTTCCGTGTTACAGGTATAGCTAGTACTGGTAGGTATAGTGACTTCAAAGCTATGAAATAAGAACTTTATGCATTGATGATAAGTGTAAGGTACAACTCACATTTCATGTATCCTTGGTCTTCCTAGCAGAATATTGTAAGCTAAGGGAATGTCCAAGACTTTGCAAGTGACATCCCTTTCTATAGGACCAACTCAAAGAGGTAACACAACAAGACCCAAAGATTTGTGCTCGACTTCATCATATTCTTTGATAGTTATCTTATGATGAGGGTCAACAAACTCTTCAGAGTATTCTAGTTATCTAAGTAAAGTAGCAAAGACAATATTTTTAAACCAGCTCCATTATTGATAAGCACATGTTGAACATGTTTTTGGAATATCATGATCTTAATGTGTAGAGGCTGATTATGTGGATGGTTTAGTAAATTGTCATCTTCCTTAGGGGACATATAGTAAGGTGAAGTCAGATGACCTATCATAGCTGGGAACCTCTCAAGGTCAATATCTTGAAGGACACTTGCCTCAATGAGGGCTTTGTCAAGAATCTTTCTATAAGCAGGCAAGATTTTAAGTAGTTCAAAGATCATAATTTAAGCATTTGTTTGTTGTAGTTGATTGAGTATACTGTAGCTAGCAGCCATAGAAGTTGTTGAAAATTTTTTTCCTTAGGTACATGGACCAGCAAGAGTTTTATCTTTGTGGTGTTCTAACTTAGGAGAAGAAGGTACAAGGCCTTTGAGTACTAACTTGGTGCAAGAATACATAATAGTGTTGGCACAAGTTTTTGATGACTCGTTGTCAGATGTGTTGGAAGTAGGATTTCTTAAGAAAAATGGTGTTTTAGGTTTAGTTTTTTCTTGTTTACCCTTGATGGTGATAATGTCACAATACTCAACACCCACTGGTTCAACCATATGGACTATCTCATCATCATTGTTAGATTATGTATAGTTGACCTCATTTTTAGGTTTCAATTTCAAGTTTTATCCTTTTTTGTAGTGATGGAATGGCTCCTTCAAAGCCTTTTGATTTGATTTCTTGTTATGTCCATCCATAACAATGTCACCATCATTGATTATGTCTTGGATTTTGTGATCCATGTTGATATAGTTGTTGGTTTTATGACATTTGTTTTTGTGGTATTTGCAAAATGAAGTTTCATTCCACCATGGTGGTCATGGTTATGGATCATAAGGATGAGAATTGTCTAATGGAGAAATGAGTTTAATTTGTAACAAGGTCTTGTAAACCACATCCATAGTTTCACCAAGAGGTGTAAAATCTCATTTAGGGCATGTAGCCCATGAGTTCCTTGGTTTGTTCCAAGATGCCTTATTGTTAGGAAGAGGTTTCTCGACATTCTTTTATTCTCTAAGATTATGTATAAGATTGAACACTACCTTAGTATGTTTAGGAGCAATTTTGTCAACAACTCCATCATGCAAAACATCTCAATTTTTGTTCATATATTAGGACTTGTCCTTATTAGAGGTTGGCCCTTGTTTAGTGTCCTTTTGATAGGTTAGCTCCACCCATTTTGAATATGAATTTCTCTATATGGATAACTTTTGTGACCATTTCTTCGAAGGCACATGGACCTTAAAGTTGAACTCTATACCCAAAATCAGGTAGAAGATCATCTATAAAGATACCAAGTTTTTCTATTTCTAAGATTTTGCATGAGTATTTTATGTAAAGTTGTCTCCATCTCTAAAGGGATGTGAGGAAAGGTTCCCCAACTTTTTGTTTAAGGTTCCCCAAGTCTCGAACATTAACCAGGTGTTGTATGTTGTGAGAGTAATGTTGGACAAACAAGTTAGCAATCTCATAGAATGTTTTTATACCAATAGGCATGTCTAAGAACCACTCCATAGCCTAACCACCTAGACTTCTTGGGAATAGATGCATGGGATATGTTTGATTATGTATAAATTCCATAGACAAGGCACCAAATTCCTACAAATGATCTTGGGGATCAGTAGTTCCAAAGTATTTATAATACTTACATAACTCAACTCCTCTTGGAAAATGAGGCATGTCTATACTCTTGTCAAAAGGAAATGGACAAAGAGCGTCTAACATGTATGTTTTTGTAGGCTTGTCTTTATCACAAATTATTATCGAAAACTTTTCTTACATAATTTTTAGTTTCTTTTTCAATTTGGAAGATTTAGTTTCCTCTTTAGGTGTAATGATAGTTTCAACATTAAAATGATGAGGTAGCTTGGCTCCCTCTTGGGCAAGTTTGAGAAAGTATTTCTCTTTCTCTTCATTAAGCAATATTTCCATGACCTTTTGGAAGTTTTTATCCTTACAACATTTCTCAATATAATCAGGAAGTATTTATACCTCTTCTTCATTCTCATCAGTAAAGAGAGGTTCCTTATATCATTCATTCCTATGTTGATATTGGTCTCTACTTTGTTCTCCATGTTTGGGTTCTTGATTAGCTATTGTAGGAATGTGACAAGTTTCAATATGGTTTGGTTGAAAAGGTTGTCTGAATAAGATTTCAGCTATATTGTTTGGAGATGATTGACCTTTTCTAGTTTTAGGATCCTCTTGATACAAGGGGTTCCTTGTTTTTCATAACTTTATAGAGAACATTCTCTAAATGCAAGATGATCTAATAGGTGAGGGAGATAATGAAGATTCCTCACTAGATGAACTAGAGATAGATCATGTGTGAATTGACAAGTGATGTCTTCCATGATTATGACTCATAGCTCTACCTCATATACGTATAAGGGGATAAAACATATTTTCACTTCTTGTTACCATAGTCATAGACAAGGACAAAAATAAAAATCTTAGATAGGGACTACACTACAACATAGTCTTAAAAAAAAAAGATAAGAGTGTTGTATACTAAGGTACAAATCATCTAAGTAATGACTAGAATAGCCAAAGATTATGACTAGTGTGACACGAAGTATGACAAGAAAAAAAGAGCATAGACAAGATAGACAAGAGATGAGACTAGTTTATGTGTAGGCCACAAGTTGTTAGTTAATCAAGAAGCCATTGTTTCACACTATTTGCAGATAGAGAAGAGATAAAATGTTGCAGCTAATAGACCAAACTTAGAGTGTAGGTAGCTCTCATAGAAAAACATGACTATTCATAGACAAGACTCCGTGCAAGAATTTCCAAGGAACTGTGTGAAAAGAGAAAGAGAGCCAAGAAAAGATTCAGAAAAGAAAATTATGTAAAGGTTTTTTGTATGAGGACTTGTGTAGATCAATGCAAGGATGTTTTATATTGACAAAAGTACAAGATTCTGACAATAGGAAAAATCTACAAGATCTTTCATGGAGATTTAAGTAGGACCACACAAAGACTTAGATAGGGCCACATAAAGAAATGTTGAGTAAAAAGTTCTCGTATGAAATGTTGAAAAATTGGGCACAAAGATAGGGATCAGACTAAGAAATGGGAGATAATTTTGAAGAGATTTTGCAAGTTTCAAATAATTTTGGATAGAATGTTGGTTGTTTTGACAAATTTTAGACAAGCAGTAAGACTATTTCTAAGTTTTGGACATCATTTTGGTTGTTTTGAACAAGAAAATTAGTTTTCAGATAACCACAGGAAGCAAGAAGTAGTTACAAACAACCAACCGAGGATAAAGTAACTCAAAGTGATGAGGGAGTCTCGACCTTTAGTTAGTTTGACACATTTGGACAATTTTTAAAGACTCAATAACATACAAACTTTTATCCCTAAAACAAAAAATGATAGAGAAGGCAAAACCTTTGTCCCACAAATTATGTGCATGTGCACACCTCACATAGTTGTGTCACCCCCTAGAGGGTGGCCATGTTTTTTCTCTATTCCAAGGGCTCAATAATATATACACTAAATGAATACCCTTATGGAAGGGGTCACACATGCATACCACCTTCCAATGCCCAGGTACATACCTATGGTGAGTTCAACAAGAGAGATTCTTCCCCCTCCTTGCACAAAGATTATGCCTCCTTTTAAAGGTGAACCAAGTAGCAACTAACTAAAAAAAATTTACTTGGTTTCTATTCATATTAACCCTCGATGTCTTTGTAAGTGAAGTTGAGGCTAGTAGCCCACACTAGCATCTATATGTGCACACACTTGACTAGAAAGACTAGGGTTGGCATAGACCAGTGCAATTTATAGAGCCTCTTCTTGATATGTGATATTAGAATGAAGAAGAGGAAATTAATATGGCTTTGGAGTCTTTCGCTCAACAAAGCTTCTTTATTAGAGTGAGGTGGAATCTCTAGCAAAAGGAGTGTGCTCACTTGGGTAATTCCTAGATGTTAGATCACTTTGAAAAGCCTATAAAGGTTGACTTAGACTGGTGGTTTGGATCTAATGGTCCAAGTTTCTAATTTCCCTCAAGCAAAAAGAGCATACTCGTCTACTTCATCACTTTTCCCAAACACACAAGACATGTTAATCACCAAGTTAGCTCAATTGATCCCACCTTGGCCTATTCCAAGACTTTGATCCCCTAAAAGGAAATCATCATCTCTTCATTAAAGGCTTCATTTGGGAGAACCACTAAATTTCTTGCCTCCCTTGGGCACTATCTTTAAGAGACTTCTAGGTTTCTGATCCACTCTTGGGAATCACTTCCAAGAATTAAAGAGCATACTCCCCTATTCCCTTGTCTTGCACCATAAAAAGTTCAAAAGCCCTATTTATACTATCTGTGAAAAGCAATAAAAGAAGACATAATGTTTAAATGTGTTTGAAATAAGTCTTCATCATGCGTATCTTTGACAAGCGGCCTACATTCATACAGTTAGTATATGTTTGAAGTGTTTAGATAAAGATTTCTTCATCAAGCATCCTACTAACCATTGTTATGCTATAGAAAACTAAAATCCAAAAGAAATTGCTTCAGAGAAAACTGTTACTATAATCTAGAAATCTGTGTTGTAGAATTTTGTGCAAAATCATGGATAGACCCACACAAAGAAATGGTGAGCACTGCATCCTTATGCACTTTTTTGTGTGAGAAAGTGTAGAGGAAAATAAAAAATATTTTGTTCTTCACATGAAAATGAGATTTCTTGCACAAAAATCTGGAAACTTGTATGGAGGAATGTGATGAAATAATAAAAAATGTAGAACATAGAGAAAAATGAGGCCATAAAAATTGATTTCTCCTCCCCACGGTGGGTGCCAAAAATATATATGTGAATTGTGGGCCTCAGATCCTCATAGACACTTCAATATGATCATTATCTAAAAGATCATCTCAGAATGAATATGAGATCGTTCATCCAAGTAATACAATAGTTTGACCTATTGCCTTCTAACTAGAAGGATTTTTCCTTTTCTCTCAGAATGAGAAGCAAGCAACTACACCTCTAGAACAAAGGATTTTATGCTATATGAGATGTGCAAGATTTGATCTATATGAAATGCATGGTTAAGCTAAAAAATAAAGAAACATATTATGCTAAATGGATGCATATTAAACCAGTATGAAATTGATATGCAAGAATATTAAGCTAAGAATGCAAGAGAAAATGAGTAGATATTTTAGCATAAGTTTGATGTAAATTCTCATTTTCAACCTCTTTAATGAGGAATGGAGAGCTTCTTAAATAGAATCCAAGAGGTGATTGATGGTCGAAATTAATTAGGATGGATGATCAAGATTGAAAATGAGACTCAATTATAATGTAAACTTCCTTATGAAAAGGGAGCTAACTGGTTGCCTTTGAGTGATAAAAGGAGTTGACTAGTTTTCTTTTGAGTGATAAAAGGAGTTAACTGATTGCCTTTTGAGTGATAAAAGGAGTTAACTGATTGCCTTTTGAGTGATAAAATGAATGAACTGATTTAATTCTTTATTGAGAATATTTAATTTAATAAAATAGAATATGACCTCATAAATAGATAAACTTTAATTAAAATTAAATAATTAAATTCAATAATTAAAAAGGAGATATCTTATTAAATCAAATGTATTTAATTCCTTTGTAAATTAGCTAAAGAGGTAATTTTAATTTAATTAAAATATGAACACTTATAATTAATTAAAATTAGATCAATAGGTTTATGTAACTAATTTGAGTCTATACTTAAAATTTTAAAAATACTATGATTAATGTAGATTAGGGTTTTTTGCATTTAACACCTTGGTCAAGTAGCAATTATTAGAATTAGAATTGCCTAGTAGAATAGGACTTAGGAATGATTGAATAGACTAATGTTGGTTAATATGGAAGTGTGCCAATTTTGGGGTATTACAATAGTAGTCAATTATTCTAACATAATATGGATCAAGAAATTACTATTAGGAATGAAGGAAGAAATCAAGGAACTAGTGGATATCTATTGTGATAACACAAGTGCAATCAATATATGAAAAAATTGTGTGATGTACATAAAGAAAAATCACATTTCAATCAAGTGTCATTTCTTAAGGGAACTGGTTCAAGACAACAAGGTGAGAATTGAATATGTGAACACCAAGGAGCAGATAGTAGATATATTTACTAAGGATTTACCTAAGGATGCATTTAATTATCTAAGAGGTAAAATAGGGGTTATTCCCCTATCTAATGATCACTAAACAAAAATATAGTGAGTTATCAATCAAGCTTCATTGAAGATCTAACAATTTGATGTAGATTATCACACTTCAAGTGTGAAATGAAGAGAATATTACATATGAATTAGTATAAAAGGTACATAACAACTTCAGAATTTGTATCCTTTGGCATTTGATGAAAAAGAGGGAGAGTTAAGTGTTAAAAAGGAAGAGTGAGGGAAAATTCAATGTAAGAGAAAATGAGAGATTTTTCTATCTGAAAAGAAAGATATTTAAATGAGAAAATACACAAAAAGGAGGGAGAAAATGATAATAATTTCCATTGGAGTGTTGATAGTGGAAGCAATTGAGAGAAATCCCAACAAAATCTTAGAGGTGGTTGGTATGAATGATAATTAGAATGAAACTAAGGATATTAGTCAATTTCCCATACTCTTATCAATTTACGTTAACATGTTCTATATCCATCTATTCCAAAGAGGGAGTTTATTGCAAAAAATTATTCAATTTTTTGTTGTCACTCATGTTACACAAATGTTAGTATTAATCGAGTAATGAAGAATTTATATTATTAATCAAGCATTCAATCTTAGTGTCGATTGATTGACATAAGATTGGATTTGTGTAATAATTAATTGATATAAGATGACTATTTGGGTGGTTATTAATTATTTGGAAGGGTATTGATGCTTACTTGACTTAGCTTATGATATATAAGAAAGGTCAAGTTGTGATGATAAATTGTAAAAGTGGAATATGAATCAGATGAATATGTGAGCAAAGGAAAAGGAAGAGTAGGAAAATGTAGAAGATAAGATGCAAAGAACGTTGGATTAGGAAGGATCTAGAAGTCAAGCTAGAATAGAGATACAAATCAACAGAGTTAGTTTCTTTATAAATCAGGTAAAAATTTTGTTACCTTCTAGCCTTTGTACTAGTAATGAAATCTCTTAATAGAGTTAATAGTCATATTGTAAATCCCCTAACAAGGTGACATTTCAAGATTGAAGTGTTTGAAGACCTCTAACCAAGTCACTCCTAACAGTGTGATCTAAATCCTATAACAAGGTCATACTTAATAGTATATATTATAACCTTTAACAAGGTTATCTTCTAACAAAGCTTACTTCATAAGAGTGAAAATTATTGTAACTAGTTGCCTGGTGTAGACACCTAAAAACCTTTAGCAAATAAAGTATTTTTATTTTCTGAAAAATTACTGATGAAATCATCATTTATTAATTAATTAATTATTTAATTTATTTATTTATTTTTATGCCATTAAATCCCTTTATCTTAATTAAAAATATTTAATTAAGGAATCCCTCCCAAAAATGTTTAAATCTTATTTAAACATTATTTCCTTATTTATTAATTATTTAATTAATAAATTGACCAAAAAACTCAAAAT
This sequence comes from Cupressus sempervirens, assembly GCA_028749045.1. Taxonomy (NCBI): domain Eukaryota; kingdom Viridiplantae; phylum Streptophyta; class Pinopsida; order Cupressales; family Cupressaceae; genus Cupressus; species Cupressus sempervirens. The sequence continues at coordinate 640,888,198 of CM053787.1, read as the reverse complement.
AAATAAATAAATTTATTTTTTGCCCAAAACTTGGCCAATTTCCTTAAGACCACTAACCTCTTCCAAAATCTTCTAATCCTTCTTTAATTTTTATTAAAGGCTAATCCCATCATTTCCTACCCCTAATCCCAACTCAAAATATTTAATTAAGATTAAATATTAATCCTCATGTTTATTAAAAAAGTTTTAATAAATATCTCCTCAACCCAAACCCTTGAAATAAATAAAACTTTATTTATTTCTTAAAAATCTAATTTATCCTCATTCTAAGAAGTTCTAGACTCTTCTAGAAAGTCTTCATCCTCATCTTAGGAAATTCTAGAGTATTTTAGAAAGTCTTTATCCTCATCCAAAGTCTAGACTCTTCTAGAAGATGTCTTTAAACCTAATCCTAATCCCCTCCTAACCTTGTCACATTCCCTAAAAATGGGTTAAGACTTACTAACCCAAGCCAAAGTTAACAAATATCTCCTCCTTCACCCACCCTCATTAAATGCCATCCACTTGCCTATCCCTAAGCTAATCCTAAACTATCCTAATCCATCCTCTAATCATTTGCACAATCTTAAGCAAGCTTAGAACTTTCCTAATCAAGACCAAGTCGAAATTCCTCTCATCTCCTTCAAAATATATCAACCATAAAACATTATGAAGCCCATTAGGCCATAAATGACTCTTCCAAGCCCGTTTATTGCTCTTACAAGCCATTATGAGGGTCTTTATGAAGATTTTATCCCTTGAGCCTCCTTTTTTGAGTCATCCTTCCCCTTTCCTCCATCCTCTCACCCTATGACATGTGTCACACTCTGATTGGTTGTAAGGAAGAACAATCCATGTGCTCTCCTCTCATGCAATCTGAGCTCTCCATGAGCTTTTTCCCATCCTTGCATCTTAGCCCTCAATCCCTCAAGCCTCTTGCCTATAAATTGGATCCTTCCCCTTTGCAAAATAACACAATCCATAAAGTAAATTCATAATGCCATTTTAAGAAGCCATTTTACATCAAAACCGTACTCACACCCAAATTCCAACTCCATTTGAAGCCCTTTTTGAAGCATAAGCTTGAGCATACATCCTATCTATTTAGACAAAGCCACTCAACAAGAGAGCTTCTCATTGAGAGAGTCCATTAATGGCTCATATTCTCAATTGAGATTTCATCTTAGTCTATCTTGAAGTTTATGAATTTTGTTTAGTTTATAGAAACTTTATTTAAATTTGGTTTCTATTAGCATACTAACAGTGCTCATATACATTTTGGCACGCCCGGTGGGACCCCGCATGGGTCATCTTGATTAGCTTTTTTAGTCAAGTTTTGTATGTCATTTGCTAATTTTGGCTAATTTTGTTTGTTTTTGTGATTGGTAGGATTGTATAAATTAGTTTTGTAGGTCCACATGAGCATGAAAAAGACAAAGGAACTCATAATCTATCTCATAGTGTTTGCAGATTTTTCAAGCTTATAGGTGGACAAAGCACTTGGAATTCTTCTTCCTCTTCTTGTCTATATTCTTCTTATTCCATCTACTTCTTCTTCTTCTTCTTGTGGGAGATCTTGGCCATTTTTTTTGAAGGAAGCAAAATCATACACACTTCTTTTTAGTGCTTAAAATGAACCCCTAAATCATACTTAAATCCATTAAAAACTAAAAATTTGCAAAAAAAAAAAAAAAGCCTTTTAACGAGTGAAACTAAACCAATTCAATCATTTGCATCCTTGCAACATCAAGGTTTTAGATGCATTCATGCAAAATTAGGAACACTTCATTTTTGGAAATTTAAAAAAAATTCAAGTTTCCATTTCAAAAGGTTCAAAATCAACACTAAGTGCACACTAAAATCTAAGTCAAACTCAAAGCATCAATCAAGGATAAAATGAACCTCATTTGCAAATAATTTAAAGTTCTTTTAAAAATCTCATGAAAACTAAGAGTCCTAAATGGTTGCCAAAAATTTTCCTAAAAGCTTTGTTATTTGTTCCAAACAAATGTCTTGTTGCAAAATCTTGAATGTTTCTTTGGTTTTTCATGCATCAAAACAATCTAGGAATATCATTTTTGGGCTTAAAATATGCAAACTAGAACACAAAATCTTGAATGAAAACCAAAGTCCAAAGAGTCATTTTCACTTTTGAGTCCAAAACAATCTTGAATGATCTAAGGTTAAAACAAATCACTTCAAAGTTCTTAAAACAACACACAAAATCTCAATCTTGAATGCTCAAAGGAAAAAACTTGAATGTTTAATCACTTGTCTTTGAATGCATGTTTCTAAAAACACTCTTGAATGCCATGGATTAAAATCAAATTTTCCTTGAATTCATGATTAAAACAAAAAATCCAATCTTGAATGCCAAGGATCAATTAACCATTGCAATATCAAACACTTCATTTGGAGCTTCTAAAATTGAACAAAACAAATCTCTTTTCCACATGCAATTTAGGTAAAGTTTGATTTTTGGAGATTTAAGAAAATTTGTTAAGTTAAATACAAATTTGCAAAAATCAATTTTAATAGTTCCTTGGACTCACCTCTTTTCTAATCACCCATCAATTCAACCATTGGTTGCAATCTCAGCACCATTTATGGGGATGGGTCTACTTGAAAAAGGTGTTAAATGTTCCACAATCTAAATGTTCCACAATCCAACTCACTCACTTGGTCTTTGAACATTTGCTTTAACTTTATCAAAAATTTTAAATGACCAAAACTCTAAATTAAATCGATCACACTTCAAGTTTGGGCACTAAAATTGAACAACTATTGATGTGGAGGGCCTCCGGGCGCATGCTTGAAATTGAATCTCACACATCTTTGTTTTGGGCTTAAAAACAAAATCACACCAACTCTTGAATGCCTTAAAGAAAATTAATCGATACTTGACATGGAGGGCCTCCGGGCACGCGGGTTTACTTTTTTGTTGACCCTAACTCTTCTTCTTGTATTCATTCTTCGCTCGATTTTACTTTGTTGGTGCATTTCAAAGTTGGAATTGAACATTGTCTCTTAAACATGAGTGCTTGCAAAGTCTAGATCAATACACATAAGAGTCAGTTGGTAAAAAAAATAAGCGTGTATTTTAGCTCAAGGTCATCCAAGTCTTCTCTCCCCTTGTCATCTTTTGAGGCCATCTTGGGTGCATAAGATTAGGATCCAAAACCTTGTTTCTTTTTAGGAGACCTACTTGGGGATTTCATCACCCCTTGGACGACCTCAACTCCAGCGTCCTGGCGGAGTATAAGAATCAGGAGGTGAATCAAAAGACACCTCTCTTGGAATCAAGATTTTTGTCACTCAAGCTAAGCCTCAAGGAACTTTATACCCTTGAGAAGTGAAAGAGGATTAGTGGGTTACTGCTCCTCTCGGCTGTGTGACATCTTGTTGGTTTCATCTACGGATTTGGGCCTCACATACCTTTGGGTATATTGAGGACTCCCTAGCTAAACTAATTGTTAGCCTTGTAGACAACCATCTAGAGTGTTAATGTGTTTGAAGTGACTGATTGAAACATTTGTAAAACATACACACTCCTCAGCGCAAGTATCACATTCTGAGAATCAAAAACTTCTATCTGGTTGTTCCTATCTATTGCTTGCTTTTTTATTTGTTGAATGAATGTTTGCCAAACTTGGTCAATCCTAGCTTAGGGTACACTTAGCGTAGTCACTTCCTATTCCAGACGTTGAACAAGTTGAAGCAAAATAACTGAGGTCTCTCAAAGCCAAGCAGATTCAAGAATTGATGTTAGAGCAACCCAAACCCAAACAAAAGTTCCACAAAGTTAAACTCAAACCATCTCAGGCATACCAAGAACTTTCAGCCAAGAGAAAGGAACTAACACCAAATCCTCGAATTGCCAAACTCCATAAAGCAAGGGATAAAGCTACCAACAAAGCACTTCAGGAGGCCTAGTTAGAGCGCAACATCAAATTTAGCCAACATCCAGGAGTTAATCCTGCTTGTGCCTTACCAACTAGTCATGATTTCTATGATTAGACACCCTTGTTTCTCCACACCTTCTTGGATAAGCTTCACCTTAGAGTCATCTTTGTAGAAAAGTCAGCCATCTTAGGTTATCCCCTTAAGCATTATTAGCTCATCCATCTCATTTAGGACCAAACCATCTAGCCAGCAATCCAAAATCTTCACATGCAAGCCTTCAAAAATTGTTGTCACCTTGCTAAAAGTTTGTCATTCCTAAAATCTTTCAAAACCACCAATCTCACCAAGGTTATCCCTTTGAAAAAGCTTTGTCTAGGGTAATCTAGCTTTTCCACTTGTTATCCCTCATCACCTTGAGCTAAAGGTTGGGATCCACAAGTGGTCAATCTCATGTTCTTCCTAAAGGATCATCAGTTTATCCTTAAGTTGACACAATCACCACCAAGCTTGCACATAGGAAAGTAGACCTTTTGTGCTTTGGCAACATATCTTTGAAGTTAGAATCCCCAACCTAATCCTTCTTAAGTTTTTTTCATATAGTTTTACCTCAACCTAGGAAATCATTTGCATAGAAAAGCCTTCCTCCCTTTTGCATCCACCAGAATTTGTTGCATCTCATCCCTAGGAGCATTTTTCATGCCACCCATCACTCGCTTAGCCAAGAAGAAAGAAACTATGGAGCCCTATCATTTGGATTGAACAGCCTCACCCCCCTTGAGCACTCAGCCATCCTTTAGCCCAGAGAAAGCTATGCCATCATCTACTGACATTGAAGCTTTCATGAACCAACCAAGAAATGCAGTATTGGTAAATGCCATTATAGACAAGAACAAAGAGACAATCATGGCTAATTTTTGAAGGGACAATGTAGGAACCTTTGACTTTGGAAGACCCCCTCCATTATCAAATCCATCTCACCCATTGTTTGGGTAGCTACCACCACCCATAGGCTCTTATGATCCAAATTATCCACAATATAGGCCAAAAGAAGAGCCTCCAGCCAATCCATATGATCCAACAGACCCAAACATACCATCATCCACCCAAGTTGAAATATCCATGCCACAAGCCAACCCAGCCACCACCACTCCATCCTTGGTTCATACCTCTCTGCTCCAAACCCCCTTTACCCAAAACACCTCATCGTTCACACCCTTCACTATTGTTGTTGCTGCTCCCCAACCCAGCCTTCCAAATCCACCCATCTCCCAAATCAGTGCTAGCATCTTTGGCCAACCTCAGCAATATACAACAGGGATGCCACCCATGGGGCCAAGTAATCAACCTTTCATCACCCCCAGCTTGTTCACCACAGCCTAAAGCACAATCCCATCATTTCCATTAGGTCTTGGGAGCTCAGTGCCATCAGCCACAAATCCACAAGCTAGTACCCTCACTCCACAAAGCTATCAAACCCCACATGCTACTACCAATGTTCTGCCCAACTCTCAAGTGACCCAAGCTCCCACCACCACTCTACCAAGCTTCCAAATCTAGCCACCAAGCTATCAAACCCCATCAATTCCATTTCCTAGCTTTCAATTCCCACCACCTCCACCACCAACTAATCCATTACCTCCTATTACCAACTACTTTTCAATGCCACTTCTCGGAGGTAACCCACCAATCTAGCCAACCACCAATTATTTGCAAGTACCATCCCAAATGGGGGCACAGCTCACATACCTTGGTCAAACCCCACAAGCCCCCCGATCCTTTCCCCAAGCTTCACAACCATCTTATACCTTACCTCCACAAAGAAATTCATTTATCCCGTAGCCAGCTTATGTTCCTCAATCCCAACCTCAAATCCCATATCAACAGCAAGCGCCGCAGCACATGCAACACTATGCGCCACCTCCCCCTCAGCAAACTGTCATCCACCATGCAGCTGCCCAAACAATGTACAATCCCTATCAGCAAATCCCTTACAACCATCCATATTTAGTGACCCCATCTAGTGCATACCTACCTCAAGGCACTCCTACATTGGGGGCACCCCAGCCATCACCCACTAATTCAAAATGGGAAGCCATAAAAATAGCTTTGAAGAACATCCAAGAGGGAAATGATCCAAAAACTTTCAAGTTTGAGAATGTGTGCCCTTACCCATTTGACACAGCCATTACCATGACACCATTCCCCAAGCATTTTGAGACACCCAAATTTGACAAATTTAGAGGAGAAGGAGACCCTGTCACACATATCAAAGAATTTTACATGCACTGCCAAGAAGTGGCATACGATGACGTCTTCCTCTTGCGTCTCTTTCCCAAAAGCTTGGCCGGACCAGCTCTTGAATGGTTTTATAGAATCCCCTATGGCACAATTAAATTTTTTGCTGAATTATCTGAGGCATTTGTAGCCCAATATGCCCATCTTGTTGAAACAGAGCTATCAGTAGTTGATCTCGTCCACACCAAGCAAAAAGGTAGAGAAAGCGTTCTCGAATATTTGCAAAGATGGCAAACCCTTACCACCCACATATCTTGCACCTTGCTAGAGTGCCATTTGGTGAAAATGTTTATTGATAATGCCCATCCTAGCTTGGCTCACCACATGACCATGAACTATTTGCAGACCTACAAAGATATCAAAGAGAATGGAATGATCCTTTAGCAAGGACTCATTAAGGATGGTGTGGTCAAGATTTACAAGGAAGCCAACCAAAATCAATCACATTCCAATGAAAAGTCTAAGTATTGGAACAAAAACAAGCATGTTGCAACAGATGGCATCACTGACACCAGACATGTGAATATTATTGGTCCTTCTCACAACCAGTCCAACCCACCCTATCAACCAAACAATCAGCAAGCTATCAACTACCAACAGCAGAATAAGCACAGCTATCAAAACCACAATCCAAGACCAAAATTTCAAGGGTCTAGCAATCAAGCTAATGCCATCAATGCAATTGTAGGACAAAAGCCTAGATTCCAACCTAAACCTAGAAATTGTACACCCCTTGGTGAGCCATTGCATGTTATTTTTGAGAAATTAGTCAAGGAAAACCTCATCAAATTTCCTCCTACCCAGCAAATTGACCCAAGCCAATCCAAAGTTGCATGGTACAAAGACAATGAGTACTGCAAATTTCATAGGGTAAAAGGTCACACTACCCTCAGATGCATGAAACTGAAAGACTATGTGTAGGACCTCATTGATTGGAGGGAACTCACTGTTGGTGCCCAAACCTCTCCCAATGCAGGCTTACAGATCTATCAAAATTCTTTTCCTCCTCACAATAATCAAAATCTTGGAAAAGCACCTATCCAAACCAACAACGACAACACCAACAACTGTCAGCCAAACCAACAGCATGGGAAGAACAATGACCACACTTCATCCTATATAGACTATGGTAGCCTTATAGGTTGTATATCTGAGAAAGAGCCTTCTGTCAATGTTATCAATATCTAAGGACCAAACAATGAGTGTTCAGTCACCAGTCGAAGAGCCCAATTTAACATCGCAGGCCCACCCATTTCACTAACACCATCAGCTCCATCAAAAAGCCAGTACAATATCTTGGAACACCTTGGGAACATGCCAGCCCAAATCTCCATTTTAGACCTTCTTCGCACTATTCCTATGTACAAGAACATCCTTGACAGTGCTCTCATAGAATCCCATGTCCCTTTTGATATCAATGCTACTAATTTTCATAATCTTGTTGGGCACCTTTCATCCTCATGTGCCCTATCGTTCAAACCCACCGACATACCAGTGGTCGAGCCAAATCACACCCTTTCACTTCGCATAGCCATCATGGTATCCAATTTTTCCGTGAAAAGAATAATGATAGATAATGGATCAGCCTTGAATATTTGCACCCTAAAATTCATAAAACAAGCTGGGTATACTGAGGCAGATATCATCAGTGAGGTTATCACCATCAAAGCTTATGACAACTTGGATAGAACCACAGAAGGAACTATTTTGCTGCCAATCAAGGTTGGGCCAGTCATCCAAGAAACACTCTGCCATGTTATTGATCTAAACCTACCATTCAACATCCTCCTCGGTCGCCCATGGATTCATGCCATGAAATTCGTTCCATCCACTTACCATCAATGCGTCAAATTTCCACATCAAGGCACTGAGGTAACCATCCATGCCGATCCAGAACCCTTTGCTTACTGCAATGTGGTTGAAGCTTCATATACAAACCATTGTCGTAGAATTGATATTGGCACATCCATCACTAGCTCATCCCACACTTGTAATGACCTAGAAACCATCCTCACCTCTACCCTGTCTACCGTGAAGATCAATAACAAGGGCTGTGGAGAGTATAGTCTGTCGAATGCATTTGCTTTTGGGGCACTCCCACTTGATCCACATGCCCATGGATGACCAAAATATCACAAAGCTAAGGAGATTCTACCTCCTCAATACAAACAGTTTGGCCCAACAACCTTTGTATCCTCGAAAATCCCTCTTCATGAGGAGCTCACTCCAGATATCAACAATTGGTTACATAAGGATGCACCTGAAAGGAATCAAGCATGCATTGATCACTTCAGCCAAAAGTATCCCCAAGAACATAAGCTCATCACTGACAAATGGAACTATCAAGGTGGTGGTCTAGGACCAGAAGAAAGAGGCATGCAGTGCCCCATCGACGCACACAAGTGGGAATCGAAGTCAAGTCTTGGCTTTGGCATACCCACAACTGAAGGCACCAATACAAACGGTCACGCTTTTTTGAACATTCACCGTGACCTTGTTGAAATCAAAGACATTCTTGAGGAAGTTGAAAAGAGAGCCTACGATGATATCCTAGACCAAATCTCCCTCGGAGACTCTATTCTCCAAGAACTATCCATCCACCTCATTGACCTACCACTCGCCCATCCACAACTCATAGATTCGGACCAGCCAAGTGTCATACACATTGATGAGTTCACATCAGAGGAAGCACTTTTGAGATTCATGGGAGTTGAAACACCTCACAAGAAAACAAAGCCAGATTCTACCTATATCTACAAGCTAGATCCCAAGGGGTATTTTGGAGAAAATCCCCAACCTAGTTTCGATACACCCAAAACTAGAACTAAGGTGAATCTGAAACTAGCTAAGGCAGCAAAGAGAACCCCTCAGCAAGAACATCCAGAGCCACAAGCAGATCATGAGGATTTAGCATTACCTCCTCAAGATAATCGACTAGAGATATCTTCTATTCTAATTGAGGATACTAGGGAAGTCAACATTGGTTCTTCAGAGATCCCTAGGCTTGTTCACATTGTTGCATCCCTATCACAAGACCAAGCTGATCTCCTCTTTGAGGTCTTAAGAGACAAGATTGGCTAATTCACATGGTCATATTAGGACATGCCAAGGCTTGATCCAAAGCTTGTAGTTCATCATCTTGCAATCAATCCACAGATCAAGCTCGTCAGACAAAAGCTTAGAAAAATGCACCCCAATTTGGCATTATTGGTCAAAGCTGAGTTAGAAAGAATGTTCGCTGCTAAGGTTATCTAACCTATCGACTATTCAGAGTGGATCTCCAACATGGTCCCTGTCACTAAGCCTTTTGGTGACATCAGAATCTGCACTGATTTCAGAGATCTTAACAAAGCTTGTCCAAAAGATGATTTTCCCTTGCCCAAAATAGATATGATTGTAGATCTTACAGCTGGACATGAAATTTTGTCCCTCATGGATGGATTTTCTGGGTATAATCAAATCAAGATTTGAGAAGAGGATTAGATTAAGACAACATTCACTACCCCTTGGGGAACCTTTTGCTACAACATGATGCCTTTTGGCCTAAAGAATGCTGGGGCTACCTATCAAAGAGCTATGACAACCATTTTTCATGATCTCATCCATAGCATTTTGGAGGATTATGTGGATGATATCTTGGTCAAGTCTCATACCTTCATGGATCATCTTGCTGACCTGGAGAAAGTCTTTGATAGCTTAGTCAAATATCATCTCATGCTGAATCCCAAGAAATGTGTCTTTGGGGTCACATCTAGCAAGCTTCTAGGCTTTATAGTTTCTAAACGAGGTATAGAGATTGACCCCAAGAAGGTCAAGGCTATCTTAGACATGCCTCCTCCCCAGACACTATGACAGCTTCGTTCTCTTTAGGGAAAGCTTTAATCTATTTGGTGCTTCATCTCCAAGCTTGCAGATAAGTGTACACCATTTTCACATTTACTGAAGAAGGATGAGAACTTCAAGTGGGATCCTTTATGTCAGTGCAGCTTCTGCCATCTCAAGCAGTATCTCATCAATCCCCCTATCTTGGTTCCACCAGTTCCTGGTCATCCCCTAATTTTGTACATATCAGCAACACCTACTTCTCTAGGGGCACTTCTCGCACAGCTCGATGACTACAGTAGAGAAAGAGCCATGTACTACATCAGTAGAACCCTAGTTGGTTATGAAATCAATTACACTCCTATGGAAAAAGCTTGTTTGGCAGTTGTTTTCTCAACTCAAAAGCTTTGCCATTACATGCTAAGTCATACCATCCAACTAGTCTCCAGGATTGACCCTCTTAAGTATATGCTCTCCAGAACAACACTTATAGGCCGTTTGGCCAAATGGGTTATGCTCCTTAGCAAATTTGACATCCAGTATGTGGATAGAAAGGCAATCAAAGGGCAAGCTATAGTAGATCACCTAGCTGATGCACCTCTAATAGATGCTTATCCGTTGATCACAGAATTTCTAGATGAGCATATCTGTCTAATTGAAGAATAACCCCCATTGAAACTTTATTTTGATGGTTCATACACATCTCATGGATCAGGGGCAAGAATATTGTTGGTCACACCTCAAGGAGATTACATTCAAAAAGCCTTCAAGCTATAATTCCCTAGCACCAACAATATAGCTGAATATGAGGCCCTCATAGTAGGATTAAAGATAGCTACAGAATGGAACATTGATGAGCTACAAATCTTTGGCGATTCTTAGCTCATCATCAAGCAAGCCCTAAATGAATATCAAACCAAAGATGAAAAGCTATTACCCTACAAAGAGCTAGTTGATCAGCTAACCCAACATTTTACAAGGCTTCAGTTTACACAATTGCCTCTAATATAGAACAAAGCAACAGATGCTATGGCTACTATAGGCTCACTCTTGGAAATTCCCCAAGTAGCTACACAGTATGAGTTTTTAGTGGAGCAGCTCCTCACACCCGCCTATGCGAATGAGGATTCAAACTGTGTTTGTATCTTGGTTGGTCCCCAATCCCCTTGGTACTATGAGATTCACGCTTACCTTAATGATGGTATCATATCCCCTCACCTCACACGTACCCAATGCCAGAACCTCATCCAAAAATCATCGCACTATGTTATCATAGCCAATACCCTATATCGTCGGGGTTATCACGATACTCTCTCTCAATGTTTAGACCAAAACGAGGCCGCGATGGTGTTAAAGGAAGTACACTCTAGACTTTATGGTGCCCACATGAGTGGTATTGTCCTAGCATGACAAATCCTTAGAGCAGGCTACTATTGGCCTACCATTGAAGAAGACTCTTGTGACTTTGTTAGAAAGTGTCTCCCATGTCAGCAGCATGCAAATCTTGTGTACGCTCCAGCACAGGATCTACAGCCTATTGCACCACCTTGGCCTTTCACTTGTTGGGGCCTTGATCTAGTTGGAACTATCACACCCCTCTCATCTGATGGACATAAATGGATAATAACAGCTACAGACTATTTCACTAAATGGGTGGAAGCAGTCCCCCTACTCTCAGCTACAGGAGTTCAGGTCTCCAAGTTCATCTTGTACCACATTGTTTGCTGCTTCGGCATCCCATCCACCATCTTCACCGACCACGGAGGTAACTTTGAAAATCTCAACATGGAAGAATTATCCACTTCCCTCTACATCCATCACCACTTTTCTAGCCCATATTTCCCACAAGGTAATGGCTAGGCAGAGGCAACTAACAAAACCCTCCTCAAAATCCTAAAGAAAGTTGTCAATGATTCTGGCCGTGATTGGCACCTACAAATAAATCCAGCCCTATGGGCCTATCAAACTTCCTTCCATACATCCACAAGCACAACTCCATACTCCCTAGTCTATGGTGTTGAAGCGGTACTACCTATAGAGGTTGAACTTCCCTCCTTGTGCATATCTTTGCAAGGGAAAATATCAGATGAAGAATACAGAGTAGCTTAGCCCACCCAGCTAGATCTCTTAGACGAGAAGCGATAACAAGCCTATGATCATCTCACAGTCTATCAAACTCATATCAAAAGGAATTTCAACAAGAAGGTGCTTCCATGACACTTTCAACCAGGTGACATGGTCCTCAAAGAAAACATGAAAGTCCAAGCAGATTGAGAAAACAAAGGCAAGTTTGAACATACATGGCTTGGTCCTTATGTTGTCACTACTTCCTTTGGCTCCAAAGCCTATCAGCTATCTACACCGAAAGGAGAACTCTTGAATGATCCTACTAACATCATTCATCTCAAGAATTTCTATGCTTGAAGATCCTTGGTATACCCAGCTTTTGAAAAATACAAAAAAAAAATAGTAAAGAGAAATAAGCTTCACAACCATCTTATACCTTACCTCCACAAAGAAATTCATTTATCCCACAACCAACTTATGTTCCTCAATCCCAACCTCAAATCCCATATCAACAGCAAGCCTCGCAACACATGCAGCACTATGCACCACCTCCCCCTCAGCAAACCATCATCCACCATGTAGCTGCCCAAACAATGTACAATCCCTATCAGCAAATCCCTTATAGCCATCCATATTCAATGGCCCCATCTAGTGCATACCTACCTCAAGGCACTCCTACATTGGGGGTACCTTAGCCATCACCCATTAATTCAGAATGGGAAGCCATGAAAATAGCTTTAAAGAACATCCAAGAGGGAAATGATCCAAAAACTTTCAAGTTTGAGAATGTGTGACCTTACCCATTTGACAAAGCCATTACCATGACACCATTCCCCAAGCATTTTGAGACACCCAAATTTAACAAATTTATAGGAAAAGGAGACCCTGTCACACATATCAAAGAATTTTACATGCACTGCCAAGAAGTGGCATATGATGACATCTTCCTCTTGCATCTCTTTCCCAAAAGCTTGGCCAGACCAGCTCTTGAATGGTTTTATAGAATCCCCTATGGCACAATTAAAAATTTTGTTGAATTATCTAAGGCATTTCTAGCCCAATATGCCCATCTTGTTGAAACAGAGCTATCAGTAGTTGATCTTGTCCACACCAAGCAAAAAGGTGGAGAAAGCCTTCCCGAATATTTGCAAAGATGGCAAACCCTTACCACCCGCATATCTTGCACCTTGCAAGAGCACCATTTGGTGAAAATGTTTATTGATAATGCCCATCCTAGCTTGGCTCACCACATGACCATGAACTGTTTGTAGACCTACAAAGATATCAAAGAGAAAGGAATGATCCTTGAGCAAGGACTCATTAAAGATGGTGTGGTCAAGATTTACAAGGAAGCCAACCAAAATCAATCACATTCCAATGACAAGTCTAGGTATTGGAACAAAAACAAGCATGTTGCAATAGATGGCGTCACTAACACCAGACATGTGAATATTGTTGGTCCTTCTCACAACCAGTCCAACCCACCCTATCAACCAAATAATTAGCAAACTATCAACTACCAATAGCAAAATAACCACAGCTATGAAAACCACAATCCAAGACCAAACTTTCAAGGGTCTAGCAATCAAGCTAATGCCATCAATGTAGCTGCAGGACAAAAGCCCAGATTCCAACCTACACCTAGAAACTATACACCCCTTGGTGAGCCATTGGATGTCAGTTTTGAGAAATTAGTCAAGGAAAACCTCATCAAATTTCCTCCTACCCAGCAAATTGACCCAAGCCAATCCAAAGCTGCATGGTACAAAGATAATGAGTACTGCAAATTTCATAGGGTAAAAGGTCACACTACCCTCAGATGCATGAAATTGAAAGACTATGTGCAGGACCTCATTGATCAGAAGAAAATCACTATTGGTGCCCAAACCTCTCCCAATGCAGGCTTACAGATCTATCAAAATGCTTTTCCTCCTCACAACAATCAAAATCCCGAAAAAACACCTATCCAAACCAACAACAACAACACCAACAACCGTCAACCAAACCAATAGCATGGGAAGAACAATGACCACACTTCATCCTATATAGATTATGGTAGCCTTATAGGTTGTATATCCAAGAAAGAGCCTTCTGTCAATGTTATCAATATCCAAGGACCAAACAATGAGTGTGCAGTCATCACTCGAAGAGCCCGATTTAACATCGCAAGCCCACCCGTTTCACCAGCACCATCAGCTCCATCAAAAAGCTAGTACAATATCTTGGAACACCTTGGGAACATGCCAGCCCAAATCTCCATTTTAAACCTTCTTCACACTAGTCCTGTGTACAAGAAAATCCTTGACAGTGCTCTCATAGAATCCTATGTCCCTTCTGATATCAATGCTACTGATTTTTGTAATCTTGTTGGACACCTTTCATCCTCATGTGCCCTATCATTCAAACCCACCGACATACCTGTGGTCGAGCCAGATCACACCCTTTCACTTCGCATAGCCATCATGGTATCCAATTTTGCCATGAAAAGAGTAATGATAGATAATGGATCAGCCTTGAATATTTGCACCCTAAAATTCATAAAACAAGCTGGGTATACTAAGGCAAATATCATCAGTGAGGTTATCACCATCAAAGCTTATGACAACTTGGAAAGAACCACAGAAGGAACTATTTTGCTACCAATCAAGGTTGGGCCAGTCATCCAAGAAACACTCTTCCATGTTATTGATCTAAACCTACCATTCAACGTCCTCCTCGATCGCCCATGGATTCATGCCATGAAAGCCGTTCCATCCACTTACCATCAGTGCGTCAAATTTTTGCATCAAGGCACTAAGGTAACCATCCATGCCGATCTAGAACCCTTTGCTTACTACAATGCAAGTTGAAGCGTCATATATAAACCATTTCCCTGGAATCTATATCCGCACATCCATCGCCAGCTCATCCCACACTTGTAATGACCCAAAAACCATCCTTGCCTCTACACTATCTACCGTGAAGATCAATAACAAGGGCTATGGAGAGTATAGTCTGTCAGATGCATTTGTTGTTGGGGCACTCCCACTTGATCCACATGCCCATGGATGACTGACAAATCACAAAGCTAAGGAGATTCCACCTCCTCGATACAAACAGTTTGGCCCAACAACAAGCTTTGCTCTCTTCAGGGAAAGCTTCAATCCGTCCGGCGCTTCATCTCCCAGCTTGCAGATAAGTGTACACCATTTTCACATTTACTAAAGAAGGATGAGAACTTCAAGTGGGATCCTTTATGTCAGCGTAGCTTCGATCAGCTCAAGCAGTATCACACTAATCCCCCTATCTTGGTTCCACTAGTTCCTGGTCATCCCCTAATTTTGTACATATCAGCAATGCCTACTGCTCGAGGGGCACTTCTAGCATAGCTCAATGACTACGGCAGAGAAAGAACCATATACTACATCAGTAGAACCCTAGTTGGTTATGAACTCAATTATACTCCTATGGAAAAAGCTTGTTTGGCAGTTGTTTTCTCAACTCAAAAGCTTTGCCATTACATGCTAAGTCATACCATCCAACTAGTCTCCAAGATTGACCCTCTCAAGTATATGCTCTCCAGAACAGCACTTACAGGCCGTTTGGCCAAATGGGTTATGCTCCTCAGTGAAATTTCACATCCAGTATGTGGATAGAAAGGAAATCAAAGGGAAAGCTATAGTAGATCACCTAGCTGATGCACCTCTAATAGATGCTTATCCGTTGATCACAGAATTTCCAGATGAGCATATCTGTCTAATTGAAGAACAACCCCCATGGAAACTTTATTTTGATGGCTCATACACATCTCATGGATCAGGGGTTGGAATATTGTTGGTCACACCTCAAGGAGATTACATTCAAAAAGCCTTCAAGCTACAATTCCCTAGCACCAACGATATAGCTGAATATGAGGCCCTCATAGCAGGATTAAAGATAGCTGCAGAATGGAACATTGCTGAGCTACAAATCTTTGGCAATTCTCAGCTCATCATCAAGCAAGCCCTAAATGAATATCAAACCAAAGATGAAAAGCTATTACCCTACAAAGAGCTAGTTGATCAGCTAACCCAGCATTTTACAAGGCTTCAGTTTACACAAGTGCCTCGAATACTAAACAAAGTAGCAGATGCTATGGCTACTATAGGCTCACTCTTGGAAATTCCCCAAGTAGCTACACAGTATGAGTTTTTAGTGGAGCAGCTCCTCACACCTGCCTATGCGAATGAGGATTCAAACCGTGTTTGTATCTTGGTTGGTCCCCAATCCCCTTATTACCATGAGATTCATGCTTACCTTAACGATGGTATCATATCCCCTCACCTCACACGTACCCAACACCAAAACCTCATCCAAAAATCATCCCGCTATGTTATCATAGCCAATACCCTATATCATCGAGGTTATCACGATACTCTCTCTCGATGTTTAGACCAAAATGAGGCCGCGATGGTGTTAAAGGAAGTACACTCTAGACTTTGCGGTGCCCACACAAGTGGTATTGTCCTAGTGCGACAAATCCTTAGAGAATGCTACTATTGGTCTACCATTGAAGAAGACTCCTGTGACTTTGTCAGAAAGTGTCTCCCATGTCAGTAGCATGCAAATCTTGTGCACGCTCCAGCACAGGATCTATAGCCTATTGCACCACCTTGGCCTTTCGCTTGTTGGGGCCTTGATCTAATTGGAATTATCACACCCTTCTTATCTGATGGACATAAATGGATAATAACAACTACAGACTATTTCACTAAATGGGTAGAAGCAATCCCCCTAGTCTCAGCTACAGGAGTTCAGGTCTCCAAGTTCATCTTGTACCACATTGTTTGCCGCTTCGGCATCCCATCCACCATCTTCACTGACCACGGAGGTAACTTTGAAAATCTCAACATGGAAGAATTATCCACTTCCCTCTACATCCATCACCACTTTTCTAGCCCATATTTCCCACAAGGTAATGGCCAGGCAAAGGCAACTAACAAAACCCTCCTCAAAATCCTAAAGAAAGTTGTCAATGATTTCGGCCGTGATTGGCACCTACAAATAAATCTAGCCCTATGGGCCTATCAAACTTCCTTCCGTACATCCACAGGCACAACTCCATACTCCCTAGTCTATGGTGCCAAAGTGGTACTACCTATAGAGGTTGAACTTCCCTCCTTGCACATATCTTTGCAAGGGTAAATATCAAATAAAGAATACAGAGTAGCTCGGCTCACCTAGCTAGATCTCTTAGACGATAAGCAACAACAAGCCTATGATCATCTCATAGTCTATCAAACTCATATCAAAAGGAATTTCAACAAGAAGGTGCTTCCATGACACTTTCAGCCAGGTGACATGGTCCTCAAAGAAAACATGAAAGTCCAAGCAGATCGAGAAAAGAAAGGCAAGTTTGAACCTACATGGCTTGGTCCTTATGTTGTCACTGCTTCCTTTGGCTCCAGAGCCTATTAGCTATCTACACCGAAAGGAGAACTCTTGAATGATCCTACTAACATCATTCATCTCAAGAAGTTCTATGCTTGAAGATCCTTGGTATACCCAGCTTTTGAAAAATACAAAAAAAAAAATAGTAAAGAGAAATAAGCGTCCAATGGTGAAAACTTGGCAATTCAAGCGACTTGGATAGGTACCTTGGTGAAAACCTAGTAATTCAGGCACCTTGTGTACTAAGACTAATCCATTATCTATCACTATCCTATCCCTCATCCATTCACCCACCATCCCATAAAACACCTGCTTGTTCCCTTGGTGTTCCAACCAAATATCCAAAATCTAATGGAGCTTGTAAATACCTCCTGTACAGCTTTCAAAATCTTGTACCTCAGCTTGTAAAATCTTGTACCAAAGCTTGTATTATACCTTATAAATCTTGTACCATACCTTGTATATCCAAATTTTGTACCATATTCTAGCCTGTAAATAATCTTGTATCCTATCTTGTATACTATCACGTGCACACACAAAACCCAATTTTCACTTAAGCTTTTCGCAAACCATCTACCTATCCACCTATCACCTATTATAGACATCCCATCCTTCACAAAAATTTCCATCTCAAAAAAACCAAAACATGAACAAACTTTTACATTTGTAACATATCTTGGTCCATCAGCTTGTACATCCTCTTTAGC
Source organism: Cupressus sempervirens (assembly GCA_028749045.1). Lineage (NCBI taxonomy): Eukaryota > Viridiplantae > Streptophyta > Pinopsida > Cupressales > Cupressaceae > Cupressus > Cupressus sempervirens. The sequence continues at coordinate 640,870,016 of CM053787.1, read as the reverse complement.
TTAGTACCATTGTATCTATCCAGCGTTTGTGTCAGTTTGTCCTTGATCACCATCTTGCACCCATCGCACATCTTGGTTAGCTATTCCAATGCATCCTTTAGCTAGATTTCCTATCACCAAAGTGTTATCTTTCTTAGTTCAGCTTGCCAGATGCATCACTCATCCAAATCCACCAACTTAGGTGCTCTCTGATAGGTCCTTGCAGGATATAACTTTCCTCATGTCTGATCTTGGTCCGTTAGTACCTCGTCCTACCCATCTCGTTGGCAAATGGTTCTCTTTTGGATTTTTGCTTTCTTTTGATTTGGACTCTTCCCTGTTGGGTCTTAAAATATCTTTTCCAAGCAATCTCCTTTTTCCCTCCTCAAGGTTGCCACGATCTTCCATATCATGGTATACTGCGAATGGGGCAATCAAAGCGTAAGGTCTTGATCATGTCTTTTGCTTGTTTTCTTTTATGCTCGTGGATTACCCAGTGTCATTTCCACACTGCTTCCTCTGGGATTCATGTGTGATACTGGGGCAATCCTTGCGTGTTTGTTTTGAGTCAGTCAGTCCTCTGGACAGTTGGTGAAAAGGCCTTGATGTTCTTGGTAACCTTGGCAATTAACCAATAGTCCTATAGCAAATCTAGTGCTCAACTACATGGTGGTACTTCTCTTTGAAGTATCCCCCTGCTCAAAAAGCTTCAATGGTTTTCCTTCATCTCCATTATCCCCCATCCATATCTAACATCCGTCTCTCCTACCCCAGCTTATGCATCAGTACCTCTTTGAATCACTCCTCACCTGTAGCTTTAGGGATCCACAATCCTAGTCTTAGGGATCTACCAATCCAAATCAATCCACCAAGCCTCATCTTTCGAGATCCACAATCCTAGTCCTAGGGATCTCCGAAACCCATCTTTCGCCAATCTGACTCTTTGAAATCCTATTGCATTAGCTTTATAACCCCCTCATCCATCTCCCTATCCTGGATTCCTTTTTATAGAGCTCTGCTCCTTCATCCTCCACCTTCCCTAAAGTCTTAAGCTTGCTTCCTCTTGTGCATCTGATTATCCTTTATCATTCTCCCATAGTGAGAGTTTGAGTTAATTTAGCCCCTTCTCTTTGCCAATCTGAGTTTCCTTGCTCATCCAAGATTCTTGTACTTTTCAAGAAGCCATCAAGCCTCACTTTCTCTCCCCGCCACCTTCTTGAGGGGGCATCTCACAGTCCATTCTCTCCTCTTCTGCTCTAGCCTTGAGCATCTTATTTTCTTATCTTTGATGCCATGCCACTTGCGGCATCACATCAAAGAGGGGCAAAATGTAGACACCTAAAAACTTTTAGAAAATAAAGTATTTTTATTTTCTGAAAAATTCTTGATGACATCATCATTTATTAATTAATTAATTATTTAATTTATTTATTTATTTTTATGCCATTAAATCCCTTTATCTTAATTAAAAATATTTAATTAAAGAATCCCTCTCAAAAATGTTTAAATCTTATTTAAACATTATTTCCTTATTTATTAATTATTTAATTAATAAATTGACCAAAAAATCCAAAATAAATAAAAAATTTATTTTTTGTCCAAAACTTGGCCAATTTTCTTAAGACCACTAACCTCTTCCAAAATCTTCTAATCCTTCTTTAATTTTGATTAAAGGCTAATCCCATCATTTCCTACCCCTAATCCCAACTTAAAATATTTAATTAAGATTAAATATTAATCCTCATGTTTATTAAAAAAGTTTTAATAAATATCTCTTCAACCCAAACCCTTGAAATAAATAAAACTTTATTTATTTCCTAAAAATCTAATTTATACTCATCCTAAGAAGTTCTAGACTCTTCTAGAAAGTCTTCATCCTCATCCTAGAAAATTCTAGAGTATTCTAAAAAGTCTTTATCCTCATCCAAAGTCTAGACTCTTCTAGAAGATGTCTTTAAACCTAATCCTAATCCCCTCCTAACCTTGTCACATTCCCTAAAAATGGGTTAAGACTTACTAACCCAAGCCAAAGTTAACAAATATCTCCTCCTTCACCCACCCTCATTAAATGCCATCCACTTGCCTATCCCTAAGCTAATCCTAAACCATCCTAATCCATCCTCTAATCATTTGCACAATCCTAACCAAGCTTAGAACTTTCCTAATCAAGCCCAAGTCAAAATTCCTCTCATCTCTTTCAAAATATCTCAACCATAAAACTTTATGAAGCCCACTAGGCCATAAATGACTCTTCCAAGCCTTTTTATTTCTCTTACAAGCCATTATGAGGGTCTTTATGAAGATTTTATCCCTTGAGCCTCCTTTGTTGACTCATCCTTCCCCTTTCCTCCATCCTCTCACCCTATGACATGTGTCACTCCCTGATTGGCTGTAAGGAAGCACAATCCATGTGCTCTCCTCTCATGCAATCTGAACCCTCCATGAGCTTTTTCCCATCCTTGCATCTTAGCCCTCAATCCCTCAAGCCTCTTGCCTATAAATTGGATCCTTCCCCTTTGAAAAATAACACAATCCATGAAGTAAACTCATAATGTTATTTTCAGAAGCCATTTTACATCAAAACCATACACTCACACCCAAATTCCAACTCCATTTGAAGCCATTTTTGAAGCATAAGCTTGAGCATACATCCTATCTATTTAGACAAAGCCACTCAACAAGAGAGATTCTCATTGAGAGAGTCCATTAATGGCTCATATTCTCAATTGAGAGTTCATCTTAGTCTATCTTGAAGTTTATGAATTTTGTTTAGTTTGTAGAAGCTTTATTTAAATTTGATTTCTATTAGCATACTAACATTGCTCATGTACACCTGGTGGTTCTCCAAAATTGAGTTTCCATGTTAAATCTTGGTGTCATTTGTTTACATGTTATTTTCTCATGCTTTATGTTTCTGCAACTAAGTTACTAGAGGATAAAATAGATGAATAATCATAAGATTTATTTGTTAATCAAGTAACAATAATATTGTATTGTTAACCAAGTTGGACAGTATTGCATGATTAGTGAAAAGATTGAATTCACATCTAGGGACATGGAATTATTTTTTTGCTAACTTATTCACCCATCCCCTCTTAGTTACACTATTCATTTCCAATAGAATAATGTTTACTTTGTACTCTTAGGGAATTTACTATGCTTTTTGTAAAACTTACCTACTTTTATTTCTAACCCTATGTAGTTTTGTTTAAGATTTAGGGCACATTATTTTAATTATCATATTCTACTTGAACTCTATCACACAAATAAGCTATCTTGGTCTCAAAGTGCATCTAGGATTAAACTTTCAAATGAATTCAAAAAATATATCCAACATTTTTCATAGATAGCTAAATATCACATAGGCTCTAGTTAATAATGTATACTCATTTTAAATAGACCGAATACAAATTATTAGTGTAGGAATGATCATTTTGACTCAATTAAAATAATTTATTTGAAAGGCTCATGTGTATCACCCAAATATTTTTAATTTTACCATATAAATGGATTCTAACTTTTAAATGATAAATCCAAGAGATAGGTTACCAAGTGAATATTTTAAAATTTATGTTAGTGCACAATCATTGAATCATTAAAATCTAATGAAATATTAATGAAAAATGTGAAATCTAAATATGAATATTAACTTTGGATGACCCAAAAGTAATAATTCAAACACTCAAGAAAGGATCAACATACCAAAGTTGTTCACACCATGAAGACATTAAGGGTTATTGATATTCCTTGACACTCTACACAAACTTCAAATCCATTTTTAAAATGTAAAAATAATAGTTAGGATAACATTTTAAAGTGTGTTGATATGACATGTATAAATGTACTATCTTAAATTGGATAAACCTAAATTGATGGTTTAGAACATATTTAATGTGAGATCATCATCTCCTTGCATCTTTCCCCATTTCTTCCCCTTTCCTCTCCTTTATCCTAGATAGAATAGGGGTAAGACCAATTGATCCTCTTTAAAACTCCTATTTTTCATGGCGTAGAGATCAATGAAGGATCTAACTAGCTAGGTTGTCTTCTCTAATCCAATCATTCAAAATCTATTTCCTACATTATAAGAACTATATCTTAAATTTTGCACCTAATTTCTAGAATCTCGCACCTATTTTAGGATCTCAAGAGTTATCAAAAGTATTCACATTCAAGTGCTCAAGCATTTTCCTTCTTCTTATGATCTTTATTATGAGCTCCATAAGACCATCCACTTGATCTTCCACCATGACCTCTTCCAGTGTCCTCAAACTTCTTATTCATATTTTTCTCTACTACTAGGGAAAGCCAATATGCTTCTTCAATATTGTTCAACCAAAAAAATATTTTCTCTTAAATGCTTGGCATCAACTGATTAAGTTAGGGAGCAATGTTCTCCTTGTTAGCTTCCACATGACCTATTCTAATGAGGACTCAATAGAACTCATATCTATACTCCTGAATAGATCTTCCTACTTTGTTCTTAACCCTTGAATTTTTTTCAATAAATTAAAATCATAATGAATGATAATGAATTGTAATGGTGAGTGCACCAAGATGGTGTGAAAAAAGGGGGTATAAGTGGACACCTTTTTTATGAAATTAGGTAAAACCTGAACTTGGATGAGATATTTGTGGGGCATCCATGAAAAATGATAAGATGTGTTAAACATATAAATAGTAGTACTCTAAATCTACTTTCTAAACTACTAGAGATTTTATATAATGGATAAGATTAGGTGGGCCAAAACCTTCATACACAAAAATAGTTCCTAATTTTTTAGAAAACATAAAATAGTTTTTTTCATCTACAACACAAAAAAAGAAGTTATATTTAGTATTTTGCATATCCTTCTGGTAGGGTGATAGTTAAGAGTCATATATGTAAGTTGTGCATTATTTTAAAAAATTATGATGAGTATTTTTTTGTTATGGATTGTTGAATTGGCTACATTATGAAATTTTCATACCTGTTCATTTGTTGAGCATAACTTGCATCAAAATAATTAAAAATTAAATTATTATTTTAAAAAAGTGTATAGAATCAAGTCTAGAACAATAATATATAATTTATTTTATACTTCGATAAGTAAATAAATAGATATTAAAAAATGGTAGACATGTTTGTGAGGAATGTCAAGGCATTGGTAAAAGTAATTAAAGTTTACATTGTTAATATTGTCCAAAAATAGAAAAAATTATATGGTTAGAAAGATAAGAAGATGTGTAATATTATGGTAGTAGTTTTAGAGATACCCAATTCACCATTAGAAAATGTGATGAAGGCAAAGACAAGATTTCATCTTAGAGGATAAAAAATGTCTAAAGGAAAAAAAATTGAGGGAAAATCATCTCCCAAGCCTTTGGGTCATTTCCCTATGCTATTATCAAGCCATAACCTAGTCAGGTTTCTAGGATTAAAATAACCCAATTGGATTATGAAATGAAAAATTGCATTCAAAACATGACCGGGTTTTGAAGAACTAAAAGTTGGCTTTACTTTGAAGGCAATAACTTTCACATATAAAGTCTGATTAACTCCATTCAAAATTTGTTAGAAAGATATTGAAGATCTCTACATCATGATGTAGATAAATCAATCATGTGTCATAATTTTTTTATTTATAATCAATTTGAAGTAAGCATAATCTAAAATAGGTAATTATTTTCCAAATTCATAATCAATAGGTAAACATGAATGTAAACATAGTGTTAATCATCTCTCTCTCTCACAAATACATACACACAATCACTCACTAACTAAATAAATCCTAAGATATCTCTCTTATGTTTCCTAGACTCTCGCATTGTTTAACTAACTCATAACCTCTCTCTCTCTCTCTCTCTCTCTCTCTCTCTCTCTCTCTCTCTCTCTCTCTCTCTATGTCTAACCTATTACCATTAAGTGTTGTCCCTCACTTAGTAATCCCTAAGCCCCCTCTCTCTCACTAACCCCTAAACTCTCTCTCTCTCTCTCTCTCTCTCTCTCTCTCTCTCATGTCCCTCTCTCTCCATTAATTCATCTCTCTCACTATCTCTATCTTTCTCAATCACTCCTCTCTCTCTCTCTCTCTCTCTCTCTCTCTCTCTCTCTCTCTCTCTCTCTCTCTCTCTCAATCCCTCCCTCCCTAATATCTCTCCTATGTCCCTCTCTATCCATTAATTCACCTATCTCTCAAACTCTTCATCTCTATCTCACTCTCTCTTATCCTGTCCCCTCTCCCTCTATGTATTCCCTACTCTCTCTATATATATTTCTCTCTCTATGTGAAGTTCCCATTTCAATTATCAGAGGTAAGGGAGATAGGAATTAGAGGTTAGAGAGAGAGAGAGAGTGTGTGTGTGTGTGTGTATCATCTTAAATGGAAGCACTTCCATGTTAAGATTTTTTAACCCTCTGAGTAAGTGGTCTAGGGTCATGTCAACCACCTTGAATAGGTTTTTGCATCGATCTAGCTATTTTCCCTTGGTCTACTTCTCTTTGTCTATTTTTGACAAATTTCTCTATAAAAATAAGGAATTTGACTTTCTCAGTCAGCGATGCCTAAAGAGTCAAGGTAAATCTCAACCTTGAGCTAGGACAAGGTTGACCTCCTAGTTCCAATTTTTTATTTGGAGTTTTGAGATATTGAGCCTTGAAAAGTTTCTTTTTCCTTCTTTTGGGTCGACTATTTTGGTTTTCAGAATGGTAGATTCTTAAATTAAATTTAATATAGGTCCATTTCTAGGGGTTAAGATTAATTAGGATTTAGTTATCTCATGTCAGCCTTCTCTAGGACTTTGTGCCCTAGATCACTATATAAGGAAGCCAATTTTTCTCTAAGACACATTATAATATTAGATAATCATTATTTCCAAGATCAAGCAAGCATTCCATCAAAAAATTTCAAGTGATCAAGCATTCTATCATTCAGTTATTCAAGTTCTCCATTGAAGATCAAGGATTGAAGCATTCAATTCTTTGAAGGGATTTGTCTAAACAATTAAAGATTCATTATTTAAAATACTAGACCTAACTACCATGGTCATGTTATCTTCTTTCAAGATCCTTTGTTCATCTTCAAGATCTATTTTTTTCTCTAAGGGTGGATTCTAAGCATAAAACAATGGAGGTTTTGTTTGACATTTGTTAATTTTATGTTCAAGCTTTCATATCAATATACTTGTTTATATTTCAAATAAAATTGCATATCTATTGAATACTATAGCTTCGTTGTTAGATTTACTTCTACTACTTGCTAGCATTCTCTATTTCAATTCCATTATTACGGTTGATTCCAAACTAGGGTTTGACCAAAGAAAACCCATCACCCAAACAACAAGCCATTTTTCTTGTAGATACAAGTGTGGAACAATGAATTGAAGTGCAAATTTGGATACCCTTTTTAGTTGAACTTGTGGGATTTGCAAACATAAATTTCATCATAGCAATGTAGGTCAAGGTCAACTTTTTGGGGTACAATTGTGTCATGGGGTAAGATTGCACCCCTCTATCCAAATCCTAGTCAACCTCCTTTCAAAAGGATATAAGTTTTTTGGGTTTTCTCTGTCTTGACATTTCTAGTCTAGAACAGGCTATAGAATTTCTTGAAACTATATGCAAACATCAAAAATCAAACGTTTCCAAATTTATTCTACTTCAAGGTTAGTATTTGTCTTTTATGTATTCAAGATCTAAATAAATACTTTTCAAATAGAAATACCATAGGATCTATTCTTTTTTTCATATTCTTTGTTTCTTTATCCATTTGTGCATTGATCACTTGCTTGTGGTTAATCAATTTGGATCATTCCTTTTGAAAATTTGGGTTCAGGATAGGTTATATTTTGTTCCTATTTAGTAGGATAGAATGGAAAGAGTGAGAAATATGGAGAGAATGGGTTAGGATGGACAAAGAGTGGGGCTAATAAGATGGAGAGAGAGAGAGGTTAGGAGTTGGTGTGAGAATGAGAGAGGTTAAGAGTTAGTAAGAGAGAAATTGGGAAGTTAATGAGTGAATTATTGAGTGAGTTTATGTGTGAGAAAGAGACAAAGGGAGTGAGAGAGATGATAGAAAGACAAAAACTTTGATAATTCTCTTACCTACCTATTCCTTCCATATTTGGAAAATAATTACTATTTATTTTAGACCATGATTGATTATAATGGACAGAAAATAAAATATTGATTTCCTACTATTGTTTTAGTTTCATTATGTTATAGATATGTTCAATATATTCCAAAGCATTTTTAACAGAGTTAATCAGAGTCTAGATGTGAAAGTTATGGCTTCCAGAGTGGACCCTATTTTTATTTCTTCAAAACCTGATTAGGTTTTGAATAGATTTTTCATCCTAGAAACTCGATCGGGTTTTGTTTTTAATGTATTTTTTCTAGGATTGGTAACAAAGCCTAGCCTCTTTTTCAAATTTCATATAACCTAATCAGATGATTGACATTTTCAAAAAAAATTGTGGTTTCCACTAAATTCTACACCATCTTGGTACACACACTCATCACGTCAATTTAGATATCATCTAATGATATCTTATGATTTTCTCATTTTTTTCCTCTATTTCACTCTAGTTGTATCTCCTTCCACTAGATCTTCACATGATTCTTCAGTTTGGCCTTCATAAATTTGACCCTATTATGATCCTCAATATGTTTTTACTCAAAATATTCTTCTAATTCATTAATTTGGTTGATCAATCACTCTAGATTAAGATCTTCTGAAAATGTGGGAACCTCAATCTTATGTATTTTTTCATTATTTGAAATGGCCTTGAAAATCTTTTGTTCGTCTAGTTTAAAGTTTCATCTTCTCCTTACTACTCAACATATGCTTTGTCTTCTCTTTTAACCTCACTTTCATCTCTTACAAAAAGATTCATCCCTCTACACATCTAGTCTTGAAATGCTTACATTTATCTTTGGAGGGCTCTAAAACCCTCAAGTGCTACACCTCTATCTCTTCTGCCATGTTCCTTTTACAAAGGCATTTCATGCTTATTGTGAAACCCCTAGTGAAAACTACCTCACAATCAATAACCTATCTACAAACTCAGCTAAATCCATGGTCTTGGTGCAAATTGCCTCATAGTTGGTAATATGCCTACATCCCCAGGAACCCTTTCCCTGATAGAACATGATGAAGCATGCTTTCCTTAATAACACAACCAAAAAATAGAAATATGGAAATAAGAAAAATTATGATAAAAAAATATGGCTTCTTATTATCTCCACAAGTATGGAATAACAAAATTAAAAATTCAAATGTATAATATGAAAACCTACATGGGTGTCCTCCTTATAATATTCAATAAGATAAAGTTTAGAACCACCAACTAGACTACTCTAGACAACCTATGGGAATTAATTATATAGGTGTTTTCCACCATCAAGGAAGGTTTTAGACACTTATCCCTAACTCTTGAGGTTGAAAAACCTAAAATTATATTAATTTATTATACTTTATTACCTGGAATTAGATCAAGATAATTTATAATTTATAATTTTAGATGGTCTAGCTTCAGAAGACTATAACCTCCAAAATATTGATCCAATAGGCTATTATAACACTTTTTCAAAAATGGAAGCTCCTTTTCTACAATAGATAATTATGCAAATTTCTATTAGCTAAGGTTCAACCTTGTTTCAAAGCCATTTAGGCCTTAAAAACTAAGTCTAGAGTTTAAATACAAAAAATAAATATTGAAAATCTGTAAACTTCACCAATACATAAGATGTTGCAATGAAACTCATCTAATAGGATGATATATCTAAAATGAACCTTGAACTATGAATTAGAACATTATAAGTTCTTATTACAACTTTCTAAAATAATAAGCTTCCATAAATAATAACTCTACACTAAAATAACCCTTATTGAAATGATAGAAATGGAAATATATTTGGGTGATGCAAGACTTCTGTTAGACCTAGGGTTCTCCTAAATCAATTTATCTATGTGTGTGTGTGTGTGTGTGTGTGTGGATATTGTTTAGGGAGAAAATGATAACAATGCAAACAAGACTAAGCAAGTTGAACACTTTCTCCCTAAAATATAAGAGAAAGAGGGCCTTCCAAGCATAACTCTCTAAAAGAACTAAATTTGATTAGAAAATCCCAAAAGAGGATAAATGAATGCTAATTAGAAATCAATAAGCTAGTCAAGGAAGTAGGCTAGCAAGTTCTCTTTTATACAATATAAACAAAAGATATGACAAATATAGATCTGAAATACACACAAATAGCCCGATAGAGATCCAAAAGTAGATTTATGCTTAGAGGGAAATAAATGATAAGGTATTCACTTAAAATTGCAAAGGGGAAGATGTAATTTAGGTTTAAAACTCATAGATCCATACTATTTTTGAACTTCCAAACACATATCTCAAAATAAAATGATGAAAGGACCAAAACCCAAAAATCCCCCAAGAGTGGAGACTAAAGGACTATGTTGTTTTGTGAAGACTTACTAAAACAAGGTGGACATAGTTTGGCAACCTTAAACTAACTTCTCTAGAAAGATCCTAAAAAGTAAGTTCTAGATGTGTAAGCCTTTTACTGATATCCTACAGATCTGGAACAAGTTTTTTGTGTGTTTATGGCTATAAAGGGGGTTGCCTTAGGGAACCTATCATTTTGGTGATTTCCACCTCCACAAACAATCACTAGGAAAAATTTCATGTGTATATATGCATGTTTGTATCATAGATTTATAGATATCTAATGTAAATATGCTAAAATACTAAGAATCTACTCCATGGTTGAAACCCTAGCATGTAAGTGTGCATGTATGTAAAATGTTTGTAAATGTATGAAAGTGCAAGGAATCTTATCTGAAGCATTATGTAGATTTCATACAAATCCCCCAAGGATAAAGTTCTCTAACCATATTAGAGACCACTTCACAACTCCATGTTTGATATATTTATCATTGAATGTTTGATGAAGAATTACAGCCACACTTCCAAAGAAAAATAAGAAGCATACCCTTGATTTCACTTTTCAATTTCTCTAAGTCAGATGAGGGTGTCCATACATGCTTGTTGATTTCTCCTCTCATGCACAAAAGAGGGCTTGAATGCCTTTTTATAGGAAATTTTAATGAAATTATTATGCAAGGGTCAATGGCACAAGCTAGATTTTATTAGAGGAGTTAAAAGTTAACCATTTTATCCCCCCTTCCTAAAATTACAATGTTTCCAATCTCAAGAACAACTAGGGTGATTGCCATGTCTACATTCATTGATTTATTCATTAATTTGAATGTAAGCATAATAGGGATATGCAAAAAGCTTATTCATTCTTTTATATCCCTAAGTCCTTTAATTTATTTGCATCGTATGAGAAAATTTAAGTTGTGATAATGCAATTACTCCTTTTTTGCTATGTCGCTATAGTTCAAGAATTAACTGTCATAGAGGTTGTAAACACACGAAATAGTTAATTTCAATGTAATATGGCTTCATAGCTATTAAGACTACCATTCAAATCTAGGTTGCAAAGGTGCAAAAATAATCATTCCCATGATTGAAGGCAACATTAGGCTTAAAAAATTCAAGTTGTGATAATGAAAAAGCTAACTGCAATAGTTCAAATTTATGTGTTTTTTGCATCGTCGCAAGTGGTCAAGGCCAACCCAGAGTCAAGGTGGTGATGCAATGAATACTATCATCATGGTTTCATATGGTTAGAAGATGGGTTAACATTTCAAGTGTTGATGATGCAAAATACATTGTACACACTGTCGTAGGAAGTTCAGCAAAAACTAGTGTTAAGGTTGTGAAGCAGCACAAGCCATTGTTCCCACCATCATAGAGTTTATTATTGAGTTTATAACTAAATTCAAGATGGTGAAAAAGGAAATAAGTCAGAAGGATAATCATTGTTTTGTAGTAGTTAGTTGAAAAGAATACTGAGCAGTTACGATGGAGCGATCAATAGTAAAGAGTTGTTTTTGCAACCTTATAGGGTATGATCCGTGGTTAAGATAAATGGTTGCAAGTTATGAGAGGTATCAAATAGTCAAATTTATGTTTTCTTCACACTCTCGCAAGTGTCTAAGCTATAGTCAAGTCTTAAGTCATGACGATGAGAATGGTAATGCTAATAGTTAAGTTCATGACAGTCATCGGGTCACATGCATTTTATGTCAAATTGAGATTAAGTTCACAAAGATGTGACAAGGGTAAAATGGATGTCCTCCAAGTGTCACATAGTTAAAGGGTTGTTACATCCAAACTACTACAAAGGTGCAAGAGGCAGGTTTAAGATATTTGTATGGTCACAATGGTCAAGGGGCTAAGTTGATAAGGAGCTACGAAGCAACAATAATGCATAAAATGTGAAGGTTGTGGTTTCATAGTACTAAGAAGTTAATGAAGATAATAAGTTGTGAAGCCACAAATAGATGTAGGTATAGGTCAATAGGATAGTTAGAATGTTGGGTGAGATGGAAAAATATTTCAAGGGTATGAGGCCACGTGGTAGATTGAACATTTGAATTCAGTTGAGTATATGATGTGGCTGATCTGACATGTCATGAATTCAATCCATACAACAGTTGACTTTTTTCCTTTCTCTTTCTATCATTTCTTGTAGCTAGTTGCACTTCATGATCATATTTTCTTCTATTTTTTAGATATTGCTCTCATCTATAATCCAATCTCATGGTCGTTGGAGTTTAAACTCAAGGTTGTATCTGGGTTATGCCTGCACCCTATAAAGGCAAGTTTTATTGTTGTTCAAAGTATCTCTCTTTTTTTGGTCTTCTACAGAAATTCTCTATAAATTTTCTTACCTTTTATTCAATAGAAATCACTTCTATCATATCCATTCTCAGCCAGTTCAATTTGTATATCCTGATTATACCTCATTTGTCTAGATGTATTTTGGTAATTGTAATACCATATGATTATGTTCATTTTGATTAACTAATCTATTAAGTGAATCTATTATATTTCTTGCATGATTATGTTTTTTTTTTTATTTCTATGGTGTTAAGATTGAAGGAATGTAGACAATGGTATATGTTAGAAATAGATAGTACTGAGAGGGGGGATGAATCATTATTCTACAAACTTTTTCCCACAACTAAATATTGTTAATTACTTTATAACTTGCATATGAAAGTAAATAAATATTTTTGAACAATAAATATAACCATGCAGATAGAGAAAACATAAAACCATTATTTGTTAACCAGGGAAACCCTTGCCAAGGGAAAACCCTGATGGGGATGACACCCACTAGATGATTCACTAAATAATAGGATCATGTTAAGGATATTGACCCTATTAGGAGTCTATGAATTATATATAGTGTCTTGAGTTCTTGTTAGAGGACTAGGCCTTGTTAGAAGCCTTAACCCTGTTAGGAGTTTCTTCAACCCTGTTAGGAGTTGGTAGAACAATTACAATGTATGCAAGAACAGCCCACTACCCTAACATGCAATTTATATAATTCACTTCTTCACAAGAATAGATATACATACAATACTTTCTCTCTATTATACTTTGTACTACTTATTACTATAAATTATAATTTGTATCACATAAGGCTTGCAGATAGTTCTCACAATAGTTCACATGTCACATCTAGTTTACACAACTTCATGATAGCTGCTCAAGATAAGATCTTTACTTATACCTTGCACATTTACAAAATTCTACACTGTCATCCTTCATGTCTTCACATACTTGACATAATATGAAATAAATTATGGAATAATATCCACATAGTCAGCTAATCATAACTTAGTAATTAATTCACAACCAAAATAATTCCTAAGGTCATACAATCCAATTCTTTGCTATGTTCTATTCTACACTATTAAATACTTGCACTGGTATTTTAATCATAACTTGTGTCATCCTATCCATACACATCTACACACTAGTATACATCTTCATGATACTATCATGAAGCTTCCCTTGACTGTGCATAGGTTAAATATCAACAAGTCATCCGTACACTTAACCTTTGTTCAGTGTGTTGCTATAAACTATTTAATAGTTAGACAATTTTCTATCTCTAAATGCATAAATGAAATGCTAAATATATGTTTCCTTAAATAAAAACAATCAAGATGTATATCTGACCATATTGAAAATGATATACCTTGTGAAGTCTACCATATTTTAGTGTAGTTATTAGGAGGACGCAGATTGAAATACTATTTGGTGTATCACCCACTCTAGGTTTGGGTAGGTAGTTTGATTTTCATGATTTTCCTTCTCCCTTTTCCTCTCAAGAAGTAGTTAGGTTCATCTTGATAGTTAGTAAATGGGCCTTCTCTGAAGAATCAATCTCATAGTTCATGTCCCACATCTTGGATATTGTTTCCATGTTACACAAGGTCACTTAAGGTTCATACTATAAGCAAGGGTGCAAACTTTTGCATCAACAATTTTTGGCATGCCTAGTGGGATTAGACTATTATTGAATAATTTCTTATGTCTATTGATTTTTTGGTGTCAAAGAAAAGAACTTCAACATATGCTAAGAAGATAGTGTTGCTCTTAGAATTCAAGGTCATAAGAGGCTCACATTCAAGCACTTTCCATTTTGTTCTCCACAGTTTGGTTTCTAGAATAGAGTTGTTGCAATTCATGCCTAGGACTCAAATAAGGGCATCTTCTAGAGGTACTTTTCAATATTCTAAACTTTCTTTTTCAAATCCTAGAAGAAGAAAAAAAAATAGAATCTCTCTATCACTAGTTAGGAGTTTAGAAGTAGCACATGTACACCTGCAAGATCTTTTTTCACCCCTCTAGTTGATCGATCATAGCCTAGGGTACCATCTTTTCATCTAAATAGACCTTTATTCTACATCACCCTACCTAGAAATGATGTTTTTGCCACCTTTAATGGTGGGAGTCCTCTTATTCTAGCCCAAAGATATGATAACTCAGTTGCTGCTCTTAAAAGCATATTAAATTTTACTATTGAAACTTCTATTTCCCCAATAGGACATATTTAGGAAGTCTCAAATATTAGTATTATACATGGTATTACAAAGGATGACATTGCTGTTATATTGTTACCTTTGTCTCTAAAGGCAAAAGACTTACAATGGTATAGAGGATTGCCACATAATTCTATCAATAACTTGGATGAGCTAGGAGAAAGATTGTGCAAACATTTAAAAGATGAGAGTGATCATCTATCACTCTTAGAACAATTAAGTACAATAAAAAGGGCACCTCATGAATTTATGACAGATTTTAATTATAGATTCCAAAAGACTTGGGATAAGATCCCTGCTATAGTGAAGCATACTTCTAGTAACTCTTTCTTGCATTACCTTAGAGCTTTTAATAGTGATATTACTAATACACTACAAACTATGGGATGGTACACTAGGCTAGTTGCTTATGAAATATCTATAAGGATAGAGAATTCTCTAATTCAAGGAGGAAAGCTAGCTCCAAGACCTCCAATGCCACTATTTCCTAACATGCCTACAAACCATCTAGCCATGGCTCCCATCCCAACTACAACTACATGTCAACCTTTTGTTGTTGCCCCTTCAAATTCTATATCTTCAAATGGGATAGATGAAATTGAGATCATGATGTAGGCTATGATGCAAAATATGGATAAAATCAGGGATCATAACTTTGATATAGATAAAAGATTTTTGGATGCAAATGCAGCAATACAAAATATGAACAATGAATTGGTGATTCTTAAGAGAAAACAAGCTCAATGTAGTAGGGTGCCTTTTCACACCAACTATTAGATTCATCCATTTAATAGGTAGCCAAACTATGGTCAAGGCCCATTTAACCAAAATATACTTATAGGTAATGATGCCTGCAAGGCCAAATGTAAATCTAATAAGGACTATAGTTGCTCAAAATAACTTGGCTCAAGAACAAGAATATTATTCAGTTTGTAATTCTTTATATGAGAAATCTATCTACCGAATAATGGAACCTTCTCAAGCCTTAAATACATAAGGACAAGAAGCAAGGCATCAATATGATGTGAATCAGCCCACTATTGGTTTTCAATCCCAACAGCAAGGGGATTGTACTTTCATGAATTACTAGCCCGAAGATTACTGGCATGAATATCATTGTGGCAATGATGGGATAGCTCACAAAACTAAAAGAAAAAGGAGAGTTGTAGAGGAAGCTCCATCCTCTTCATCAAGTCAGCCTAAACCTTTAAAGACTATTCTGTGGGCCACAAGTGCAAATGGACAACAAAATGTTGTTGCTCCATTGAAAAATTAGAAAAGGAGGAAACTAAATCACCACATGTTGCTGCCATTCATATACTCGACCCTGTAGTCGTCAAAGTTCTAGCCAAGTTAGCATGAAATCCTCTCAATATTGTAGATCAAATGAAGAGGACTAATATTAGTCTTCCTATGTGGGATGTTCTTGCAATGCCATCTCAATTGGAATTGTTGCAACAAGAATTAAAGCTTGTGAAGGTGTGGGATAGACCAGCCACCATGGAAGGAGTAACAAAAGTTTTGCAACCTATAAAGGAATAATAAAAAAGTAAGAAGAGAGACCTTCCCCCTTTTAACTCTCTTTGATTATAGGAGATAAGATAGTTCACAATTGCATGATAGACTCTAGAGCTAGCAACTTAGTTATGCAAAAGTGTGTAGCTGATGACCTTGGTATTCAGTATGAATCAATGGATAAAGTTTTTTGACCCAAGCTTATTCCAACATATTATATATTTAAACCATGAGGCAAAGCATATTAGACAAAAGAAAATGCCAATCAACCCTAAAATTGAACCATTAATGACAAAAGAACTATCTAAGCTCGTAGTGGCTAATATCATTTTCCCTATTAAAAACTCCTCATAGGTAGCCAATCTTGTTCATATTAGAAAGAAGAATGGAGAAATCAGCATATGTGTGGATTTTAGGGACCTAAATAAGGCTTCTCTTAAAGATCACCATCCCCTTCCTTCTATAGAAAATTTTTTGTCCAAGGTTATTTGTTTAGAAAGGTTTTCTTTCTTAGATGGTTTTTTAGGCTATAACCAAGTGTTAATCCAAGAGTCAAACTGATTTAAAATATACTTTACTACCAAATGGGGTACCTACACCTATTGTAAAATGTCATTTGGACTAACTAGTGTAGGTGCTACATTTCAAAAGGCAATGGAGATGGCCTGTAAGGGTGTGTTGGAGAATTTTTTGCTGCTATATCTTGATGATATAGCTACCTTTTCAAAAAATGAATTAGATCACTTTGATCATCAAATGCAAGTATTCATCAGATATAGAGAGAATGGTGTGTCTCCAAACCCAAAAAAGTGTGTATTTTCCAAGGAAAGCTCCTCAGACATATTGTATCAAGAAATAGGCTAGCAATAGATCTAGAAAGAGTGGAGGCAATTCTCCCTCTCCCACTCCCCAACCACAAGAAAGGGTTGTAGATTTTTCTTAGTAGGATCAACTTCATGAGAAGGTTCATCCCTGATATTGCTTCCATGGTCAAGCCCCTCACATCCATGTTAAAAAGAAATATGATGTTCACTTGGACCAAGGTTGGGAAGGCTTATTTTAAGGAAATCAAGAAATCAATTCCATCAACTCCCACTCTTGTCAATCCCAATTTTGATAGAAATTTCATCCTTTACTCTCTTGGAGAAGAGTCGGGTATATTAGTTGTTCTAACACAGTTAAATGAAGAGAATCTAGAGCAGCCCATTTCTTTTTTTAGTGAAGGGCTTAAAGACTATGAGATCACATAGCTATGTAGAAAAGAAAGTCCTTACTATTGTAAGGGCTCTCAAAAAATTTGAACATCTTCTATCTCATAATAAGGTCTAGCTCTTGGGCCCACATGCTAATGTAAAGGAGTTCCTTTTGAACAAGGATATTAATGAAAAGAGAGTTGTATGGATTACCAACATCATGGAGTATGATATTAATATTAAGATCACCAAGCTTGTGAGAGATAAAGGATTGTGTGAGAAAATGGCCTCATCATTTGAGACATTTGAAGAGGCTTCCCTTTTAATATAGCGTGAGTAACCAACAAAGAATGAAATTTAGAATGATTGGTTGCATGACATGACTACCTTCTTGATAGAAGGAAGATATTCTCGAGGCCTAGATAGAGCCAAGAGAAGATAGTTTAGATTACAATCTATTCCTTATGTCTTGGTGAATGGAATATTGTTTAGGAAGGATTTTGATGAAGGCCTATTAAGGTGTATCAAAACATATCAGATTAGAAGATTGTTAAAGAAGTTCCATGATGGCCCTGTTGGTGGTCATTTTTTAGGTAGGATTACAAGGATGAAGATAATGAGGGTTGTTTGTTATTGGCTAACCCTATTCAATGATTCTCATAGGTGGGTGAGGAAGTGTGAGAAATGTGCATTCCTCTTAGGGAAGCAACCATTGGTTACCCTTCCTCTTCATCCTATTCAAGTAGACAAACCTTTTTCTCATTGGGGTTTGGATTTCATTGGTCCAATAAACTTGATGGCTCCTGATTTAATAGTGATTTCAACTACCTTTTATAATGCTAGAAAACATAGGGATCAGCTATAGACCATTATTAGTACTCTACAAATAATAAAAATTGACCAACTAACAAGACATTGGAGTCTTCTCCACTTGAAACTCTACAAAATTTAGGTGGTTTTACCTTAGGAATTTGAATCTATACTATTCTAGTCAAGGTTTATAACACAAATTCTAGTAACAACATATTTTAGAGTCTTCTCCACTTTGAGCTCTACAAAATTCAAGGGGGTTTTAGCTTAGGAATTAAGATCTATACTATTCTAGTCAAGATTGATGATACAAATTCCAATAACAACATATTTATGAGCCTTTCTTTTCCAATTCAATGATCTTGAGATATGGTAACCAACTATTTTACCAAAAACCCTAAGTCTTATTGAATTAAGTATAGGTTAACATTTTCATGCTGAATTAATAGAAATATAGAGATTGATTGATAGTTGTATTCCACATCCTTTAAAACAATATTCCACTTAGATTAACTCACTAGGATGGTTAGTGCATTATCCATTGGGCTATAACTAAAAAATACCACATACCTATTTCTGATCCTATCTCAACACTTTGTGCAAAGATCTATCTATATTCATGTCCAGATCTCATACTTATCATATTTTTACTTAAAATTGTGGTGTTCTTTCACTTTGCATTAAGCTTTTCATAATCCATTAGATTACCAACAAAATTAAAACTGAAATTTAATTGAAAGAGAATTAAAAATGAAATTCAATATTATTTTGTTGGCTTTTGAAATTTCTTTGGTTTTTTGGGTTTTTGGGTGGTCATTTTTTGTCTCTACATTTTGTATGAGCCATTCTTCACTGCTTTCAATGGCAAAAATATGTCGAGTCATCATAGCTCATTGGTTGGAGTAAGTTATCTAGTTGATGTTTTCTTGACTTGCTCTTCTCTACACATGGATTATTATCCAAGGAATTATAGGGTGTTCTTGGAGCTTGGAGATTGGGAAAGCCTTTTCTCGGTTGTATTAAGGATGAGATGCTAGCAAGCATTTTCTTTTGTGATTTCCCTCATATTTGAAGAGGAATCAAGAGAATTATTGGTCATGAGATTCTCTTTTCTTCTGGAAAAAATTGAGATATCCCTCCCAAATTCCATCAATTTTTCTATCTAATGCTCTAGATTTATTGTAGTCCCCATTTCACTTGGAGTTTATAGTTGCTAGGTTTATCAGACCTAATTTTTTGCAAGGGGGTAAGCTTGGGAAAGCCTATTAGAAGTATGATCCTTGGAGTGGTTCTACCCTCATTGGGAGTTTGTTTCATCATCATGCATTGTTGAGTAGTCATAGTGTTTATGTGATGTATGAGAGCATCAAAAAAGCTCTAGAGAGGTAGCATTTTCATCTTGTTAAGGGTGCATTGCAACAATATGGTGTTTGTTTGCCCAAAAATTGTGTTAACAATGTGCATCAAATTGTCTTTGCTTTGCTAGATCTTTTAGAGCATGAATCTTCCTAGGCCTCTGCTCTACCTATGATTAGTCTTTCCTCTGCCATTCCTGATCTAACTCTTAAGATTGATAAAAAAAATCCTATGACAGGGGACATGGAGGAAAAGGATTACTCGATTTTGCATTTTTTTCTTTTTGTGTTTTGTACTTTAAATATGAGAAGGTTATTGAATGGAGATACTTCAACACATTGGACAACAGCTAGATTCGTCGATTGGTTTGATTTTTGTAGCACTCTACTATTGATCTTTGGTGGCATTTTGAAGAGATTATCTTGTTTAAGTTGATTATCCAAATACTTGTACATATTAGCTAGATGTTTACTTCTTCTCTACTTTTTTTGAAATATATTGTAATTTGGAGGTCTCATTCATGAATTGTTATAACCAAGTTTGTTTACCTATCATCTTCTTTCTTCCTTTCTTATATCATCTTTTCCTCCTTCTTGATGGGGTAAAGAACAAAGTTTTTCATCCTAATTCTTTTCTTTGGGAGCTCTATATTTTAGAATCAGAGTAAATGTACAAAATATTAAATTCTATATATAAATATATCAAGTGGCTATGTCATTGTGTTTTCAAAAAAAAAAAAAAAACTTTTCCATCATAATTTTAGAGAACAAAATAGAGACAAGAGAAGAGACAAGACTTGGGATGAAATAAACTCTCAGTATTTGTGTTCATTTTCTTTAAAGTGTATTCAACTAAGCAATTATCTCCATAAAAAAATAACTCAATAGATTAGTAACTATAACTTAGTATTCAATTTTGGAATTCATTTATAGTCTACATTGACTAACTCAAAACTTACACATGTTAATGCAACAATAGAAATTGAGACCCTCCTCTAGCCTTGGAAACTCACTTATAGATCATGAGTTACAACAAGCTTTAGGAATTGATGGAAAATGACATCTATCCTTAGCCCTAAAAAATTTATAAAAAGGATAAAACTATCAATATTATAGAAAAGACAAGAAAACCTCTTATGTGCCTTTTGGCTACAGAATGGCTTTCATATTGATTTTCCTATGGTGGGGCCAATTCTGTTGTAACAGCTTCTTGTTGACCCACTACATCCGGTGATTGGTTTTGTTACATTTATTTCTCTTTCAACTATGAGACTTCTTAGTTTGCACATGATTTTTTATGTTCTAATATCTAGATATTAATTATAATTGGTTGGTCACCTACTAGATCATCAATTTGAGAGGCCATGTCCATGGTTGCAGTAGGTTGTTCTTTATTTATTCCTTCTATTTGAACTAATACATCAACTAATTGCACCTTTTTGTGGCAAATATGTTGTCCATATTTTCTCCTTTAGTTGCCACTTGCAATAATTGTGTTGTTGGAGCATAATCAACTACCCACTTTTCAAAAAGTTTCTCATCAAGACAATTGAAACTCAATATTTCTTGCTCCTTTTTCAAGACACTTTTTCCAATTCTCCTTATTTCTTCAAAATTTCATTTAAAAGAATCAAAAAAAAATTGTACTTGTACACTACCTTTGTAGTTTTGATAGATCATATGGACTTTTCATCATTTACAACTTTATTAAGCCCAGTGCTCATTAATTCATTTAATTCTTTGGCCCATTCCTCCTTTTCCTTTAAATGGCCTATACCTTTGAGTACATGTGGAAAAAGAACAAAAAATTTACCAAGGTACTTTAGGAAGAAATGATTGATCTTTCTCTACAAAAAATTTCTCCTATGATCAAAGTCTTAGAGATCAGTAACTTCATCAAAAGTTCTTTCAACTTGTTTATCAAAATAATCAATGACATGATAACAATGCATTCTAATGACATCTTCCTTTCTGATCCATTTGTTCAAAATTGGCCTTGAGATTGCATCACTCATTCAATATTTCTACTAATTTTCACAATTCCAAATAAAAAAAGGTCAACCTACCCAATCTACTAGATACAAAATAGTATCTCTTACCCTATTTTAATGTTTGATGCCCAACTCCACATGCATTGAAAATATTTCTCTTTTTTATCTTCCACTTCCTAAAATGTGTAGAATTGGGGCTATTGTGGAGTACTTAGGATTTCCACAATTGAGATTCTATTAAAAGGTAGTACTAGTGGAGGACGAGGAGCAATTCTAAGTTGACCAGATTGTGTACCTATCTTTCTTGTTCAAAACCTTTTTTTCCATTTGAGAAATTGTGCTTTCTAGTTGGTATATTTTCCTCCCTATTTTTGTGTAGAATTCTAAGAAATTTTTTTTGAGTTTGGCAGAAAAAACAACTTCAAAATCAACTATTTCTTTATTTATTAGGGAAACTTTTTCACTATGTACTTCTTTAGCTCTATAAACCATGAGACTACCTATATGCTCAAAATATGAGACTTCTTGAATTTTGGCCTTGTCTCTCTTTTAAATAGACCATATGAAAAAGGCTTGATGGTCATCATTGTATTTCACCCCTTTATGGGCTTGCAAACATTCCTCCTTAGTTTTGAACTGGGAGTCTTTTGCCTTTCTAACTACATCAAAAACCATTGCATTAGCAATGTCCCATTTTGGTAATACCATGACCCCTGAATCTCTTAAAAGATTCCTTCCCCTAGTAGGGTTATCTATCCAAATTCCTCTATGAGGATGGCCTTGACCTCCTCTCCAATGTCAGAGTCCTACTTGTTAGGCTTCTCTATTTGTATCTTATGACACCTTGCATCAAAATTTCTTATATTGCTCCTCAAAAAAAATTAGGTGAATGCTCTAGATTTTATAAAGCTTTCATCATTAAAAAAAAATTTGAATGCCTGTTCCACCATAGTGTCAACTTGTCTACCTTTAAAGTCTCCTACAATAAGAGCTAATGATGACATTGGGGGCTCTATCGACACTCCTTCTTCTACCTCTATTTTAGTTAGGACAATATCCTTTTCACCTCCTATCTATCCCAATTTCTCCCTAAAGGATTCTCCATCATCTATACAGACACCTCAATGCTAGAAGAGGAACCTCGTTCTAAGTTATGCTACTTTAAAACAGGTGCAATAGGTAGACTTTCTAAAAGTTACCTATTATAAAGAGGCATGGGTTGTAGACTCTTTGCTACCACATATCTAGCCCTATTCTATAGTGTATACTGGCCTGGGTTTATGATTACTCTGCTAGCCAATATTTTTCTCCCTCAATAGCCTTGTCTAGATATCTTTGAGTCAAAATTTCTTTCTTTTCATTTAGGGTTTTCATAAACCCAAAAAAATTATTCATAAGTATGTCTATTTTAAAACGTCAATATTTTTTTATCAGCAAGGGGATCATATTTTGGCTTAAGGCATTAAAAAATTCAAGCACCCTGTTATACACTTTCCATTTCTCTTTCCTAAATTCCTACTCTTGCAGTGAAAATAGATTTCTAATTATATATTCAAGATAAGAGACAAAATGTTCATGTGATTTAGCTTTCATTATCTCCTTAAATAAATCATAGAAACCTTTAGGATCACTAAAATAGGAATGGGATTGGGCCATCTGGTATTTGTCTCAAAAAAATCTAATTTCCTCTAACCCTTCTTAATAAAAAATAAATTATGGATGAAAGTAAACTGGGGGAAGAAAGTACCTTTAGATTTTCCCAATTGTTATTTTTCTTCTAACCCTCCAGCTTGCCATAAGAATTCTTCTATCCCCACATTAAAAGGTACTTAATATGGAAACACATGTGGTTTCCCTACAAAACCATACACTCTAAACATAGTAGGAACCAAAAATGGAATAATTTATCCCCAATTATGACACACCTTGAGTCCTTTGGCATGATCCTTAGGTCTAATCCAACAAGGACTGAGGTATTCTAGAGTTATCTCTAGTCAATAGAATTAATAGCTTGGAATAAAATACTTATCAAATATGACAAAACTAGTAGCAGTGACTTCTCATGTCATGTCTACACCACACAACTAAATAGGGAGCTTTTCTCCATCCTTCTCTAACTCTATCTTCATTTCATTAGAGAAAAAAGAGACACCCATGTAAAAATATATGTACATCAACACAGAATACCAATAGAAAGGTTTTTCTACTTTGCCTCTACTGATATCTATTAATCCTTCATGCATTTCTTTAGCTAAATGTTGTGAAATCAAATATTGAGCTCATATCATATTGTAGTTTCTAGGAAATGATAAAAACAATGGACCCTTGGATGTGATCCTGCTCATCCATTCCAAAAAATTTGTAGAGAGAAAAGTATAGTGATCAAGCCCTAGGATTGAGATATTTTCTCAATAGTGGCTCTGGGGTATTTGTGGTTACCAATGGAAATTGACCTATTTTAATAAAATGTTCTTGCAATGGTACTCCCCTCAAGTACACACTTTGAGCATCATACCTAGCCTACAAATCCTTCAAATTGATTTTCTCATTCATTGCATGATTAGGGTTTAACTTGAAAAATTCTATAATCATCTTTGATGAGACCCTAAAAAGATTATCTCCAACATGATTTTTGACCATCCTTGACACTAGGTCATATCTCTTTTCTATCATTATCAATAAATCATCATGGAAGAAAACACATTAGATAACTAGCTTGCCAATGTCAAACTTCCATACATTGCTTAGAGGAGTATCATGTTTTCTTTAATAAAACCATTTTCCCAACAACTATAAACCCCCAACAAATGTTTTGACATCTCGTAACTAGTTGTCTTTCTCATAGAAACCCTCATTGACCAATAACCTAGGGTTTTTAGGAACTTGTTCTTTTCCTTTGGAAGAATTGTTAGTAGATTGTGGTAGTTGTTCTAGAAAATCATCATTCGCGGCCCTTAATTGGTAATCTGCCTTTCCTAAAAGATCCCATCATGGAGGCATTTTATCTATATTAATTTGAATTGCAACTAAAATTTCTCAACTAAGCAAAAAAATTAGTACTCACCTAGACAAACTTATTTGCTCCACTAAGAATTTTCTTTGCTATAATTTGTGGCTTTGAGGAAATGCAATTTAAAGCTATCAATATTTTTTGTACCCTAAATTTTTGTTGTTGTTTGGTACTCAATAATGAAAGGAATTACAAATTTTATGGCAATTGGCTTCACATGAATTCATATTGATTACAATTAATATTCTAATAGTCATATTTTAGGCTGCACCATAAAATCTAATACCCAACCATTGCTTTATGCCAAATCGGACGATTAAGCTTTAAAAAATTAAAGCTATGTTACCTTTTTTAGAAGTTGGATATGTGTTAATAGCTAACTTCCCTACTTTGGCTAAAGTTTGATCATCTTCAAAACTTGGGGAAGTGACAATCATAATTCTTCACTTGATTGACAATCCTAAATGATCCCACCATTAATATGTTCCCTTCAAAAACATCAGGCCCACTGGTCCAACTCAACATCCACCTTTGCATATACATTATAGCTCTAGCCAATCATGACTCAACATTTAACACCTTATCCAACTTACCATTGTCTAGTAACTTGTGAAAATTGCTGAACCAACCATCTCCACATGTTACCACCTCACTTCCCAGATTTAGTTAAAACTTGAGAATTTTAAGAATGAGGGGAAGAGACAACTGTTGATCTAACAAGATTAGAAGGTCCTACAAAACTAACGTACTTTTATCATTGTCAGAAACTCTAACCAACTAGAACAAGCCAATCTAGCAATTACTCTGATTATTTCTTTTTATGGCCCACAAACTAAATCTAGTCCCACTTATACACATGGCAGCTCATTGCTTCCCTACTTTGGTTAAAGCTCACACATATTTAGAATTTGTGGAAGTGATAGTTGTTGATCTTCACTTGATCTAATGATGTCAGGAAAATAATAGTTCTTCATTAGACTCAATGTATGCAACCAATAGAATCATGCCACTTAGACCATGTTTTGACATATTTCCCTTTTACAGCCCACGAATAAGCATGGACCCACTAGCTCTATGTGGTAGCTTGTCGCTTGCCTGCTTTATCTAAAGTTTAGACCCTTCCAAAATTAGGGAATGCAACAAGCATCGATCTTCACTTGATCAATAGTTATTTGTAAGGATGGGTGTAATGAGGTCACTTCCATGCTTTGTTTAAACTTTGTATAACTTTAGAATGTGGGGATATGCCCATCATTGATCTTCTACTGAGTAGCAGTCAATACAATAACTCTCCAAGGGTTAAGATTTTTAAAAGAACACTGCATGAGCTGACCCAAGGTAGACCTAGGGTTAAAAAGGATTCATGCACTAGGGTAAAAGGATTTTTGAGAAAATAATAAAGAATTGGATGAAAATCACATAATAATTTTTTTTCAAAGGCATTTAAGGCTTTATGAAATCTTCTCGTGCATTTTATGAAAATATGAACAATGTAAATTTGGGAACCTAGGGCACAAAAGACAATATGAAACTAGATTTTTCACTATAATTTTGCAAAATTTTAAAAATATGAAAACTAGGCCAATAGTGTCTCTGTCTAGGATGATGAATATAAAAAATTCATACAAGGGCTCAGAATCCCTTGAAGAAGCAGACCACATATTGGACAAAATTGACAACTTTGAGAGAGAAACAATAAACATATATGTAGAAGACTAGGTATATGTATATGGGATTTACAAAATGAAAAACCCTAACTAGTGTTCATGGAAAGAAAGCATCTTGAGATGAAGTACTTCTTCAAGAATTGTCCATGAACTAGTAGTTCAAGAATATAACCTAATAGTTCCTTTAAGATGTAAGAATCTTAGCCCCGTGTAGAATCAACTACATAAGGACCCAAGTAGATAGGATCAAGTTTACCAAATTTACCCTTATCCTCAATTCTTGCATTTCACATTAGGTCTAAGTCATCTAGTTCAAACTTTCTTGCTTGTGCTTTCTTGTCATACAAAAGTTTGGCTTGTAGCTATAATTTTACATTCTTGGTAGATGCTTCTTTTTTGGTTTATGTCAATCCTACTAACTCTTCAATTTTCTCATGCATATCATTAATAACATCATCATCATACATCTAGATGTAATTATATATACCTATCAAATTATTTTGAGGCATCCTTTCTTGGATCTCATATATTAGGTCAAAGGGTGAAACACCTATTGCCTTCTTCTTTGTCACTCTATCAGCTCAAACTTCCAAGTGCAACTTAGAATCATGTTCCTTCTTATTATCATCCAAATTCCTCTTTATGACTTTCAATAGGCTCTTATTTGTAGGCTTAGCTTGTCCATTTACATGTGGATGATAGTGTGATGATGGTAATTTGATAATGCCATACTTGTCACCAAACTTGACAAATTCTTTTGATAT
This sequence comes from Cupressus sempervirens, assembly GCA_028749045.1. Taxonomy (NCBI): domain Eukaryota; kingdom Viridiplantae; phylum Streptophyta; class Pinopsida; order Cupressales; family Cupressaceae; genus Cupressus; species Cupressus sempervirens. Next base: position 640,842,778 of record CM053787.1, on the reverse strand, counting down.
GAAACACAGCATTATTAGTCACAATTTTATGAGGACACCCAAATATTGTTATTAGCCACTTTACTAGTGGCATTTCTATTTGGGATAGCCTCTACCCACTTTTTGAAATAATCTTTTGCCACTAGTATCCATGAGTAACCAGTGCTACATTTGGTAGAAATTTCACCTATGAAATCCATGCCCCATTGCTAAAAAGGTGTCTATATCTCTACTGATTTCAAAGGAACATTCCAAGAGAATTTTAACTTTCCTACAAATATTTGGGATGGGTCACACTTTCTGACCAAATTTTTTGCATCTTTGAATAAGCTAGGCCTCTAGAAATCAGCTCTCATTATCTTGTGGGTAGTAGTATTTTCCATGTAATGGACCCCACATACCCCTAAATGCATGTCATTTAATATCTTCTCAGATTCTTTGTGCTCAATGCATTTCAAAAGGATCCCTTCAAAATTCCTCCACCACAAACTTCCATTAACAATAACATACCTAATGGCATGCAGCTTAACAAACCTTCTTTCATTATTTGTCAAGTGGGATGAGGTTTCCATGTGCTACAAGTAATATATCAATTTACATACCAATCAAATTGATCCATATCATAGGTGTTTTACTTAAGGTCTTCACTTACCAGGTTTATTTGATTGGCATCCAAATTTGATTGAGCCATTAGTTTTTCCAATCCTTGACCTCTCACTAACTTAGTGATCTGGATATTAATATTAAATTTCTAAATTTTGTTTATCCATCTGCACCTCATGCTAGACACCTCCTATTGAGAGAATATATCTTGGACTGTTGTGCTAGGAAAAAATGCAATAATAGTAGCACCAACCAAGTAACATCTAAAGGCTTTAATTTCTTGGACTAGAGCATAATCCTCCTTTTCTGCCATGCCTAAAATATAGGGCCAAAACACACTAACAATTTTTATTTTTAAAAGTGATAATAGGATTAAATGTAATACATAAGTATCCAAATATAATTACTTAACTTCCTCATACTCATGTATAATTACAAAATTTAAGTACAAATCAAATGTGAATTTTCTTAACGTATTTTAAACTTAAATTACATAACTTAATATATATTACAATGTTATCTAATTAACCCCAATCAAATGAATATAATTTTGAAACATAAGAATATCGCAAGAAGATGAAACATCATTTTTATCCATTTTTGATACACATGCATATAAATGAATTACAAGAAGAAAATCATATGGAAGAATACTACTCATTTTTTAATTGTTGAACAACTTGATTCAAGGGCTCTATCGAGAAAGAACCAGGAAGAAAACCCGACATTGTAACCATTTCCACAATAAGTTTAAAATAACATTTTTTACATAGGATTACTATCCTGAGGAGAAATCTCCAAACATATTTTAATTTCAATAACATTTTAGAATTTCCTTCTTGGCTCCACAATAGGGAAACCATTACAAAGTTTGTAACACATCAAGATGATCATGGAGAGAACAAAAACTAACTAAGAGATAACCAAACTTAACATGAAGACAATTTCAAACACTCACTCCCATCCAGGTTTGCACAACAAGTTTTTCATTGAACCAGACTAGGGAGAAGGTAGATTTTTCCAATAGGAAACATCAGCCACAACACCATAACAGGTGCCTATTTGAGACTATACTACAAGAACTCCCATTCTTCCATTTCCTAAATTCCAAAACTCATAAGTAAAGTTGTGATGAGGTCATAAACCTAGCATGAACTAAAGGTTCAGGTATCAGAGTTAAGAAATAAGTGGATTATAAGCCATGAGGTATGATAAAAACAATAATGATGACTTATATCATTAGCAAGGAGATAGTTGTAAGAATGAATGACTAAACATTGGCAACATCCTAATAATGATTCTATACCTACCTAGTTGTAAACCCACAACCTAAGGATGAAATCATAAGTCATCCATGACTAGGAGACATGGAATATGGAATTATAGATAAGAACAATAGCATTATGTACATTATCAGATGATAATTAGAACTTGTATAAATGATGGAATAACATGGGAAGTGATGTATATATGTATACAAGATCATACAAAATTTGGTGAGAATGATAACATAACTTTAGTTGATACATTGTGGTAAATTTTGACTTAAGAAAGATTATGGTTAGGAGCCCTAATATATAATTTTAGTGAATTAAGAATAAGAGATTTGATATTGTAATTGCAACTTAGAGTACAAGTCTACTGACATTGATGTCCCCACATGTTAAAATTCTTTGAAAGGAAACCAATGTAACAACAAGAGAACTGAAGGGGACTTATATTAGTATCCTCGCATTTCCATTTTTTTGGAACAAGTTTTGATCAGGCCAAACCCCTTGGTATAGTAAACCCTAATCGTAGGGAGATGTCAATAAAGTGATCTATGTAGTTAGTATGTGGGATCAATCATAGGTTGAGTGACATGGTCATTAGACCACCATCTTAAATCAATTCAAGATCCCTACAATGTTATTCGAAGACCTAAGATTTCCCTTTTCCTTCAGATACCATGGTACGGTCGTATTATGTCAGTAATGTAAATTTTGTAAGTGATTGGATTTAATTCCTTATTTGTCTCATTCCAAATTTTTGTGTTTTAATGTTCTTTTCTTTTTGCTAGCAACGTGATGTGGGGCTGCCAACTGTATTATTGATGATGTTATTTTACCTCTAGGTCATGTCTTTATTTCTTGATTAAATTTTTTTATCTATTGTGGTCACTTTTTATTTCTTTTGTTTCAGACTTTTGCATTGGATGTTTCATCCTTGATGTTGAATTTAAATTTGAGCCATTTTCTTGTGAATTTTGTTGGCAAAGTGACATATGATGGGCCTACCAAAAAAAATTCTTGACAATTAAGTGGTTGCATAACATTAAGGTATGGGGTTATTAGTGAGAGTATTCATGCCCCACCCTCTCCCAAGACTTTGATAATAGGACCAGTGAATATTTGTTGACTATTACGAGTAATGAAATTTTACCCAAGCATACAACTAGTTAAGGTTACAAGTTAACCTAATGGATTTTTAGATGCAAAAGGTGCATGTGTACTAATGGACTTTTTTTGTGGCCTATTAAAGAATCAGTAAATCATGGAAACTCTAAAGTAAAAGTGTTTAACCTTAATAAAGAGCCAAGTTGCTTAATATGAATACCTCATTTGAGAGAGTCTCGTACAGATGTTACCCCAATGAGTGGGTGTGTGGAATATGGAATATCTATGATATTATTATTATTAGGGACTTTATAAGTATGTTATACTAGATTTAAATGTTGTTTATATGTGACCAATATGTTTTAAAGAGTATTTGACCCTGGAAAATGTAACCATGTTAGAGTTATGGATTGAACTTCACTTTTAGTAAGAATAATTAGGTAAATAGGTTATCATCCCTGTATATGTATGTGAGTTCCTAATCATTATTTTTATAAGAGTAAATTTTGGTATAATTATAGACAAGGTCTATCATAAGAAGAACATTTTATTTGTGTGACTTCCAGGAGGAAGTCAAAAGCTAGTGGAGGAGGATGTAAGGTCCCTCCTCATATGTAATTATCAAATATGAATTCTATGTTAAAACCATTATAGGAGATTGAAAGGGATATGAAGTAATGTTTTATTTTGTGAATTCCCTAATGGAAATTGAGATCAATTGGTACATCCATGTTTTAATACTCAGTGATTCGAGAGCTACTACATTATCTCGACTATCTAAACTTTAAAATTTCACTAATAATGATATCAAATGTTTTCACCCAATGATGATGATGTTGATTATGGTACCTCAATGATTAGGTTATACACATTTAGATAGTTTAGTATTCCTTAATTGGTGATGTTTATGATATTTAGTTATATGCATGCCTAATGATGATTATTCTAGTATTTTAATCTGAATTAATGAATAAAATTATGTTTTATTGATTTTGTAATTACTGATGACATTCTCATTAATTTCATATTTAACTTTAGTAGGTTAAGGGACTTGCTAAAAAATGCAATTGGTTTCTCATAGGCCTCTTCATTTTTCTAAAAACTATAGCAACAATGTGAAAAGATGCCATGCGGGATGGGTGATTTTGAATCTGTTGGTTTGCAGGTAGACAGGAAACTGGTCAAGGAGAATCTGGTAGGAGGTATAGACCCAGGAGGAATGGTAGGGGGTGTTGAGAAGAAGGGTGAGTTAGAACCTCTAGTCAATGTGGATGATGGGAAGCTTTTGTATGTATCTGCTAGAAAATCTTTGCGCAAATCTAATCCTTTCAGTGGGGTCTGTGTCCCACCATTGGATTCCTTCACTTTTCAAGTGTCAAGAAAGGATCTCAAGAAGGAGAAAGATATTGTTGAATCCAATAAGGAAAAGTCCTTAGAAGGGCTAGAAGTAGGGTTCTCAAAATGAAGGACTTGGTCTTCTCTGTTTGGCAAGAAACCTACTAGTAAATCTCTTTTCTCGTCGGTGACTACTAAGTCTTATTGGGAGAAAGGTGAGTTTCAAGTTTTTATCCCAGATCCTTTAGTCAATTATTTTGTGTCTTCCATGGATTTCACCTTAGTGGGCAAATTTCTAGGGGCAAGACTAGATCTAGAATCTCTAAGAAATATGGTTAAGAGGAAATGGGTTATTCGAGGAGAGGTAGATATTGCACCTATGTCGAATGGTTTCTTCCCATTTTTCTTCAACTGCAAGGAAGACCTGAATACAGTTCTTTGTGGTGGACTGTGGTCTTTTGGTAAAAGTTCTCTAACTATTAAAAAATGGGAGCCTAACATGGATCTCTCTGATTCTTTTTCTTAACCACTCCCATTTGGGCTAGACTTCTTGGTCTCCCTCTTGAATTCTAGCATGAGGATATTTTTAAAGGTATTGCCAGTTCCTTTGGTGAACTTGTGGCATTGGAAAATGCTACGGCTTCTAGAACCAAACTTCATTGTGCCAAAATATTTGTTAAAGTGCTAGACCTAAATCATCTTCCTGATAAGGTGGAACTTATATCCAAGCTAGGTAAAAAAAAACTCAACAGATTCTTTTTGAAGATCTGCCCAACTCTTGTTATGCTTGCAAGAAATAGGGGCATCTAGATAGAAATTGTCCCTCCAAGAGTAAAAATCTTCCAAGCAGTGTTTCGGAAGGGAAAAAGCCCAAGGTTCACCAAAAGAAAGTTTGGAAACCAAAAGTTGTTCTTAAACAAGTTCAAAAGAATAATGAAGATTCTATTGATCCTAATGTTGAGGTGGGAAAAGAGCCTTTAGTCGAAGATTCTAATGCTCCACAAGCTGAGTTGGGGAATGTACCCTCTTCTAAGCTTGCTATCTTAGAGAAAGAAGGACATGGTTTGAAAACTGATTACACATATCCTGTACAAAGACCAAAGGATTTGACAGATCTATCAAAACAAATCATTATCTATCAAAGGATAGAAGATGGATGGATAAATATGGAGGACAAAATTGAGCTAGAGGAAGGTGAATTCTTGGTTGATGATGGAAATATTCCTAAGGAGGGAGATCTTCTTTCTTCTTAGACAATGGAGATCCAGGTGTCTTCTCAGGCTAATGTTGACTTTCCTTTGGATGAGTCTCATTCCCTAGAAGTTGTGAAAGACTTTGGAGAAAACTCAAAGCTTATATTAAATCAAAGAAAAAGGACTGAACAAAAATATTAACGCAAAGGGAGTAGAAACTAGAAGTAGCAAAATTGATCAGCAATCTAAGGAGAATCCTCTTGCTTCTACTCCAAACAAATCTGGAAAAAGAGCAGAAAAACTTTCTAAGGTGAAACCGGATGTAGGTTCCCTGGAAAAATGAGGAAGAAAACCCAATAAGAAAACCAAAGAATTAGAAAGTATGTAGAATATTGTTGATGGTAGGCAGGCAACTATTCTAGATTTCACACCTAAAAAATAGGATATGAAAATCATAACTTGGATTATTAGGGGGATGAATAGCATTCACAAACTGGATATTGTTAGGAATTTTGTTAGAGAAAAAAAGCCTGATTTTCTCTTGTTATAAGAAACTAAGATGAGTAAAGAGAAGGTGGAACAAATTAAAGCTTTAAAAATTATTCTATAAATGCCAGCAGTTCAAAAGGTGCATCAGGGGGAACTCTGATGTTATGGAAGAAGAATTACTCTAGATCTATCCTGATTGCAAGAAAACATCTTATGATAGCCAAAATTACTAATATTGACTAGAAGGATGGATGGTATATAGCAAATATTTATCCTCCCAACACTAAGAAACTAAGGAAAAGGGTTTGGGAGACTGTTTCCAATTTTAAAAGTAAGGACTATTTTGGAAGATGGATTATAATGGGAGACTTCAATGTGCCTCTCTATGATCATGAAAAAAAGGGAGGTAATGCTACCCAGCTAGAAGGGAGATTGGATTTACTAGAATTTATAAATAAAGAGGGCTTAATGGATATGGACCTCCATGGAATTCAGTTTACCTGGAGTAATAAGAGACTAGGTAATGAATGTATTCAAGCTAGGCTTGACCGTGCTCTTATTTCTCCAAATTAGACTAAAGATTTCAGGTGCAAGCTGGAAGCCAGTCAGAAAATTGGAACAAATCATTTCCCCCTCATATTTTCTGCTGCTAAGATTAATCTCAAGAAGAATTTTCCTTTTAGATTTGAGAAGATGTGGCTACAACACCCTCAATTTGAAAGTAAATTGGAAGAATGGTGGAGTATTGATATTGAAGGGATGGCCCTTTATAGAGTTGCTTCTAAGCTTAAGAATGTTAAAAGGGAAGTTAAAACTTGGAACAAGAATAGTTTTGGGAACATCTTTGAGAACAAAACTGTAATGAAGGAGGAAATTCTTATAACCCAGGAAAAAATTCAGAATGTTGGTTATACTCCTGATCTCCTCATTGAAGAAAATGAAAAATTGGCTTAATATCATGACATCATCACTAAAGAAGAAATCTAGTGGAGACAAAGGTCAAGGCTGTTATGGTTGAGTGAAGGTGGTAAAAACACAAAAATTTTCCATCTCTCTACTCTTAAACATGGGCAAAAATTCACATATCACACCTTAAAAAGGGAGATTTGAAGATTATAGAGGACAATGCCATCATGGAAGAAATGGTGAATTTTTTCTCTTCTCTTATGATAGCTGATTATAACATAAATCTGGAGAGTCAGGCTGAAATCCTTAGAGTGATTCCTCCTCTGGTTTTGAAGGAACAAAATAAAATGTTAAGCTCTATACCTAAGGATGATGAAATTTTCAAAGCTGTCAGCTCCCTGGGAGGAGATAAAGCTCCTCGGCTTGATGGGTTTCCCATGTTTTTCTTCCAAAAACTTTGGAAATTTGTGGGCAAAGATATTTGTGATGCTGTGAAGAAATTCTATGGAGCCAAATAGATTCTTAAGGAAGTCAACTCCACCTTTCTGTGCCTGATCCCTAAGAAAATTGGTGTTGATTCTCCTAATCTTTTCAGACCAATCAGCCTTTGTAATTCTTTCTATAAAATTATTTCCAAAGTTCTTACCTTAAGACTTATCCAAGTGATCCCTATGATTATTGTTGATCAACAAAATGGCTTCATCCCAAGTAGGCAGATCCTTAACTCTATCATCTCTGCTCATGAGAATATTCATTCCTTATCTTGTTCTAACAATCAGGGGTTCATTATGAAAGTGGATATTGCTAAGGCCTATGACAGAGTTGATTGGTCTTTCCTCTTAAAAATTATTTCTACTTTTGGTTTTGATCACAAGGTAGTTGGTCTTATTCATCAATTGATCTCTACCTCTTCTATTTCTATTCTGGTTAATGGAAGCTCATCTCAGTTCTTTTATCCCTCTCGGGATTTGAGACAAGGTGATCCTTTATCTCCTATCCTTTTTGTAATCATGGCTGATTTATTGGGGAGGCATATTGGGGATTCAGTCCGTAGAGATTTCATTAAGGGTTTACAACCTTCCTCCCATTCTCTTGTTTTCTCTCATGGAAAATTTGTTGATGATACCATCTTCTTGGGTAAGGCTGAAGTTAAGGAAGCCAAAAATTTGAAGCAAGCTATTAACTTATATTCCTCTGCCTCTGGTCAATTGGTTAATTGGAATAAACATGTTGTATACTTTATAAATACCCTATCTAGAGATAAAATAAAATTGCTAAAATACTTGGATGTTCTATAGGATCCCTCCCCTCTTCTTACTTAGGCCTCCCTCTAGGTTTGAAGATCCTTGATACCTTCTAGGAAGATCTAATTAAAAAATTCAATAAGAAACTTGTGGGATGGAAAGGGAATCTTTTAAGCTAGGTAGGTAAGTTAACTCTTCTCAAAGCTTGTCTTCAAAGCATACCTACTTATGCCTTAAGTCTCTTTAGAATCCCTACTAAATTTGTTGAATCTATTGAAAAAATTTAAATAAGTTTCCTTTGGACTAGTTTTGAGGAGAAAAGGAGAATGCCTTTAATTACTTGGGATAATTTTTGCAAACCGTTAAGAGAAGGGGGTTTGGGAATCAAGAAAATCAGATGCATGAACAATGCTCTTTTAGCAAAACAAGGTTGGAGAGTCTATCATGACAACAAAGAGTGGAGTACCATATGGAAACAAAAGTACCTCTTCAATGCTAAATCCCTTCCTGATTTCTTCTCTGCTCCTGATGTTATTCATCCTTCCTCTATATGGGGGGCTATTCAGGGGACCAAGAAAACTCTAGGAAAAGGATGTTCATGGAAAATTGGCAATGGGCTAAAGGTGAAATTTTGGGAAGATGTTTGGTTAATGGATCATCGCTTGTTTGAAGATTTCCTTGACAATGATCTTGTTGACCGATGCAAGCAGAGATTTGGCATATTAGTTAGTCATTATTGGTAGAATGATTCCTGGGTGAATTTAACTGATGTTGATCAAGGCTTCAGCAATATCCAATTATCTCTCAATGATGTTTCTCTTTATCCTAATCTTGAGAATAAGGTTATTTGGCATGCTAACCCTAGCAGTCATTTTAAAGTATCCTCTATATTCACCTCAAAGGATAAGGGAAGTCAACCTCTTTGATCTCATGCCTGGATTAAGGGTCTCATTCCTAAAATTAATATCTTCTTTTGGATTTTGCTTCAAAATAAAATTCTAACCCTTGATAATTTGCAAAAAAGAGTTATTAATGTGGTTAACAGGTGTATTTTATGCAAAAATGGTTTTGAAGATAGAGACCATATGTTTTTGAATTGCTCCTACACCTACCAAGTATGGACTGAGATTCTTAACTTCTGGGGTATAACATGTGTCCATCAAAACAATGTGGAGCTCTCTTTTAGAAGCTAGCTTTGCCCCTCTAAGGATCCTGATGCTCTTTTTCTTTGGAAACTTACTCTCCCTCACCTCTAGTGGGGAATCTGGAAAGAAAGAAATAATCAAATTTTCAGGAGTAAAGATCTTCTAGGATGGGTGCTTGGTCAAAATATTATTAGAGCCATCAAGGAGAACTTTAAATCCCAGAGAATTTTTGAGAAAAATTTCCATTTTGAGAACCCTTTACGATCTAAAAGGTCCAATCTAAAAACTAATAATCCAAGATTGAGTATAAAATGGAAGGCGCCTCCTTTTGGATGGATCAAAGGGAACTTTGATGGGGGTGCAAAGGGAAACTCGGGAAGAGCGGGATGTGGAGGGGTCCTGAGAGATGAGGTGGGTAATGTTATTGATGCCATTGCTATCCCTATTGGTAAATCTAATAGCCACATTACTGAAGCTACTGCTGCCCTCTATACTATTAAGCTAGCTGTCAAGTTGGGGTATTCCAAATTATGGTTGGAAGGTGATTCTTTGAATATTATAAATACCCTAAATAATAAAAATGCAATCTCATGGTATATTGAAGCTATGGTTATGGAAATCAAAACCTTAATTCAAAAATTTGAAAAGGTGGTCATTTCCCATACATACTGCGAGGCCAATGGTGTTGCTAACTAGATAGCCAACTGTGCTGTTCAAACAGGGCATAAGGTGAGGTGGCATGAGGAATTAAAAGAGCATGTTGATCTTAAAACAATTACTAATTATGAAGCCATTCATTCTAAAGTGGGAAAGATTTGTTTGGATTAGCAATTTAATGATTTGGTGGAGTGGCCTTACGACTATCAGATTACCTTCCCCAAGGAGGTACATTCATGTGAATGTAATGTGGTCTCAACATGTATCTTCTAAAAGGCGACCTCCAAATCATGCAACTAAAAACTGGTTTCCTTTCAACCTCTATACGTTATGTATCTGGGTGTTTCTAGTTTTGTGTTTGCTTGGCAGAATGGGGGGTGAGTCATGAAAACAAGAACCCAAAAAATGTGATGACAGGACGGCTCGTCAAGATGTTTGGAAGATTCTTCAAAAAGGGAAGGTGGTTAGTTATCTAGAGCATTTTCATGGCTTCAAACCCCATATCACTACAGCTTTCTTTAAAGATTGGGCTGATGACAAAGTCACTCTCCATGGAGTCACTCTAAAGCTTAATAAGGACTTCATTGCTGAGGTCACGGGGCCCCCCATAGGTGGCATAAAGTTCTCAAAACAGACCAGTATCTCCAATGCAACCTATCAAAAAATTTTGAAGACGGATGCTAAGGAGAAGCAACTGGAAAAGAATGGAGACTTCTTTGATGTGGAGCAGATTAAAGGTATCTAGCATGATGTGCTTTGCTACATTCATGAGTACTTTATCCTAGATGGTAGGAACAAAAGAGTTCACAAATTTCATTTTGTTTTCCTCAACCACTTTAGATACAAGGATAGAATTTCTTTCCCTTTCTATCTATGTTTTTCATTGCTTCAAAGTTTATTTTCCTATAGGAAGAAGGAGTCTCAACCTATTTTACATGAAGGTCTGATACTTCTTATTGAGGGCTTTTGTAAAAATAAGTCCATTGCTTTGACTCCTTCTTATGATAATTAGAAAGGATCTCAGTCCAAGAAGTGTAAGAAGGATGAGAATGTTAAAGGGAAAGAAAAGGTAAAACCTAAACCCTCTAGTTCTCATAAACATATTGTTGAAACTAAGTTTGATTTAGAGGGTTATGAGGGTTATGAGAAGGATATCTCAAAGGAAGAGGAAGGGACAGATGTTGGGGAATTCAGCTCAAATTTGGAGGGATATCTTAAAACAAAAGGAAAAGAGGAGGATGCATCAGAAGGTAACTCAGAACAGAGCATCTCTGACAATGAAGGTAATCATACTATGTCTGGGGGGGGGTGTTAAAGACAAAGATAACTTAACTGATGACCTAGTTACTATGAAGGATGTAGATCATATGGTTCTGGTTTCTACTCCTACTACAGAGACTGGGGAACAACAAAAGGAGGATCCAGTCTAGCATAAAGCCCCTACTGAGAATAGAGAGGAGGTCTAGTTGGATAGGGAGGAACAAATGGAAAAGGTTGGTTCCCCTCTACATTAGAGTACTGATGACATTTGTGACTCATCGTAGAGGGACAACAAGCTTTCCTTCTTACATTCTACAAATCTCAAAGCAGACTCTATTCTCCAAGTTGATTCTTGGATCTATAATGAAATTATGGGACTGAAGAAGAAAGTGGAAATAATGCAACACAACCAAGATGCTAATCAAGCCATAATTAATCACTTGGAGGTGCAAATGGGAGATATCCCTAAAAAACTTAAAGATTATGAGTAATCTTAGAATGCTCATCAAGGAAAGTGGTACAAAAATGGAGCAGGTAACATCAAGCATTTGTGCCACTACAGCTAGCCTTGGAACAAGAGTAAATGAAGATACTATTTCTTCAGAGGGCTCGAGCAAGAGGACAAGGAAGAGCTCGAGGAAGAAAGCCTTGCAAGCTACTGTGACTTTGGCTGCCAACTCCACTCAAAACACTATTATGATCGAGAAGGAGGCTATCAAGATGATTACGAATCTGCAATAGAAGCTTTGGGTCTTCTTTGTTGTTTATGTTTATGTATACGTCCTTTTACTAGTTTATGTTTTTGGTTCTAGTTTTTGGTTCTGGTTTATTTTTTGGTAAAACTTTATTTCAAGTTCCAAGTCCTTGTAAAACCTGGATACTTTTTTTGAACTTTGCTAGTGGTTTCAGGTCCCTGTAAAACTTGATTTTCATACGGCTTTTTAGTAGGTTTCAGGACTGTTCTTGGTGGTCTTAAATGCCTATCTTTCTTGTTTTTATTAAAAGGGTTTTGAGGCCCCTTCAAAACTTGCTTTTACCGTAATCTAAAAACAATGTGAAAAGATGTAAAAGAATAAAATTGCTTTAGCTTTGCATAATCTGGGGTCATATGGACTGGTGCATTTTTTATAGCAGTTTTGATTTCTTGAAAAGCTATAATAGGATTTCCCTCCCAACTGATGGTTGCTCCTTTCTTGAGAATCTTGGAAATTGGTATGCTAATCTTAGGAAAATTAGTGACAAATCTTCTCAAGAAATTCACTTGTCCAAAGAAAGAATGGATGCCTTTGACATTTTTAAGGGTAGGGTTTTTATCAATTATTGGTACTCTTTCTAGTCAATCTTAACCCCTTGTTTAGACACTATATGACCAATCAATCTCCCCTCTGTCACTCCAATGTTACACTTCTTTGAGTTTAAAGAAAAACATACTTGAAAGCTTTGTTTAAAATATTTTCCAAATGCCTACAATGGTCTTCAGCTCTTTTTGAGTATATTGTGAGATCATCTTGATAAAAAACCATGAATTTATTAATATAATACTTAAATGCAACATTTTTAGCTCTTTGGAATGTTGCTTATGCATTTATTAGGCTAAGGGGCATCCTTACATACACAAGTCCTCCATAGAGTGTGAAAGTTATTTTAAATTATTCCTTTTCATCAACAAGGACTTGGGTATATCCTAAAAAAAAAATCTATCATAGACATTAGCCCTCAACCAATAATGTGTTGCAACATGGCCTCCATATTAGGCAATCCATAGTTTTGTTTTAGAGATGCAATATTTAGGTTCCTAAAGTCAACACATAGCCTAATATCCCCATTTTGTTTCCTGACTTGAACTAGGTTTGACATCCATGAAGAATGACTGATTGGTTTGATGATCCCTCCATACCTAAGCTTCATAAGTTTTTCATGCACTTTAGAGGCTAGATTAGGGTATTACATGCTAAAACCATAGAATTGTGTTTTCTTTTAGAAAATCATTTTTGGAACAACTCTAAACCCCCAACAAATATTTTGACATCTCTTAACCAATTGTCTTTATCATAGAAATGGTCACTGACTAGTAACCTAGGGTTTCAATGAACTAGTTATTTTCCTTTTGAAGACTTATCAATAGATTGTAGTAGTTCTTCCAAAAAATCATCATCCACATCCATCAACTGGTAATCTACATTACTTGAAAAATCTCTTCACGGAGGCATTTTATCTATATTATCTCAATTAAAACTACAATTTCTCAACTAACCAAAGTTTTTTAGTACTCACCTAGACAAACTTGTTTGTTCCACTAAGAATTATGTCTACAATAATTTGTGGTTTTGAGGTAATGCAATGTGAAGGTAAAAATTCTTTGTTGCTTGGTACTCAATAATGACAGGAAACACAAATTTTATAGAAATTGGCTTCACATGAATTTCCATTAATTAGAATTAATATTCCAATAGTCACATGTCATGTTGAACAACAAAATTTGAAACCCACCCATTGATTTATGCCAAATCAAATGATCAATCTTCAAAACCTTAAAAGTTGCATTACCTTTTTTAGAAGTCAAACATGTTTCAACACCTCATTTCCCTACTTTGGCTAAAGTTTGATCATCTTCAAAATCTAGGGAAGCGATGATCATTAATCTTCACTTGATTGACAATCCTGAATAAGCCTACTATTACTATGTTCACTTCAAAAACATCAGGCAAACTGATCCAACTCAACATCCACCTTTTCTTATATATGTACCTCTGGCCAATTAGCACTCAACATCTGGCACTTTATACAACTTAGCATTATTTAGAAACTGGTGAAAATAATTGACCCCAGCATTTCCATGTGTCAACTCCTCGCTTCCATGCTTTGGTTAAAACTTGAGTATTTTTACAATGTGGGGGAGTGCAACCACTGATCTAACAGGATCAAATGGTCTTATAAAATTGACATACTTCTATCATTGTTAGAAAATTTAACCAACAAGAACCTGACAATCTGGCATTTACTTTGATAGTTTCTTTTTGTGGCCTAAAAATTGAATCTAGTCCCACTTATCCATGTGGCATCTCATCACTTCCCCTCTTTGGTTAAGGTTCACACATATTCAGAATCCAAGGAATAAATAGTCATTGATCTTTTCTTGATCTAATGGCATCAAGAAAATAACACTTCTTCATAAGACTCAACACATATAACCAATAGAATCATGTGACTTGTACATTGTTCTAACATACTTCCTTTTTCTAGCCTACAAAAAAGTGTGGATCCACAAGCTCCATGTGAATCTTTTCTATTTCCTACTTTATCTAAAGTTTAGGCATTTCCAAAATGAGGGAATGTGACAAGTGTCAATCTTCACTTGATCATTAGTTAGGAACTTGCACAATCTACACTACTTTAGAAATAAGGAAAAGGGGGCCCGCAGGGATAGGTGTCATAAGGTCACTTCCCTACTTTATTTAAACTTTGCACAACTTTAGAATATGAGGATACAACTGTCATCAATCTTCTCTTGATCAACAGTCAATGTAATAACTCTACAAGGGTTAAGAATTTTTTTAAACACTACATAAGAAGACCCAAGGTAGAACTAGGGTTTAAAAGGATTCATGGATTTGGGTAAAAGTTGGGTGAAAACATATAATAAAATTATTTTTCTATGAATAATGTAAATGCATTTTTATGGAACCTAGGGCTAATAAAAGATAATAGGAATGTGATTTTTACTAGGGCACAACCAATTAAAAGACACTTAATCCCTTATTGCAAAAAGATAATTGGGTTTTTCACTATAATTTTGCAAAATTTTAAAACTATGAAAAACCAAGCCAACAAAGCCCACTCTCTAATTCTAGTCACAAATAGATCTTGGAAGTCGTAGAGTACTTCACAAGATGAACAAAATTTGTAGCTTTGAGAGATGCAACAAATGCTTCATTAGTTGAGTTCCTTGATGGAATAGTGACCAGATTTGGCATTCCTTCAACTATTATATCAGACAACACCAAGTCTTTTGTTGGAACTCATATGTTCTCTTGGGCTTTTGAACATGGAATATATTTTACTTCCTCTAATTATTATCCCCAAGGGAATGGCTTGGCCAAATCCTCCAACAAGAACATCATTAGACTAATAAAGAGGACAATTGAAGATAATTAGAGGCATTGGCATCCCAAGTTGAGGACTTCCCTTTGGGCTGATAGAATTATACCCAAGAGAGAAATTAGGAACTCACCTTTTATTTTGCTATATGGATATGAAGAAAGACTCCCAATTTCACTTGATTCTCCCTCTCTTAATCTAGATCATTAATTAGAGCTAGCTAATAATGATATTATGATAGTCAGGTTGGAAAAATTAATTGAACTAGAAGAATAAAGATAGCAAGCTAAACATACACTTGAGGCACGTCAACAACAGGTCAAAAGAAGTTTTTACAAGAAGGCTACAGCTAGAGTTTTCAAAGAAGGAGATCTTTATCTCAAGTGGGATGAAAATAAAGCTAAACTAGGCAGAAACTCCAGGTTTTATGCTATGTGGAGTGGCCCATATGTTATTAATAGTTGTAAGGAGGCTAATACTTTTTAGTTATCAAGGCTTGATGGTGATATTCTACTGACTCTAGTTAATGGAATTTATCTTAAACCTTTCTTGTAGAGAAGGTTGAAGGCTTCTATACATAATTGTTTTCCTATTTTTATTAAGTGCATGGGCATAGGCTATTTCTCTATGAGATAGCAATGTTTTCAAGTTTTGTAGTTGCAAGGGTTTTAGTTTTGTTGTAGAATAGGGTTCATTTTGTGAGTCCATCCCAATGGATTTCTCAAGGTCATGGGTTCATTCTTAGTAGGAAAGCATCCCCTCTGAGTCACCCAAAATGTTAACCATTTTAGCCCCCTTCCTAAAATTCCAATGTTTCTAGTCTCATGAACATCTAGGGTGATTGCCATGTCTACAATCATTAATTTATTCATTAATTGCTATGCAAGCCTAATAGGAATATAGTTGTTAAAATAATTGACTAATTGTGTATTATCCTTGATGTTAAATAAAATGTCATATCATTATTAGTTAGTGTATGCCGAGCTCACTCAGGCATTGAAGATAGTCTTTTGTATCTTCCAAGTGTTCTAGAGTTTTTCTAGTTCAAAAGATAGTATCTATCGAGTTCACTTGATGTCAAAGGGAATTTTGTAGAAGATGAGTGTTAACCAAGCTCACTTAATTAATGAAGGAAATGTTGGATGGAACCAGTGTTAATTAAGCTCACACTATTACCAAAGGAACTTTGAGAGTATGTATTATTGACTGAGTTCACTTAGTTAACAAGGGAAAATCATTTATGAGTTAGTGTCTACCTAGCAAGGTTAGCTAACAAAGGATTTTCTATTTTTGGAATATTAATTTCAATTGATTTCTCTATTGGTTCTAACCGACAAAGGAGATGAATATTAATTAGTCTAAGTTGTATTCTAGCTAACTTGACTATTGGAAAGATATAAATATAAGGTCAAGTTGAGATTTAGAAAGTGAGAAATGCATGGAAGATAATTGAAGATTTAAGGATGATAAGAGGAAGTGAATCAGAAGGATAAGTAGAATATCCTTGTTGAGCTGAAAGGCCATATTTGATCAAGAAGGATCAAATATACAAGTTATAATTGAGATCTTTAATTAGCAATTTATTTGCATCCAAATCAACTCATGTCATTGTTAATCCCTAACCATTGTAGTACTGATCTAAATCTCTTAACAGATTTGGCTTAAGAGCTATTTGTAAATCCTCTAACAAGGTGGCATTTATATTGAAGTGTATAAAGACCTCTAAAAAGGCCACTCCTAACAGGGTGATCAAATCCTCTAACAAGGTCACACCTAATAGTGTGTTTTGTAACCTTTAATAGTGTTGGCTCCTGATAGGGCTCACTTCAGAAGAGTGAAAATCAGTAACTAGTTGCAATTGGTGGTTTTTCCCAAATTGTGTTTCCACGTTCAATCTTGGTGTTAAATGTGTTCATGCTATTTCTTTTATATGTTTGCAACTATGTTAAAGTAATATAACATATAAAAAATTTCACGTTAAGTATTTGTCGAGCATTTTCACTGTTTATTGAGTTACAACATTTTATGTATGTTTATGGAGCAACAACATAGTTCAATTTTCATAGTTATTTTGTACTAGCATCTAAGAGATTTAGGATTTATTTTAGTAGTAAATAATTCACCACTCCCCTCTCAATTACTCCTCTTATATTTCCAACAATTTCTATCAGAGCTTTTGGTGCTTGGTAAGAAGGTTTCAAGGACCTAAGCTAAAGATCATAATGTCTTACAGAAGAAAGATTCCTAGGTTGAACCAAGATAACTTTATAGCATGAAAAGGACTTATGAGATTACATTTGGCAAATATCAGTAATTCAGGTTGTAAGTATCTTGATATTGAATACAAGACTCACACCAGAACATTATCAATTGAAGACATTGCTGAAAAGAAAAATCATAACATTATGATGATTGATATTGCACTTGCTCTTAGTTATGTTCAATTTGATGAAGTAAAAGACTACATTATAGCTCACTCAATGTCTATCAAACTGAAATACATTTATTGAGGAGATCAAAATGTAAGAAGATATTAAGAGATGACATTGATCAGATGAAAATGAGAGAATATGAAAACATTGCAAAATATGTTGAGAGAGTCAAGGCAAGTGTATGTGAAATCAAAGCATTTGGAAGAAGAAATTGATGAAAAAATAGTTGTAACTTGTAAGGCACTCAGAACCCTTCTTCTTATCTATGCAATTAGAGTGTCTACTATTCAAGAGATGATATGTAATCCAAATGGAAATATAAGTTTGGCTACTTTAGTTGGAAGATTGACAACTTTTGAGTTGGATAACTATGATAACTATGTCCCTAATTCCAAAGGTATTGAGTCTGCATTTGAAACCAAACTCTCACTCAATAAAAAGAGTAAGAAATAAAAGGCCAATCAATCAGGAAGTGAAAAAGAAGACAAAGAAGAAATTTTTGACAGTGATCTTGAAGTTGTTGAAGCCCTGCTTGCAAGGAAATATTCCAAAGGTGGAGGAAAGTACAAAGGTAAAATTTCTCTAATCTAGTTTTCTTGTGAAGAAGTTGGTCGCATTACTACAAAATGCCCAAATAGAGAAAAAGGAATGAAAAGAAAAGTAATAAGTACAAAAACAAGAAGGAATTTAAAAATTACAAAGACTACAAGGGAAAAGGTAAAAAATCTTTTTTTATGGTTAAGGATTCTAATAACAGTGAAGACAAAATGGTATATATTGTTGTAAAAGATGAATCGGATGATGAAGGAATTAAGATGGCACTTATCTCTCATGTTAGAAAAAATGATACATGGATTATTGATAGTGTCTACACATATCATATGACTGGAGAAAAAATAAAGTTTGAGGTCATAGAATATTATGATAGTGGTAGTGTGAGATTTGGAAACAATGAACCTTGTTGCATAAAAGGAAAAGGATGTATCTATTTGACCAAAGAACTTATATGTAATAATGCTTATTGGGTTGGAGGACTAAAGCATAATCTAACTATGACATAGTTGAATAACATTGGGTTCAAGGTAGAATTTGTGAATGGGAATGCCAAACTACTTGATGGAAAAGGAAATCTGGTTGGATATGGCAAACAAAAAAAGGTAACCTATTCTATCTAGATCTCAGTGAAAGTTCATGCTTTATTGATCAAGTAGATAAAATCTGATTATGGCACAAAATATTATGAAATTTAAAACTAGATAACCTAGTTAAGGTAAGAAAACATAAAATAGTAAGAGGTATTCCTAGCTTGAGGAAACCTCATATGGGTCTATGCAAAAATTGTCAAATTCGTAAGATGGTAAAGACTAGTTTCAAAATCTAAAGAACTATCGTTTTGAAGAAGTATTAGAGCTTGTGCATACAAACTTATGTGGACCTATTGGGATAGAGAGTTACAGTGGAGAAATATTTTTCATTCCTTTTGTTGATGACTACTCTAGAATGATGATTGTAAGTTATCTAAAAGAAAAATTCTAAAAGCTTTTCAAAAATTCAAGTGGTATCTGGAAAGAGTTGAAAAAGAAATTGGAAAGAAGGTCAAATTTTTAAGATCAAACAGAGGTGGTGAATTCATCTCTAATGAATTCAATGAATTATGCATTTAAAAGAAATTAAAAGACAAGTATTAGCCCTAGTGCACCTCAGCAAAATGGTATAGTTGAAAGAAGGAACATATCCAATGCTAGAAAATAATGTTGTAATAAAATACTAGAAGGAAGAAATCAACACTAGAGTATATACCTTGAATAGAGTATAGCTGAAGAGAGACTCAACTTAAACCCCTTATGAACTATGGTATGGCTATAAACCTAATGTAAGTTACTTAAAAGTATGTTGCACCAAATGTTATATCTTGAAATTATATAGGAAAGGTAAATTTTTTGTCAAAGGTGATAAAATAATATTCCTAGGATACTCATGTAGAAGTAAAGCATACAGGTGTTTAAATTTTTCTACTCATAAAATTATAGAAAGTGCACATGTGAGAATTGATGAAGAAGAAAGGAACAAAGAGCCTAAGAATTACAAAAGATTTTTTACTTAGAACATGATACCCTACCAAATCTATCTAGTAGATAGGAGACTTCAGCACTAGAATACCCACAATCTCCAATAGCTATCGAGTTGTAGACAATGTGACTCGAGTCACAATTAGAGGCTAGCAAGCTAGTACAAACTGAGTCTAAAGGACCTGAGTCATAGATGGTGGGACCCAATCTTGATACTGAAATTAATGATGAAATCAATGAAACACATTTAAAATATAAAGAACCTATGTTAGCAAGATATGTCAGAAAGCATCATACACCATATTAGATCATTGGAGACAAATTAGATGGAACAGTAGCAAGAAGAAAATTGAAAGGTACATGTTTACTTGCTAAATTTGAACCTAGAAATGTTAAAGATGCATTGGATAATGAAAGTTGGATTCAATAAATGAATGAAGAAATTAAACAAATAGAGAAGAACAAAACGTGGACTCTTCTTCCTAGACCCAAGGATAAAAATGTAATTGACACAAAGTGGGTATTCAAAAATAAGCTAGATGAAGTTGGAAAAATTTTCACAAATAAAGAAAGTTTAGTATCTAAAGGCTATTATCAAGAAGAAGGTATTGATTATGGTGAAAATTTTTCTCTTGTTTCAAGATTAAAAGGTGTTAGAACTTTACTAGCATATGTAGCACATAAAGGATTTAAAGTTTACAAAATGGATGTAAAATTTACATTCTTTAATGAAATTCTTGATGAGGAAGTCTACACTAAACAATCTAAAGGTTATGTAGATCCTAGAAAAAAGGACATCGTTTGCAAATTAAACAAGGCATTATATGGTCTCAAGAAAGCTCCCAGAGCTTGATATGAAAGACTTCATAACTACTTGGTAGAGATAGGCTTTCAAAGAACAAATGATAATATTAGTCTATATATCAAAGAAGGACTAGACAAAAAGATTTTGTTGGAAAAAAAATTGTTGATGATACTTTATTCATAGGAAATGATGACTTGTGAAAGGAATTTTTAGAAGAAATCAGTAAAGAATTTGAGATGTCTATGTTTGGTGAGATAGAATTCTTTGTTGGATTGCATATCTAGTAGAGGAAAGATGGTATCTACATTACTCTTCTAAATATATCAAGGAAATACTAAAGAAATTTGGAATGGAAGACTCATGTGCAATTGGAACCTTTATGTCTATTGGACATAAACTTTGCAAGAATGATGATTCGAAAAAGGTAGATCAAACCACATACTGATAAATAACTAGAAAATTGTAGTATGTAGTGCATACAAGGGATTATATTGCATTAGTAGTTAATTGGCAAGATTCTCAAAAAATCCCAAAGAAAATCACATGATGACAGTCAAAAGAATCATGAGATATCAGAAAGATACTAAAGAATATGATTTATGGTACAAAATAGGAGGAAATTTGGATTTAAAAGTATTCATAGATGTTAATTGGGCAGGAAGTTTTGATGATAAAAAAAGCACCTGTGGTGGAGCATTCTTTCTTGGTAAAAGACTTGTGTCTTAGACAAGTAAGAAATATAAATGTGTCTCTCAGTCCATAGTAGAGGTAGAATCTGTACAGTAGCAGTCAATTATTCTAATATTGTTTGGTTCAAACAACTATTTGTAGGTATGAAGACATAGATCAAGGATCTAGTAGTCATATACTATGATAACACTAGTGCAATAAATATATCAAAGAATCTAGTGATGCATACCAAAAAAAAACACATTGATATAAAATATGATTTCTTGAGAGAATTGGTACAAGATAAAGAAGTCAGATTTGAATATGTGAATGCAAAAGAACAAATTGTAGACATATTCACCACGCCATTACTTAAGGATGCATTTTTGTATCTAAAAAGTAAGCTAGGGGTCATTTCCCTATCTAAAGCTCACTAAATGAAGTTCAGTGGTGCATCTACCATAGCATTATTGAAGATCAGTCAATTTGTGCAATATTGACAAGGGCATATTGCAAATGAATCTATACTTGAGGTACAGTGATATTCCCTAAACATTATCTTTTGCATAACATGTCAAAGAGGGATAAGTTTGTAGTTGTATCTCATAAAAATTTTCTAAAGAGAAAAAGATGTTAAAGAGGGAGAATGTACTTGGTTTGATATCAAAAGTAGAGTTTGCTATTAGAAGAAGTTGTAGTAGACAAAAGTTTTTTGACAGAGGGAGAAATTGAAGGTAGAAAGTGTTCACATTGATAGAGGGAGTTCTCATTGATGAGAATCAAAATGAAACCAAGGATAATTCCTTACTTTATTCTTTCTCTAAAAATTTCATTATATTATGACATATTGTGTTGCCACAAATGCCAAAGATGGAGATTGTTGAAAAAATTGATTAATTGTGTATTGTCTTATTAGTCAATGCATATTGAGCTCACTCGAGCATTAAATATATTTTTTGTATCGTTCGAGCATTCTAGAGTTTTCCTAGTTCAAAAGATAAAATCTACTGAGTTCACTCAAGAGCCAAAGGAAATTTTATGGAATATAAGTGTTAATCAAGCTCACTCAATTAATGAAAGAAATGTTGGATGGAACTAGTGTTAACCAAGCCGAATCAGTTGCCAATGGAACTTTGCAAGTATGCAATGTTGACCAAGTTCACTCGGTTAACAAGGGAAATTATTTTTGAGTTGGTTTCTACCCAGCAGGGTCGGCTAACAAATGATTTTCTTGTTTTGGCATATTAAGTTCAATTGATTTGTGTGTTGGTTCTAGCTAACTAAGGAGAGGAATATTAATTATTCTAAGTTATATTCTAGAAAACTTGACTATAGGAAAGATATAAATGTAAGGTCATCTTGAGATTTAGAAAATGAGAAACACATGGAAAACAATTGAAGATTCAATAATGCTAGGAGGAAGTGAATCAAAAGGATAAGAAGAATATCCATAATTAAGATCTATAATCAGAAATTCAGTTGCATCCAAATTATCTCATGTCATTTTTACTCTCTAACAATTGTAGCAGTGATCTAAATCTCTTAATAGAGTTGGTTTAACAACTATTTGTAAATCCTCTAACAAGGTGGCATTTCTATTGAACTACTAAAGACCTCTAACAAGGACACTCCTAATAGGGTGATCAAATCCTCTAACAAGGTCACACCTAATACTATGTTTTGTAACCTTTAATAGGGTTGGCTCCTAATAGGGCTCACTTCAGAACAGTGAAAATTGGTAACTAGTTGCAATTGGTGATTTATCCCAAATTGGGTTTCCACGTTAAAGGTTGTTGTCAAATGTGTTCATTATATATTTTTTATATGTTTGCAACTATGTTAAAGTAATTGTAATCACAAATAAATTAATATTTTCATGTTAAGTATTTTTTGAGCATTTTTAGTGTTTACATGCTTATTTTATGTGTGTTTGTCGAGCAGCAGCAACATTCAATTTTTAGAGTTTATTTTGTACTAACATCTAAGGGATTTGGAATTTATTTTAGTAGTAAATGATTTATCCCTCCCCTATCTATTACTCCTCTTATATTTTCAACAATGGAAAAAACCTTATTCATTCTTTTATATCCCTAAGTCCTTTAATTTCTTTACATTGTATAAGAAAATTTAAGTAGTGGCAATGTGATTATTCCTTTTCCTCTCTGTCACTCTAGTTGAAGACTTAAACAATCATAGGGGCCACAAATACTCAAAATAGGCTTCACAACTCTACTAATAGTAGCATTCAAATCTTGGTTGTGAAGGTTTGAAAATAGTCAGTCACATGATCACAGGAAACATTAGGCTTAAAAGATTCAAGTTTTGCAATGTCAAAGCTAACTATAGCAATTCAAATTTATGTGTTTTTGCATCATCGCATGTGATCAAGGCCAACCTAAAGTCAAGAAGATGAACTAGTGAATTCTTTCATCATGGTTTCATAGGGTTAGAAGATGCATTAACATTTCAAGTGGCAAGGATGTGAAATACATTATTCACACTATCGTACAAAGTTCAGAGAAAACCAGGGTTAAGGTTGTGAAGCCATGTAAGAGATTGTTTGCAGCATTGTAGAGTTCATTACTGAGTTAAGAACTTAAGTCATGATAGTGTGAAGCAAGTTAGTTAGAAGGATAGTTGTCATTTTGCAGTAGTTAGTTGAAAAGAACAATGAGCAGTCATGATGGAGCGATCAATGGTAAACGGGTTGTTTTTTCAACCTCATAGGGTTTGGTCTATGGTTAAGATAAATGATTTGAAGTTGTGAAGGTTATCAAACAATCAAATTTATGTGGTCTTCATACTATCTCAAGTGTTTGAGCTACAATCAAGTTTTAAGTTGCGATGTGTGAATAGTAATGCTAATAGTTAAGTTCATGGTGATCATAGTATCACATAGTTTTTTGTCAACTTGAGATTAAAGTTACAACGTGGTAACAAGGGTAAAATGTATGGCTTTGCAACATCACATAGTTAAAGGGTTGTTAAATCCAAACTAATGTGAAGGTGTGAGAGGCCTATTGTATGATATTCATAAATTTGTAGAGGTTAGAGGGCTATGTTGATAAGGAGCCATAAAGAAATGATAATCCATAAAATGACAAGGTCATAGTTTTATAGGACAAAGAAGTTACTAAAGATAATAAATTGTGAATCCACAAATAGATATAAGTGTGGGTCAATAGGATAGCTGTAATTTTGTGTGAGATGCCAAATTAGTTCAAGGATATGAGACCACATGGCAGAGTGAATATTTTATTTCGGCTGACTTGATGATGTGGCTAATCTGGCATGTTGTAATATAGAAAAAGTATTCATTCATCTACAACTATTTTTGGGTATCCTCAACATCATTAGACTCCATTCTTATTATATGTATAGAATGATTGATTTTTCTTTGATTTGATCTCTTGCAACTAAGTGCACTCTTTGCCTTGCTCTTTCTCTCATTTCTTGTAGGCAGTTGCACTTTATGATCAGATTTTCTTCTTATTCTCAATTTTTTTTATTATCTGTAATCCAATCTCATAGTCATTGGAGTTTAAACTCAAGGTTGTATTTGGGTTATTCATATACCCTATAAAGGAAATTTTTGTTGTTATTCAAAGTATCTCTCTTTTTCTAGTATTTTGTAGATATTCTTTATAAATGTTCTTTCCTTTTATTCAATAGAGCTCATTGTTATCATATCCATTTTCAGCCAATTGAATTTGTGTATCTTGATTATACCTCATTTTTGTAGATGTATTTTGGAAATTATAATACCATATGATTATGTTCATTTTGATTAACCAATTCATTAAGTGAATCTATTATATTCCTTGCATGGTTATATTATATTTTGGCATTTCTATACTATTAAGATTGAAAGAATGTAGATAGTGGTATATCTTGTGAAGTCTATCTAATTGTAATGCAATTGATCGAAATACTTTTTGGTGTATAACCCCCTCTTAGTTAGGATAGGTAGTTTCATTTTCATGCATTTCTGTCTCCCTTTTCCTCTTGAGAAGTAATTAGGTGCACCCTAAGAGTAAGGAAACTAGCCTTCTCTAAAATCTCAATCTCATAGTTTAAGTCCCATAGCTTGGAGATTGTTTCCATGTTGCACGAGGTTTCTTAAGGGTCATACCTTAAGCAAGGGTGCAGACTTTTGTGTCAACATTAAATATTGTCAAGCCCTTAATCAATGGAAAATTAAAGACTAGGTTGACCATCAACCTAGTCTAGACTAAGTTGATATGGGTCAACCTATCCTTGACCAGATTAACCTGGGTTAACCTAGCCCAAAAGATCAACCTTCAATGTCTCCCTATCTAGATTATAGACTAGTAAGGGTTAATAATACAATAAGTGTATTACACTATCATCCAAAGATCCAATTTGGCATTTTTAGATCCTAGCAAGAGAGGATACCCATAAATTATGTCCTGATGTAGTGAACATTTGAAGGAGGGAAATCAAGGAGCATTTGTTAGGTCCTACCTCATTTTCTACTAGGAGAAAGAGGAGAAAAGAAGAGAAGTGTGTAATTATGGTTGTTGGAAATATTAGGAAATTCTAAGTTATTGAGAGGGGAGGGGTGAATCAGTAACTCTTAAAAAAATGTAGTCATCAATTACCAATTTAAGCCTTTGCATATATTCTGATCTAGTTGCATCCATAAGAAATTGAAAACATAGAAAGTAAAACTAGGGTGGGGATAATACCTACAAGCTTTAGTACTACAGTATAAAGTTGGCCTATTCAGGCTTACATTGATCACTTTTGATGATCTACACTATTAGAAGCAATAAGGATTGCTAGGTCCACATTGTTAGAGGATTTATGAACATATAATGAAGTATGCACTCGGTAAACCAATTTGCATAAGACTGTTAGATCTACCTTGTTAAAGGATTTGACTGATCCACCTATTAGGATGAAGTAGTAGTTGATCTTTAGTTTTTTGAATGAAATTCCTTTATGTACAAATCACCTTGTTGTGATAGATATATCTTTGCTACTCCTTATACTATTGTAGCATTTGTAATTCACTCTTACTGCTCTTCTTTGATTGTGTTTGATTACATTTCACTTTCTTTTCTTCCTTTGGATGTGATACAATACATTACATATATATCAATCCAATTACATAATTACAAAGTCGGCCACAATACAAGTTTACACAAATATTACAAAGTTGGCCTAATGTAGACACTCGAGTTTTGAAGACTAACTCAGTAAGGTTATGATACTTGACATCCACTGTTAATGCTCAGGATCATCATGCACTCGGTATACATAGAAACTCAGTCCATACTAATCACTTTCAAGTAGTCTTCAACTTGGTCTGCATTGGTGACTTAGTAGATATTGTGCAACTCGGCATATAAATTGAATCACTTGATTCTTACTACTTTGCTCGGTCAATGCTTCCACTAGGAGCTTACTATAAATTGAATCACTTGGTTAACACTAAGTAGCTTGATTAACACTCAACTCACATCATATCAACTAAAAACTCGGTAAGCACTACACAACTCAGTTTGCACTAGTAATCTCGGCATACACAGAGATGCATGGCTTATACTACTAATGTTCACATTAGCTGTATCTACTTGACACACATTAAAATTTGTCCAAAGGACTTAGTAGAAACTATAGAACTCGGTGATGACTAAAATTCTTGATTAACACGGTTAACTATACAATAAGCTCGATAGCTACTTACAATCTGAATAAGTGTATGTCACTAATAACAAACTTCACTTATATGTCAACAATCTCCCCCTTTGGCATTAGTGGAAAAAAAATTTATCAGCCAAAACAAAAATCAAAATGTTTCCTGGATACCTTTACCCATCACCTTGTGATATTATCTCGGTAGAGTATACTATACATCTGAATACATTTCTTTTCTATATACAATATATACATTGGTGTACATGTTGTACACTCTTCTTTTAATCTGACAATTATCTCCCTCATTGTCTTTACAACTTATGTATCTATCTCATATCTTCTTATTCTTAATATATACTCCCCCTTTTTGGCATTAATGCAAAAGATTTATTCTATATATTTACATTTTAATGTCAAAATGAGATTTAAAAAAATATGAATGTACCTTAAATGTGATTGCCAAGGTTTTATCCAAATTTTCCTACAAGACCTACATTAGTGTAGTGCAATTTGTACTTCTGCTGACAACTCAATCATGTGGTCTACTATGGAGAAATTGTTGTCATGGATGAGATTTTTAGAATGTGCAATGTGTTTCTACAATGCATCCATGTTAGGGAGAATCATATTTTTTATATCTACCAATATAGACCTGATCCTTGCTTCTTCTCTGGGAAATTTGTCTTGCATATCTATCAAAAATCTAATCTTCTTAAAATGAGTAGAGCTTGAACTAGAATCAAGTTGCAACTGCTAAGCACTTTCCTTGAGGTCTTCATCTATTTTTGACAATTTGTCTTTTATTTCCTTATAAAATTTGAAACATCACATAATTTACCAAAAAGTGATGATACATTAGTACAAGATGCTTCTAGAGAGACCAAAATTATAGAGAGTTCTACTTGATAAATAGAAATCTATTTAGCAATGTGCTCTAACACTTTATTTTCAAACTTCTTTTCTAACTTCTATAATAATTTATCCTATCCATCTATATCTTTATTAAACTTCTAAACTGCCTCTGCCAATTGATACAAAATTGGTTGAGAAGAATCAACCTCAATGCCTATAGCCTCCACCAAAATATTCTTGGCATCCTCAATGATTTTGAGCTCTTTATCCCTTTCCTCTCTTATCCTCTACTGCTTTTCTTTCTTTTGAAGGAGTTCACCAAATGCATGCATTTGATCTGGATTGAGCTTGAAAATGTCCCAATTATGGATAACAATTTCCTTATCTAGGTCTACTTATTTCTCCATTTCTTTTCCTTTGCCCAAAAAATTTGTGCTTGATTGAGCCTTGGTCTCAACTATCCTTGCACTTATTTCTTGTGTACCCAGAATAGATACAATAGTAGACATACTAAGACTTGCTGTAAAAATTGATACTACACTTATATATTGAAGGAATACTAGAAGAAATAGTTGTAGAATCCAAAATTGATGTATTCAAAACTCTTGCACTCAAAACTAATTAATCCAACATAATAGAAGAGGGAAGAGTCTGTAGCTTGGTAGATGAAGTACTTGATACTTCAATCAATGATGTTCTAAGTTGTACTAGTACAAAGAGTGATTGGATGATTGTGTTGACACTGGAGGTCACACTTAGTCCTGTTGAGGCTATCTCCATGCTTGATGTTGTCACTAATTTTATTGGATAGTGAGGAAGTGAGGCAATAACTACTGCAACAATCTTACCTGGATCAATTTCCTCATCATCCTAAGTTTCTTTTTTAGTAGCCTCGTGTCCTTGTTCCTCTTCATCTTCTACATTATCAAAATGTTTTGTCTCTTCATCATTTACTTCCTTATCCTTTTCCTCACCATCTTCATCATCATCATTTACATTGACAAGAAAATCCCTTAGTTTATGAAGACAATAGACATTTTTCCATGTATTTTTTATATTCCTTACAATATGCTCAATGTCTTTAATTAGTACAAGACAAGTGTTGAATCTCAAGGTTAATTTTTCTTCGTTCTTCTTCAAAGATTCTTTTACTTCCTTGTTAGTCAAGCTCAATACAAGCTACTTTAGGGTTTTCCCATAGATTTCCTTGAGATTTTGCATGGAAAATTCCCATCTTGGCTGGATCTTTTCCATCAAAATATTTCAAATTTGAGAGATAAGTTGGTGAAGTGAGTATTTCCACTTACTCATTTTATCTATTACCAGATCCTCAATCTACCTCAGCTCTACTTTAGTCCTTATCTCATACTTTAGGTGCTTTAAAATTTGTTATGCTAGTCCTCGCTTCGAGTTCTTTCAATCTATCTTGGAAGGTGTGTGTAGGTTTTCTAAATATAATGTCTCCTCCTTCCTTATCAATTTTCTTCCTTGATCTCCTAGTAAACATGGCAGTCAATGGCATGGCAAGCTTGGTAATGATTACCTTACCCTTCTGTTTTAGTTGTTACTCTTCCTCTAACTCTTCTTCATAATTTTCTTCTTCATCTTCACCTTTACCCTTAGTCACCAAAAAGAGTAGAATTAGCTTTCATTTTGGCAATCCTTTTCTTTCATTTTTTTTTAACACCTGAGGGAGTTTGATTTCCAGTCTATTCTAGGTTTAGCATCATCATAGGTACCAAAATATGATGCCTTCAGATCAACTAGCTCATTAAAAAATTCCTCAATAATACCCTTAGTTTTATCTATATTAACCTCATATCCAAGAGGTTTTACCCATGCAACTCTAGGCCTAACTACCTAAATGTATACTTTATCACTATCTACCATGATGCATACATCATCCTTGTAATCGTTAATTAATTTCTTTGGAATTTTGAATCTATTATTTATCTTCTCCTTAAATGCATCAAAATAGTTTTCCATGATACTATTGTAATTCTCACCCATCTCAACAATGTACTCATTAATCTAATATAGCACTAGCACATCTTTTGTCCACACAATAGTGCCTTTTGAAGGGAATAATTTTTTTAACATAAAAGAATAAGCATGTCAACAGGGGAGAAAAACTTAAATGGATTATTCTTCGATGTCTTGATGCTCTCCATATTTGTGTTGAATTTAATCAAAAGTAGCTCGGTAAGGTCAAGTGAAAGATTGTTCTTTACTATCTTGTATGCTAGGCCAACTACTTCATATGAGACACTATTCAACTAGCTTGAACTATAGATCTTGTGCAATGATATGAATGCCAAATTTCAATTCCATATCAGTGATAACCTTCATGTCTCTTCCATCCATTCTACTAGGTTTTTATTTTCTAGTTCAACCTGACCTACAGTTTTGGTCATTTTAGGTTTGGGCAACATGGGGAGATCGATGATTCTATGAATCATCTTCTTTGTATTCAAAATTGGTTGCTCCAACCATAACTAACCATTATGCACCCAACTAAGAATAAACCTAATCCATTTAACTTGGAATTCACATGGAATGTGAGGAATGTGAGTTAATCCTTTAGCTTCAAGGTGTTGGTGCTCAGGTTCCAAAACTCCATTTACACATAGCTTTTCTAGGGCTTCATCCATTTCCAAAGTACCATTGTCTTGTATATCACATTTAAAGTACCTTTGGAGGGATTTGTGACTATGCTCCACTCAGATCTAAGGTTTTGGTAATTGTAGGAGTGAACTTGAAGTCTGGTGCCTTCCATTCTACACAACAAACCAACATGTCTGATCCTCACTTTGTTGTGCTACTACTAGATTCCATCTTCACTTGGTAGGGTTTGAGAGAATTTAAAATCTTCCAATGAAAATTCACTCAAATTTCTTGGATGCTTTGAAGATCACACTACAAAATAGCTCTCAAAAATTTCATGGTAAAAATGACTTTGATTTCATTTCTTTTATCAAATTCAGCCATAAATGCTTACTACAAATAGTACATCAAGTTGACAACAAGTTAACAATAGGTTGATAGAATGTCATCCACTTTTCTAGTATTCATTACTTGATATAGTCTTACATCATTCAATAACAACATAAAAGTTATTTACTCCCGACCTCGCTCAGTAGAGTCTGTGACCCTACCTCACTCGATAAAGAAAGTAACTCGGTAGATACTAGTACCCTTTTACTCAGTGATCCCTTTGTATCTTGAATAAAAATATGGATATTTTTGTCCTTTCAACTGGAACTAATTCAAGTTGTTCTTTTTAGTATCGCAATTCCAATTTTCTCTTGAGAAATCAAGTAGAAATGGTAGAGTCACCCAATTCTTGAGTGACTAACTCATCATTATTTGGACTTGCATTCTTAGTAGACTTAGGAACCCATTGTTGTCTCATCTATTTTTGGATGTTATCATCTTTTTCCTTCTTTTCATTTTTAATTCTACCAGTATTCATACAGTTCTTGGCAAGATGACCAAATTCTGTATAGATAAAACATCTTTTGGTAGTATATCTCTTCCTCATGTGATTCTTTACACAATTTATTCCAATGTGTCCAAATTCTCCAGAGTAATGACATCTACACCAAGTGTTTTAGTCCCAACCAAATATAGCTTTCACAATTTTTTCTGCTAGATTCAATATCTTAATTTTTCATTCTGATGACTTGCATCCATGTTTCTTACAATTGTGACATTTGCCTTCAAATCTTGGTTTCTCTTTGCATTCATTAGCCTTATGACCATGTTGATTGAAATTATAGCACTTTTCATTGAATTTTCTTTTTCCATTACTGCAACATTTTTTTGATGTATGACCTATCTTACCATAGTGATTGCAAGTAGGTATTTGATTCTTTTGAGCTCCTTGTTTGGAAGATTCACCTTCTTCTTTGTATCCAATTCCTACTTTTCCCTTTTTTCTATAGAGATTTTTCTCATTCAACTGATTCACATCTTCTTGGGATTTCATCATTCTTTCATTTATTTTCCTTTCAAACTTTAGGTCATTCTATAATCTTTCATTCTCAAATATTAGGTTCATAATTTCTTCATTTACTTTGGTGAGTTGATTAATGAATCCAATCTGCTGAAGGGATAGATGTTGAATCTCGTTATCTTTTCCTTCCACTTCTGCCTTTATCTTTCTTTTCTCTTCCATGACTTCACATAGCCTTATTGACTAAATTTATTATTCTCTTCTCAACTTTCTCACTTCTTCTTGCAGTGAACCATTCTTTACAAAAAGCTCTTTGATTGCATAATTTACTTCATCTAAGCTACTTGAAGGATGAAGGTCTTCAATTCTTTCTTCAATGTAGAGATAATCATTCATTTGGATTGTAATATATTTTCTTCTTTTAAGTTATTGGGAGAGTTTCTCTTTTTCTTTCTTAAGTTGGGCAATAGTCATTTCCAAATCTATCTTCTTATTGTCAATAGCTTTGTGAAGTTTAAATATGTCCATGGCCTGTGATCTTTGCTCAAGCTGTTAAACTTTCTCCTGAGTACCACAATGTTTTGATACCAATTGTTGGAAATATTTAGAAATGCTAAGTTACATAAAGAGGAGGGCCGAATCAGTAACTCTTAAAAACTTGTAATCATCAATTACCTAATTTAATCCTTTGCATATATTCTGATCTAGTTGCATGCATAAGAAATTAAAAACATGAAAGCATACAAAACACTTTGACACCTTCCAAATAGAAAGTAAAACTAGTGTGGCGATGATACCCACAAGCTTTAGTACTATAGTATAAATTTGGTATGTTAAGGCTTACATTGATCACTTCTGATGATCTACCCTATTAGGAACAATAAGGACTAGTAGGTCCACCTTGTCAGAGGATTTACAAATATACAATGAAGTATGCACTTGGTAAAGAGATTTGCATAAGACTGTTAGGTTTACCTTGTTAAATGATTTGACCGATCCACCTACTAGGATGAAGTAGTAGGTGATCTCTAATTTGCAACTTAGTTTGTTGAATGAGATTCCTTTATGTAAAAATTAGCTTGCTATGATAGATATATCTTTGTTGCTCCTTATACTGCTATAGCCTTTGTAATTCACTCTTACTTCTCTTCTCTAATTGTATTCGATTTCATTTTACTTTATTTTCTTCCTTTGGATGTGATACAATAAATTACATATATCAATGCAATTACATAATTACAAAGTTGGCAACAATACAAGTTTACACAAATATTACAAAGTCAGCCCAAACATAGACACTCGAGTTCTAAAGATTGACTCGATGAGGTTCTGATACTCGACATCTACTATCAATGCTTGGCATCATCATGCACTTAGTAGACATAGAAGTTTAGTCCATATCGATCACTTCCAAGTAGTCTTGAACTCAGTCTGCAATGGTGACTTGGCAGATATTGTGCAACTTGACATACAAACTAAATTACTTGATTTGTACTACTCAGCTTAGTCAATGCTTCCACTATGAGATCAATATAAACTAAATCACTTGGTTAATACTAAGTAGCCTGGTTAACATTGGACTTGCATCATATCAACTGCAAACTCAGTAAGCATTGCACAACTTGATTTGCACTGGTAAGCTCAACATACACTAAGATGCATGACTTATACTATTTATCTTCACATTAGTTGTATCTGCTCGGCACACACTAAAATTTTTCCAAAGGACTTTGTAGCAATTGTAGAACTCGCTGATGATTGAAATACTTGATTAACACTACTAACTGTACAATAAGCTCAATAGCTACTTACAATTTGAATAAGTATATATCACCAATAATAAACTTGATTTATATGTCAACAATGGTGTGAATATGAAATAAAAACACATAAAAGAGGAGCTAAAAGTTCCTAAGTTGAAGTGCATCCAATTTAAGATGGTACATTTAGCCCCCACTTTAGTGGGATATAACACTATCTGTATACGAAAGTAAGAAAACCTAATCTAAACTTGTAAAAAGGATATAGAAAAGTCCATATGCCTAAATTTTGCAAAAAAATAGTAGTAACTACATCATGCAAAACCACAAGTTAGTTATAATACAAATTCACCTAGTACTTACTATAGAAGATGATTAAGCTTGTGGATATCCATTCCTCCCCCTCCCCTTGTTTTGGCTTTATCATTTAGAAAAGGTAAAACAAGGGATCATGCCAAATGAAATGAATTATAGATAAAGGATGATGAGAAGAAACTTGCAAAATACTACTAGATGATCTTTGAATGCTTTAAGAGGATCTTGAAAGTTTAGGCAATTGAATCACAATTTTAACACCTATAATGGAAAAGAAATCAAAGTTACCAAGATCAAGATATGATAGAAAGAGATAATTAGTGTATTATTTGAATATTAGGGTTTTGTAAAACATATTCAAAATATAACCTAAAAGAGTTATATATATATATATATAGTAATGCTACCTTTTGAAAGCTCATTTGTTACTTTATTCTTGAAGAATAAAAGAAGTGGGAAGAAGGATGTCAAATACAAAGGTACTACAATCTTCACAGAAGGAGGTTCTCTGACAAGATGTGTTGAATGATTCTACACTTGAGGAGCTAAGCATTCTATCCAACATTTCATGTCTTTCTTTCAATTTTTTCTTTTGCGAATGTAGAAATTAGTCATAGATGTGATTTGTAAGGTCCTAAGTAGGAGGTCAACCTAGTATTGGGTTAGTTCAACCTAGTCCTAAGGGGATTTAGGGTGTCCTAGGTTCATATTGACCTAGCCTAGATGAAGGTTGACCTAGTGCCTGGGGAGGTTTACCAAGTCCAAATGTAGACTAGGTAGATTATAGAGTTGGTATGTTGGACTAATAGATTTCTTGTTTGATGCTTCTACAAGATCCACCATTCATGAGAGAACACTACATGCTAGATGTGATGATATACATCTGAGATCACATCCAGGATCTAAGAGAAACTGGTGTTGAGATACTTGGGGATACATGGCTATATTGGGTAGTAAAACATCCACATATGAGGTTTCACATGGGTATTCTACTAGGACTAGTGGAGAGATAAAATGAGACTACATGCTCATTCCACTTACTAGTGGTAAAGATGATAGTCACCTAGGAGGATGTGTATTAGATCTTGTTCCCACTAGTTCATGGAGTGGTAGTGAGACCTCGAGAATACATATCATGTGCAGAGATAGGCACAAACTTTGAGTACTACATGGGTATGTCATATAGAGATAGAAAAAGACAAGATGAGATATGCCTAAAGGAAATCATCCTAGGAAAAACACTTGTACTTACGAAGACTATGGTATGCATCACTGCCACAAATATCATACCTAATACAAAGGGTATAGTGTTCCTAACTCTTCTAGCACATATATTTAGGCATATGGAGAGAGACAAAAAGAGTTGATAGTGTTGGATGGGGATGGAGCATGATAGCACATTTGTACTATGAGCTAGGGAAGTTTTTTGAGATATCAAGGAGCAAATCTTATGCCATGCACACTCTTACATGTATAGGCCTTTGAGAAATTCACATGCACAAGAGCATCTAGATTCCTAAGCAAGATGCTAGTAGAGTGAGTGAGATTATGTTCTTACACACTGAGACATCCCTAAAAGTTTGGATATATACTATACTAGAGGGTCAAATTCAACTAGTTATACTCTAGTAATGTTACTTGGAGACCCTACTGTCTCATGATAGGATGGCTAGACTATGTTTTATAGATTATATAGATGATGAGGCGGAGGTTTTTAGAGGGTATACATGAGTGATAGTGGTTTCCTACTATTTGGATAGATTAGATTGCTAAATTTTGGCCTTC
Source organism: Cupressus sempervirens (assembly GCA_028749045.1). Taxonomy (NCBI): domain Eukaryota; kingdom Viridiplantae; phylum Streptophyta; class Pinopsida; order Cupressales; family Cupressaceae; genus Cupressus; species Cupressus sempervirens. Next base: position 640,807,188 of record CM053787.1, on the reverse strand, counting down.
AACAAGGTCCTCCTCCATTTGTGCCTTGATATTCATATGGAGCTAGATACAAAGACATCCTCTAGACTAGACATTGACTATGGATGATGTGGCACTAAAAAATACTAAGGGTCCAAATGTCACAAAGGCTCCCCCTACATTAGAGGATGTAGTATGTTCTAGAGACTATCTACAATATCTCAATGTTGAGGATATTACATCCATATTCCCATACAATTACCCTACAACTGATCAAGGTCCATATTCTAGGGTATCACAAGGAGAGATAGATGAGAGTGATGATGGTGGTGGTGGTGGTGGTGGTGATGGTGGTGGTGATGATGATGATGATGGTGATGATGATGATGATGGTGATGGTGGTGGTGATGATGATGATGTTGGTGGTGGTGGTGATGATGATGATGATGATGATGACGATGACGATGATGATGATGATGAGAATGATGATGATGACAATGATGATGATGATGAAAATGATGACAATGATGACAAAAATGATGATGATGATGATTATGATGATGATGACAATGATGATGGAGACAATGATGATGAGGCTCCACTCAAGCGGAGATGATGCATGTTGAGGGTGGGGAGGATATACCAGTAGCAACTAGTAGAGAATAGGAGAGGATGTCGATGATGATGATGATGATGATGATGATAATGATGATGATGATGATGATGATGAGGCTCCACTCAAGTGGAGATGATGGGTGTTGAGGGTGGGGAGCATATGCTAGTAGAAAATGGGAGAGAATAGGAGAGGATTCCATCCCCTATAACATCCACACCACTATGATCTTCTACACCATGAGGGTAGACTAGGATCCCTCCTTTTAGGACTAGATAGGAAGATCGCTAAGAGTCAAAACAACTACTCTTAGTTACCCATATGCCATGTAATGCCCCGCCCAAAGATCCTTGGAACAAGGATTCAATAAAAATAAAGATATTTTTTTAAACAAGTATTAATGCACATGACAATATCATGGGATCACAAGGATGAAAATGGAAGACTTCACCAAAAATCCCAATAACCAATGGATCTCCAAATGCCACAACCTAACTGAAATAACCAAACTGAAGAATGAAAACCCAAGATGACATTAGAACACAAAATCTCTGATCTATCAAATCATAGAACCACTAGCATTTAGGGTACTCGAGAGTCTAAATTGCACTCTTCAAAAACCAACAAAGATGCCACCTATTTTTTGTGAGAGAATAAAAACTAATAGTATCATGTGAGGAAGCAACTCTTCATGTGAGAAAGTACACTGAGCCATGCAAGGAAACACCATCTCACGTAAGGACATGTTGGGATCAGCAATCAAAAGCACTGCATTGATATGGGGTTTTGCATGAGGATTCACCAAAAAATGCACAAGAAAACCTAGCAAACCACGTGAATAAATACATTCTCATGCAAGAAAGTACAATTTTGAGCTAGGATACAACATAGAACGCTAGAAAACATAAAAATAAAAATATAGGAAAATAAATTTCCTCTACATCAGGGAGTACTAGATCCACAATCAAGGTGAAAAAACTAAAAATAAATAACTAAAATATGGAAACTACATCTAACTATCCAACATAGTAGTGAAGGGAAATAATTGAAAGCAACATTGTAGTGTATAGAAGCAACATTGCAATGTATTAAAATAACAAACTAAGTGCATGGTTCCTCCCAACCATAATAGCATCATGAGACCATTGTGGGTCCTAACCATCCCCCTAGCATAACATCCCAAACCATCGGCCAAATTTTTAGAGCCATATTATGAGGATGTCACTAATAAAATGTACTACAACATTATAATAATGAAATCTAACATGCTAAAAGTAAAGCATATGATAATACTACAAATCAAACTCATCATCTAATCATATGCTAACAATCATAGTATAGGAATGCGTCAAATAAACTAACATCATCTAAACATGATATCCAAGCATTCTAGTGAAAGCATAAATCACAAGAAAGCATACTCCAGAACCTGAAGTATCAAGTGAAAACATCTAGTAACAGTCAGACTAGGAAAATAGACTATCTTTTTACATTGGTCCTCAATAGTGGTAAAGGTAGCTATGCCTACCAACCATGTAGAACCCATAGGTCTACTCCTACCATGCTAATGGAGATAATGATCCAACCATAAACACAAATAAAGCATAATGTCCATGGCTAACACTCATGCTAGATAGTAATGATGACTGAAACCAAGATCATGAGACAATGCAAGTTCAACAGGTCCTAGTCAAACACTTGATGGGCTACTATGTAGGAGCTAACATCATGGAGTCACTTGGCATCAATAATACCAAGCCATTATTGGTAGCTCAACTCCCCAATGGGGAATATACACTTCGAGTGGCAACTCTTCCCAATGGAAGGTGCACAATTCCAACTTTTCAACTATCTTAAGTTTTATTACCATTTACACATTTTTATTTAGATATCACTTGTATTAAACTTCCTCTACAAACCAATAGGAAATAGCCATCAGGTTACAAGATGGAAACCCCTCCATGTGCTACCCTACCCTACTCATGCTCATCCAATGATGAGTGCCCATAGGAATGCATATTCCAAATCCAAATGATCATAAATTTCAGCATGTCCACAGAAGATTGGGGCTCGCAAGGCACACAACATATGTGCCTGCACATACTCATGTATGGTGCACCACCATTATGAAGATCATAACACAAGGACTAGATGATAAAACAAGCAAAATATTACTCAACCAAAATAAGCTTAGAAGGAAGTATTCTACATGAATCCCAAAGAACAATAAAACCATACATCATGAACTCACTCAACATTCCTCTATCTGAGAGCATGGATTCTACATGAATTTCAATGATGCAACAAGGCCAAACATCACAAACTCACTCGACAAGCCTCATTCTGGGAGTATGAATTCTACAAGAATCCCATTATTTACAAAGTAACAACAATGGTCTGAAAGAAATAATAACACTAGGTAAACAATCACTTAGCCAAACACAAAGTTGGGACTATAGATGTGGCACGCATCCCAACTTAACATAAAAGTGCAATAATGTTCTGACTAACATCCTAAAGATAATCCAAGCCCACAACCAACATCATGCCAAGAAAACCTAAGAAAACTAGGTGGCACACAAATCAAGGCAAAAAACCTCAAAACTCAAAAAATTTAAAACTAAAACCCATTTGGTCTTAGGGCACAAAAGCCACAAAAATCTAATAAAATCTAGGTTTGGAGTCCGTATGCAAAAATGGCCAGCATAATGGTGCCAAACCCCAAACCCTCATCCTAAAAAATAGAGAAATTCTCATACCTACCCAACCAAGTACAACTAGCATACACAAATGGAGGGGAACACCAGATCTTAGCCTCTTAACAAATGGCTATCAAAAATAGAAGCTAATATAGAGTAGAAAAAATAAAACCAGAGAGCCCTATGTCACAGCCAAAAGGGTAAAATGGGAATTTGAACCATAAAATAAAAAACCCCGTAGAACTAGCCTAAAATTGTAGCAATCCAAGGTCTCCCCAAGCTACATCCAATGAGATCAATCTCATGATGATCCCATGCCTATAGCTTCCACAATGAACAAAATAGTAAATCCTCATGAAGAGGATTTTGGGTTTTACTCTCAAACTTTCTAATTCAAAAGTGAGAAGTGAGGAATTAAATTTGTTTTTCAATACTTATTCACTTTTCAAGTGAATAATCAATTAGGGAAAATAACCAGCCAACCTAGTTAAACAAATTGACCCAGATGAGTATAGGCTATTCCTAGTAATAGGAATTCATCCATGGGAAAATTGCTAGAAATTAAAATAAAATAAAATAAATCCCAAAAACCCCAAAATCATAGAATTTCCTTAACAACCTTCGCACCAATGTGAACCTCTAAAATGCACAGACAGGTTCATAGGTCTAATCACATAATGCAAATGAGTTTGAATTTAATATTCACTGAAAGGGTTAATTAAATAATTAAAATAAGGATACATTGACCATACATGGACGTTATTGGTGAAATATGAATGGTTGAATCACTAACTCCATGTGTCACTACCAAGGATATAAATCTTGCACACTAAACAACACGATTAAGTGCAATTGCATATAGCAACATAGTTGAAGCAATAAATGTAATGAATAACCTAATTCAACCATTTATTCAATTATACCGAAATAATCCATTTACATCACTCACATTTTCATAAAGCATAACAATGCAAGAATGAAGTAAATACTCATAACACTAAATCAATCACATAACATAATCAAAGATATGTCCAAATATCAGATAACCAGATATCATCATAAAACATACTATCATCTTGAAATGGCATCATCATGCAAATATGATAAACTAAATAGCATAGTAGTCTAGCATCTATGCCATAGAAATAAAAGTATAACATCTCACCCTCAAGTCATCTCAAATGTAAAACATAACATGATTAACAAATATCTCTTGGATAAAAATATAAAAAGGTAATCATTTACAACACATAACCAAAGAATCCAACATGGACAATCCATTTCTAATTATGTAATCATTTAATAATTAATGTAACAACAAAATGAAAAGACATTTTAAATGCATAAGAAAACATAGTCATAAACATGACTAACTACTGATATAGAAACCTAGTCCAGTGTAGCAAGGTAATAGTACATAGTGCAATCACTCCACACATCTCTAGCTAATCATGGAACAACATCATGATACCACATCAATTGTGGTAACCATAGGCACAAACCTCAATGAACCATAAATCACATCATTATATCATAAATCAGCCATAAGCATAATCAAAGCAACTATTATAGTAACATAAATCCCACCACCTAAAGGGTGTAGACCACTCATGGTCCCAATCATGATCCCATCACAAGGAGAGATCGACAAGTTTGCATACATCATGATGACTTTGGGAGAGGCACTTCATCATCCCCCCTAAAAATAAAAAATAAAAAGGCTTACTCTTGGAAGCCTGTAATCCAAGAATAGAAACCAAAACACACTGAGAGAAAAACCAAAACTAAGCAATAGGGATGACTCACTAACTCCTTCACAAGTCCAAAAAAATCAATCCAACATTCTCAAACTATCATGTCAACTCCCAATTAGGTCAATCATAAAATAACGGGTGTTACATAGACACAAGGTCCTCCAACAAGGAACCTGCTATGTGCTAGGAAAACCCATATAGCCATAAAATCAACAATACAAGGTAAGGAAAAACCCACTATACCTCATCACAGGTGGCCAACTAAACATGAACATACCATGTGACCACAAAAAAAGGTCAAAACATAACACACTTTCAAAAAGAATTGAAATCATGGGGAATAACCATCCCAAATTCCCAAAAATACTATCATGCCACACATAAGCATCCTTGAATCCACGTAAGCTCACCCTTTGAATATAAGGGATTATAGTTTAAAACAAAAGCACACACTCCAAAAGATACTCACCACTACTAACCACCAAGCATAGGAGCACTTAGTATCTATGATACAAAAGCTTAACTATCACTAGTAACTAGGGTTACATAACCCAATCAGATAAGATGTCACCTTTCCACAAGGTTTCAAACAATATCATTAGTGGACAAAATCATGTATACCAATTCATAAGATGGTAATATGTGTCCAAGGATACCATGTCCCTCTAGCACCATGCTAAGAATACCACATCCAACCTATCACTGACTCAATCTCCATCCTCAAGCCAACTATTAATGAGAAAATTGAGTGATACACTCCTCTAAAAGATACAAGGTTAGAGATGTCAAAACTATAGAGAATTAGGGCTTAGAGGAAGTCTCTCTCAACCTTTGCACTAAATCAGCCCAAGACACAGTAGGGAATCTCAAAATTCCACCAACCACCAAAATACTCATCCAACATTAACTGAGGTATGGGCATAACCACGCTAGCCTACTTTCTCAAGAGAGAAAAGGATATAGAGATGCACTAAAGTCAACATCCAAAAGGAGGATCTAGACTCGCTAAAAGACTAAGTCACTCTCAAATGATAAGGCAACATCCACCTCAAGAAAGGAACTCTCATAGTCCACACTTCTTCTCACCAAGGTGGGACAGTGTTATAGGAAACACACAAACCCAAGCATGAATCTCGATAAGTACCTAGTAGATTATGAAGATTTGTCAACACCTCCCTAAGAATAACATAAAGGGTTAAACTTCTCTAATGGCCATAAATGTGATACATCATGATTGATTTGGCCTCTACTCGATAAAGAGTACTTGAGACATTGATCTACACCTTTAGAAGTGCAAAAGAATTGCTTGTTATTCCCGAGGTGAAATTTTCCATTAGCATAGTTTCATGCGAAGTTTATCATCAGACCACACAAGAAAATGCAATGAACTAGGTGAGAAAGTTCATGACCATTGTTTCTCGTGCAAAATTTCAAATCAGCACAAAAATTTCCTTCACTCTAAAGCCTATAACATTCACATTTGGACTCTGATTGACTCTATTTGAAAAGCATCAAAAAGATATTGATGATGCATACAACATGTTGGATCTTAGAGAGTCCTATGACCTAAGAGTTTCACTTGCCATTGAAGACAAACATCATAGAGAAATCAAACCATCTTGGTTACCAAGACAAGCAATGGACAAAACATCCAAAAAAACCAAAGAGCACACATGCCCAAAATTACATAAGACATGAAATAAAAGGTAATTCAAATAATGAAACAATGATTACTTCTCTTCCATAATTTTATCAATTAATCACAACATAAGCATAAATGCACAATGAAACTGTAATGCCCCGCCCGGAGATCCTTGGAAACAAGGATTCAAATCAAGCCAAGATTTTTTTTTTTACACGTATGAATGCGCAAGACCACATCATACAGGGATCACAAAGGTCGCAACGGAAGACTTCAACACAATCCCGACAACCAACGAATCTCCGAATGCCACAACCCAACTGACACACCCAAACAAAAGCCAACAACCACCACAACAAGATGAGGGCACAAGAAAAGACCACTCATCAACAAAACACCAAGCTAGGGTAAAATGCAGAATCCTGAAATTTGGCTAAGCCTGAAATCCTGAAGCCCTGAAAATTGGCTAAGTCTGGATTTCTAAAGCTCTAAAATTTCTTAGAATCCATAACTTATCTCTGAGAGGTCTGAAACCTATCTCAAACGATTTTTTGCATATATTAAAATATATCTTAAGTATAAGAAAAAATTAAATATACGTCAACTTATACTTAAATGATATATTTTAAACCCCTAGGAAATCTTTTTTGAACCAGGAAGGTGTAAAAACCAAAAGGGTGTCCAAAACCAACTTCCGAACTTTCATCTGACAAGCCTAGATAGCCCATGTTTCTCGCGCGAGAAAGAAAACTGGTCTAGAGTTTCGCACGAGCTCTTTCACCGCCTCGCGTGAGGACTACTGAGCTTCGCGCGAGGATTCCCTACGCGCCGCGCGAAGATCTAAATTCTCGCGCGGGAAGTGTATTCTTTTGCGCAAGGAAGAAACAGTCTCACGCGAGGAAGAAATAGTCTCGCACGAGGAAAATACAATCTCGCGCGAGGAAAAAAATCAGTGCAACACAAAACACAAACAAAAAGCTAAACAAACAAGGAAACCTCCACACTGGGGAGTACCGGATCCACTTAAATCAAGGAATGAACACTCGAGAGCATTAACAACAAGGAAAGAGGAACATCTAACCATCTAAAACATAAAAGCAAAGCACATACTAAAATAAACATCGCAATGAACAAAGATACATTTCAGAACTAAACAACCAAATAAATGCGCGGTTCCTCCCAACCGTCAATAGCATCATAAGACCATTGTGGGTCCTAGCCATCCCCCGCGCGTAACATCCCAAGCCACCAACCAGATCATCGGTACTGTCGTAATAGGGGTGTCACTACTAAAACATGCAACAATAAAAGCATAAGGAAATCTAACATGCTAGTAGAAAAGCATAAGATAATCCTACAGTAGATAACATCACCTATCACATGCTAAATAGCAATAAGCAACAGATGTACTACTAAATCAAATAACATCATCTAATCATATGCTAAACATCATGATATGGGAATGCGTCAAGTAAACTAACATCATCTAAACATTATATCCAAGCATTCCAATGAAAGCATAAATCACAAGAAAGCATACTCCAGAACTCGAAGTACCAAGTGAAGCCATCCAACAACGGTTGCACTAGGACAAAAGATCGTCACTGTACACCGATCCCTAGCAGTGGTAAAGTTAGCTACGCCTCCCAACCACGTGGAACCCGTAGGTCCAAACCCGCCGTGCTGATGGAGATAATGATCCAACCACAAACACACAAAAATCACAACATCCATGGCTAACACTCACGCCAGACAGTATGATGGCTGCAACCAAGAACCTAAGACAATGCAAGGAGTACAGGTCCTAGTCAGACACTCAAAAGGCTACTAAGTAGGGGCTGACATCATGGAGAGTCGCTTGGCATCGACAAGTCCAAGCTCGGATCGTGGGTTTCAACTCCTCAACGGAGGGCCCCGCACACACATTTTATTATCTTAAATTTTATTATTAGTCACACATTTTCTTTAATTATCACTTATTGAAAACTTCCTCTGTCAACCCTATGGGACTAAGGTCACCAGGCTACAAGATAGAAGCCCCCTCCATATGCTACCCTACCCTACCCATGCTCATCCTACAACAAGTGCCCGTGGGCATGCATACTCCCATCCCAACCCCAATGATCATAACTTCCAGAAAATCTACGGAAGATCGGGCCTCGCAAGTCACCCAACAAATGTATGCGTACGTACTCGTGTGTGGCGCACCACCATCACGAAGATCATAACACAAGGACAGGAATGAGAACACAATGCAAAGAAAACACCCAACTGAAAGCAACATAGGAAGGATGGATTCTACACGAATCCCAAAGCCAACAAAACCATACATCATGAAATCACTCAACCGACCTCAATCCGAGAGTATGGATTCTACATGAATCCCAATGATGTAACAAGACCAAACATCATGAACTCACTCAACCGGCCTTAATCTGAGAGTATGGATTCTACACGAATCCTAGCGTTCACGAAACAAAAGCAAAGGTCCAACAAAATCCATAACAAGTGTAAAATCACTCAACCAAACACAACGTCGGGAGTACGGATGCAACATGCATCCCAATGCAACATAAAAGTGCAAAAGTGGTCTGACTAATATCCAAACAGATCATCCAAGTCCACGACCCACATTGTGCCAAGAAAACCCGAGAAAACAGGGCGGCATGCAAAACGAGGTAAAAACCCCAAAAATTTGGAAAACTACAAAATTAAAACCCATTTGGCCTTTGGGTTCAAAACCTCCAAAAATCCAAAAATAAATGAAATCGGACACCGTATGCAAAAATGGCCAGCATAACGACGTAAAATTCGAAACCCTCATCTCAAAAAATAGAGAAATGTTCATACCCACCCAACCGGGTAGAACTAGCATACAGAAACGGAGGGGAACACTAGTTCTCAGCCTCCAAACAAACGGCTACCAAAAACAGAAGTAGAAACGGAGCAGAAACAATAAAATAGGAAAGCCCTACCTCACAGCCAAAAGGGCAAAACGAGAATCTGAACCATAAAATAAATATCTCGCAAAAGTAGCTGAAAATCGCGGCAATCCAAGGTTTCCCCGAGCTGGATACAACGAGCTCAACCTCGCGACGATCCCACGCCCGTAGCTCCCACAACGAACAAAACAGTAAATCCTCATGAAGAGGATTTTTGGGTTTTACTCTCCAACTTTCCAATTCAAAAGTGAGAAGTGAGGAATTAAATTCCTCTTTGGATATTTATTCACTTTTTGGGTGAATAATCGATTAGGGCATTTAACCAACCAATCTAGTTAAACCCCGAATCGACCCAAACGAAAATAGGCTATTCCTATAAATAGGAATTCATCTATGGCAAAGCTGCCAGAAATTAAAATAAATCAATTAAAAAGCTCGAAAACCCAAAAACACATAAATCACCTTAAACAACTTTCGCGACAATGCGAACCTCTAAATGCATAGACACGCTTACTGGTCTAATCACATAATGCAAATGAGTTTGGATTTAATAATCACCGAAAGGTTTAAATTAAACATTTAATTAAGGATACGTCGACCATACAAAGGCGACATTGGTAAAATATGAATGGCTGAATCACTAACTCCATGTGCCACTGCCAGGGATATAAATCCTGCACACTAAACAACACGATCAAGTGCAATTGCATATAATAACATAGCCAAAGAAATAAATGTATTAAATCACCTAATTTAACCATTTATTTAATTATATTAAAATAATCTATTTACATCACTCACGTTCGCAAAAGGCATAGCAACGCAGGAATGAAGTAAATAACTATAGCATTAAATCCATCACATAACAAAATCAAAGGTATGTCCAAATACCAGATAACCAGATAACATCGTAAAACACACTGTCATCTCAAAATGGCATCATCATGCAATATGATTAACTGAATAGCATAGTAGTCTAATATCTATGATACTGAAATCAAAGAGTAACATTTGACCCTCAGGTCATCTCAAATGTAACACATAACATGAGTAACAAATATCTCTCTAATCAGAAATATAATAAGGTAGATGTCTGCAGCACATAACCAAATAATCCAATAAGAACAATCCATTCTAATTACTAAAGAATTTAATAAGACACTTAAAACACATAAGCGAACACAATCATAAACATGACTAACCATTGCTATAGGAACCTAGTCCAGTGTAGCATGGTAAAAAGTACACAGTGCAATCTCTGCACAAATCTCAAGGTAATCACGGAACAACCTCATGATACCACATCGATCCTGGTAACCACTGGCACAAACCTCAGTGAACCAAAAATCACATCATAATCTGAAAGATCAGTCAAAAGCATAAACAAAGCAACTGATACATAAACATAAATCCAAACACCTCAACGGTGTAGATCACTCAGGGTCACAATCATGATCCCATCACAACAAAAGATCATCAAGGTTGCATCCATCAGGATGACTTACAGAAGTCAAATGGGAGAGGCACTACAAAAACTGAAAGGTTTTCAAAGCAAGGGTTCAAGAGTCACTTACCATAAAACAAGTCCATATCTTTTCAATTTCTTTCCAAAAAATCATTACATTTAATCATCATTTAAACCATCCAATTATACTAACGGGTAAAAGCATAGATCTGTGTCACCGTTTGTGATACAAAAACCTGTTTTGGTCAAATCTCATTTCTCTATCAAAACTCAATTTTTAAAAAAAACTAAAAATACCCTTTTATAGATTTCAGATTCAATATCATCATTATATAAATTTTTGAGTGTTTTGATTAGTTATAATATGCTATAATCTAAAAATATTATAAGTTGATATTTCAACATTTCAGAAGATGCTCTCTCAAAAAATGAAAAAAATAGTAAATCATATCAAAAAAAAATTTTAAATATATTTATCACTAGAGGAGAGAATCCTCTTCATGAATATGTAATTTTTTTTCAAGAAGGTATAGATTTGATAGGGAAGTTTTGACGAGAGGAAAAAACTGTTGGATTCTGACAAGGTCGAACTTGAGTACTTATAACAAAGAAAATATACATCAAAAATAATTATTTCTTTTTTTGTGCACTAGCTATACATGTCATCTATAAAATATTTTCAAATCATAACAAAAAAAGATGATTTGCACATACTTGTTTGACAGGAACTACATCCTATATTTTTTACAGTTAAAAAAGGGACTTCAAAATAAAATAAAATGAATAAATACTTAGTCAAAAAAGTGATAAAAATTATAGGCATAAAATTCATACAATTCTACACATTTCATCAGTTTACATCATCTTCATATTTTAAACGCAAATACCATTTTTTTTGTCATTAATGTTGAACTGTCACATTCTGATATCACTTTTCTTTATAAAAGGTGACACAGGTTTTTGCTTTTACCCTAACAACTAACCTCTACTACAAGCATGCTAGTAGGTTCTCTATGATATTATCCCTTATATGTACTACCATAAGTTCGGGATGAATGTGATAGAGTCACAACACACAACTAGGTGGTAGTAAAAGACATTCAAAGTAGTCATCATGAACCAAAACAAAATTCCAAATGGGGAATTGTCAACTTCAATAGTAAATCACAAAAGAGCTCATTTCAACAATAATTATAGTGCAATAATAGCCACAAATAGAGTGATAGAGAAAATTTGATTACTAGTCCAAGAAAGAAAAATATTGAAAACCAATGCTAGCCCAACAACATGAGGAAAATACCTCTAGCCAAATAAAATAAGGCATCAAAAAAATAATGTTACATGTGATGACTAAGAGCAGTAAGGGATAAATCATCATACATTTCTTAGGAATACATCATCCTAGCAATGTTAGAGAACGCACTCACTCACATCAAGTAGTATACCATCAGTAACCTCATGCATATGCAAACAACAATAATTTCAAGGAAATGCAACATTTAGATATCCATCAATTTTAATACAGATTTCCATAAGCTTATGAAGATATTAGATTGGGGACTTAAGTCATTAACCCAAAAGGTTTTAAGGTTTTAATAAAACACCTACTTCTTTTTAATGATTCACAATAACACTCATTTATCAATGAAAGGAACCATATCATTAGTATAATAAAATTACACAAAATCACAAATAAGATTCATTTATTTAATTAAAAATAGGAGAAAATAGGGAGAACAATGCACCTTACTCCATAAGGAGAAATAAAAAGAGGCACTCAAAGCCACCACCTAGATACCAATCAGCGAGTCCATCTGAAAGGGTCACACATGCAACCAACCAAACAAGGCACATCAATTCTATCTACAAAACAAGGAAAGTTTCACCTCCTTCTTCTCACACTACTCTAGTCACATCTACTAGACAATAAAGTCTATCACAAGAAGATGCCAAAGTAACAAAACTTAGGAGCTATCACCAAGAAACTTGAACTCACACAATGCAACGTCAACCATATGGGAAACATATACATAGAGATCCCAATGTTTGAACATGGGCTCTAATACCATATGTAATGCCCCACCGGAAGATCCTTGGAAGAAGGATTCAATAGAAGCCAAGATATATTTTCTTAAACAAGTATGAATGCACATGACAACATCATACAAGAATCACAAGGATTGTGATGGAATACTTCACCAACAATCCCAACAAACAATAGATCTCCAAATGCCACAACCTAACTAGCACAACCAAATTGAAGAATGAAAACCTAAGATGGCATCAGAACACATTTTTAATCTATGATCTTTTGAATCATGGAACCACTAGCATCCTAAAAGGTACTCAAAAGTCCAAACTGTATTCTCCAAAAACTACCAGAGATGATCACTATTTTTCACGTGAGAGAAAAAAAATTAACAGTCTCATGTGAGGAAGAACCTATTTGTAGGAGAAATTACATTGAGCCGTGTGAAGAAACACCATCTTATATGAGGACATGCTAGGATCAGAACTCAAAAGTACTTTAGTGGTGTGGGGTTTCATGCAAGGATTAACCATAAGCCATGTGAGGAAACCCAACACACCACACGAAAAAATGCATTCTCATGCAAGAAAGTAAAATTTTGTACGAGGATAAAAAAAAAAAGCTAGATAACATAAAAATAAAAAGATTGGAAGATTAATTTCCTCCACACTAGGGAGTACCAGATCCATAATCAAGATGAAGACACTCAAAAGAAATAAGTAAAATATGGAAATTGTATCCAACCATCCAACATAGCAGTAAAGGGAAATAATTGAAAATAACATTACAGCGTATAGAAGCAACATCACAATGTACTAAAATAAAAAACTAAGTGGATGGTTCCTCCCAACTATAATAACATCATGAGACCATCATAGGTCCTAGCCATCTCCAATGTGTAACATCCCAAACCACTGACTATATTGTCGAAGCTATCTTATGAGGATGTCACTATAAAATGTACTACAACATAAGAATAAGGAAATCTAACATGTTAAATGTAAAGCGTAAGACAATCCTACAAATCAAACTCGTCATCTAATCACATGCTAAACATCATAGTATAGGAATGCGTCAAATAAACTAACATCATCTAAACATGATATCTAAGCATTCCAATGAAAGCATAAATCACAAGAAAGCATACTTTGAAACCTAAAGTATATAGTGAAAACATCTAGCAATGGTCACACTAGGATAATAGACCCTCTCTGTATACCATTCCCCAATAGTGGTGAAGGTAGCTATGCCTCCCAAGAACATGGAACCCATAGTTCCACTCCCACCATTTTGATGGAGATAATGAACCAACCACAAATAAACATAAAGCACAATGTCCATGGCTAACACTCACATTAGACAATAATGATGACTAAAACCAAGATCATGAGATAATGCAAGTATAATAGGTCATAGTCAAACACTCGATGGGCTACTATGTAAGGGTTGACATCATGGAGAGTCACTTGGTATTGACAAGCCAAAGCCAATATTGGCAGTTAAAATCCCCAACAGGGAAAATTATACTCCAAGCAGTAGCTCTTCGCAACAAAAGGCGCACAATCCTAACTTTTTAGTTATAAACTACTCACACATTTTTATTTAGTTATCACTTGTATTAAACTTCCTTTTCTAACCAATGAGAAATAGTCACCAGGTTGCAAGATAGAAGCCCCTTCATGTGCTACCCTACCCTACCCATGCTCATCCAATAATGAGTGCCCATAGGCATGCATATTCCCAACCCAACCCCAAATGACCATAATTTATAGAAAGTCCACAAAAGATTGGGCCTCAAAAATTACCTGAAAAATGTACAAACATTTACTCATGTGTACCACACCACCATCATGAAGATCATAATGCAAGGAATGGATGAGAACACAAAAAAAAATATCACTCAACCAAAGCAAGCTCAGGAGGACAGATTCTAGACGAATCCTAGAGAACAATAAAACCATACATCATGAACTCACTCAGTCGGCCTCAATCCAAGAGTATGGACTCCACACAAATCCCAATGATGCAACAAGACCAAACATCATGAACTCACTCAACCAGCCTCAATCTGAGAGTATGGGTTCTACATGAATCCTAGCATCTATGAAGTAACAACAAGGGTCCAAAAGAAACAATAACATGAGTTAAAGAATCACTAAACCAAACACAAAGTTAGAAGTATGGATGTGGCATGCATCTCAATGAAAAATAAAAGTGCAACAATGGTTTGACTGACATCCTATAGATAATCCAAGCCCGTGACCAACATCATGCTAAGAAAACTCAAGAAAATTGAGTGGTATGCAAACTGAGGCAAAAAACCTTAAAACTCAAAAAACTTTGAAATTAAAACCCATTTGGTCTTAGGGGAAAAAAGCCACAAAAATCAAATAAAATCTAGGTTTGGAGTCAATATGTAAAAATGGCTAGCATAATGGTGCAAACCCTCATCTTGGAAAATAGGGAAATTCTCATACCTACCCAACTAAGTAGAGGTACCATATAAAAATGGAGGGGAACACTAGTTCTCAACCTCCTAACAAATGGCTATAAAAAAAAAGTTGATATGGAGCAGAAACAATAAAATAGGAGATCCCTAACTCACAGCTAAAATGGAAAGAATCTAAAGCATAAAATAAAAAATCTCACAGAGATAGCCAAAAATCATGACAATCTAAGGTCTCCCCAAGCTAGATCCAATGAGATCAATCTCACAATGATCCCATGCCTGTAGTTCCCACAAAAAATAAAAAAATAACTCCTCATGAAGAGGATTCTGGTGTTTACTAACAAAAATTTTAATTCAAAAGTAAGAAGTGTGGAATTAAATTCCCTTTTCAAGTGAATAATTGATTAGGAAAAATAACCAGCCAACCTAGTTAAACCCCGAATTGACCCAAATGAAAATAGGCTATTCCTAGCTATAGGAATTCATCTATGGAAAAGTTGATAGAAATTAAAATAAAATAAAATAAAGCCCAAAAACCCCAAAATCATAGAATTTCCTTAACAACCTTTATGACAATGAGAGCCTCTAAAATGTACAGACATGTTCACAGGTGTAATCAAATAATGCAAATGAGTTTAGATTTAATAATCATCAAAAGGATTAATTAAATTATAAAAATAAGGATACGTCGACCATACATGGATGACATTGGTAAAATATGAATGGTTAAATCACTAACTCCATGCACCATTGCCAGAGATATAAATCCTACACACTAAACAATATGATCATGTGCAATTGCATATAAAAACATAGCCAAAGCAATAAATGTAATAAAAAACCTAATTTAACCATTTACTCAATAATACCAAAATAATCCATTTATGTCATGCATGTTTGCAAAAGCATAACAATGCAGGAATGAAGTAAATACTCATAACATTAAATCTACCACATAACATAATTAGAGATATTTCTAAATACCAGATAACTGAATATCATCATAAAACATATTTTCATCTCAAAATGGAATCATCATGCAAATATGATCAACTTAACAGTATAGTATTCTAACATCTATGCTACTAAAATCAAAGTATAACATTTGACCCTCAAGTCATCTCAAATGTGAAACATAACATGAGTAAAAAATATCTCTCAGGTCAAAATATAACGAAGTAAATATCCATAGCACATAACCAAAGAATCCAACATGGACAATCCATTTCTATTTATTTAAGAATTTAATAATTGTTGTAAAAATAATATGAAAAGGAACTTAAAACACATAAGTGAAAACAATCATAAACATGACTAATGAATGCTATAGGAATCTAGTCCAATGTAGCAAGGTAATAGTGCATAGTGCAATCTCTGCACACATATCTAGGTAATCATGGAACAACATCATGATACTACATCAATCCTAGTAACCACTGGCATAAACCTCAGTGAACTATAAATCACATCATAATCTCATAAATCAGCCATAAGAATAATCAAAGCACTTGATACAGTAACATAAATCCAATCACCTCAAGGGTGTAGACCACTCATGGTCCCAATCATGACCCCATCACAAGGAGAGATCAACAAGGTTTCATTCATTAGGATTACTTATAGAAATCAAATTTGAGAGGCACTACATGCCAGACATAGATCCTCAATTCCAAGAAGGGGAACTAGGTATGGAGAATTATATAGATTGAATATATGTATAGTGATAGAAAATAGATTACTAATAAATTATGATTTTGGAAACTAGTAAGGATGTGTTATATATCCTTTTTAAGGTACATCCTAATAGAAGGGGCTATAGAGGAAAGTATTACTTCCACTTTATAGATTTGATGAGCAAGCAGGTAAGATCTCGAATGCCACTCAAGCATCTTTATACCTCTAGGAGTTGAGCTAAAGTTGATGTAAGAGAAGCTAAATTAGTAGGGGCACAAGCTATAGAAACAATGTATGCACCATTGTAGATCTAATAACTAATCAGAGAGGAGTATATCTAGGAGTCACACATGTGTGTTGACTACCTAGCAGACTAATCCATCATTGTATCATAGAGTAGAGAGAATGGGATCTCATTATCTTATGCACAAGAGTTGTTTGTACTATTTTGATATAGGGGACATTTTGTATCTAGTGCCTAGCATGCATACCAAAACATTTTGATGATATATATATATATATATATATCTGTGTGTGTCTGTGTGTGTGTGAACATTTTATAGTATTCCTTTTTATGATTAATTCACATAATTAATTGCATAAAGAAACTAAGAAATATGGAATTGAAGAATATCATGTACTTAGCATTCTTATGATCAATTTTTAGGTTACAAAAGAGAAGAAATGTAAACACTCATAAATAAAATTATGTGACTAGACATAATAACAATAGAAATTCATAATACTAATAGGCTCCTTAAAAGGAACTCCATCATATTATAAATTTCATACACATAAAATCCATATACTTCTATAATAATATAATGGCCTAACTAGTTACAACTAAACATCCCTTTTTCACCTGATAAGGTATTTACATTCTTTTGAGTCTCATAAAGAATCAAATCACCTATGGAAAAAGAGTGTTCAATCATTTTACCATTATATCATTTGTTCACCATTTTATGACAAGTGATGATGTGTTCTAGAGCATTGATTCATTATTCATACAACATCTCAAGCTCTTGTAAATGTTGTTCTCAAAAAGTATCTTTGTTAATTATACGTTTGAAAGAAACTCTCAAAGAAGGAATCTATAATTCTAAAGGTGTTATAGCATCTACCCCATACACTAATTTATAGGGAGATGTTCCAATTGTAGTTTGAAAGTTGGTTCTATATGCCCATAGAGAATAAGCCAACTTGGTGAGCCAATCCTTAACATTTTTATTAACTATCTTCTAAAGGATCTGCTCAATAATCTTTTTAAAAGCTTTATCTTGTCCATTAGATTGAGGGAAGTAAGGAGAATAAAAATGATGACGAATATGATATTTCTCTAATAAGTCCTTAACTTTCTTATTTTTAAATAAAGCTCCATTATCAAAAATGGTAATCATAGGGAAACCAAATCTAGCAAAAAAAATTTGAAGGATAAAGTTGCAATTACATTTGTAATGGTAGAGCACAAAGGAATAGTTTCTACTCACTTATTGATGTAATTTGTAGTGGTGAGTATATAAGAAAGTCCTTGAGAAGAGGGAGTAGAAATCTTGCCAATAAGATAAAAACCCACACATTAAAAGGCCATGGGGGAATATGAGAATGCAAAGCATATGGAAAAGAATGAATAAGATTATTATGGTGTTGACACTACAAACACTTTTTGATAATGGTGAATGATTCTTGTTCCATAGTTTTATAATAATATCCCATTCAAAGGATTTTTTTAACTAAGGATTTCCCACAAAATTCCCCCCCCCCCCCCCCCCCGCATAATCCACCATGGGCTTCTTGCAAAGCCACAGGGGTTTCAACTTTTGTAAGGCATGCTAGGAGAGGACCTTCATCTGACCTCTTATAAAGAACATTAGTCAAGATGATGCAATAAGCTGCAATTTTTTGGATCTGATTTCAAAGACCCATCTTGAAGGTGCCATAACTTGGTTATCAATGACAATCTTAAGATCAATGTTAGGCATATCAGAATATTTCCAAGAAAATATATTAAAAAATTATAAAAGAAAATGAGTAAGATATTTTTTTCTATTTCATCCATAAGAAATTCGATTGTAATAACTTTTTTAGAATCATCTTGATCAATAGACACGTATATTTTCTAAGTGGTTAACAAATTTCTCTTTTGTTCGTCCTTCATAGAAGGAAGAGGATCAAAATGTTGTTCTAATTCAGTTTCTTCTCCAAAATACTGATATGGGCCCAGAAAGTTAGTCAAAGCATCATTGCATAATCTACAAACAATAAGATTTTTTCTTATTATGATGGAAAGAAGTTAAATCCTCATATGCTCCTAGAAATTTAGCCAAAGTATAGTTAGAGGAGAAAAACATAAAGAAGGTGATTGACAAAATATTACAAGATACAAGTTTGATAACTTCAATGGACCACTACAAATATGATTCATATTTGGAAATAAAGAAGGTTTCCTATAAGAATTACATCTAAAACCATAGGTATGTTCACAACCATCATTAGATAAAGGAACATGAATTCCATGTTTAAAATTTCCACATCCTTGACCATAAAACTTATGTTTAGTAGGAAAACAGTATCTAGGATCATAACAATCAACCATGTCAGAGATAGTCAAGTGAGTTTCATAGGAAACTACCTTTTGGCCTTTGGGTTGAATAATTTCAATGATTTCCTTAAATAAAGAACCAATGAAATTATTATTTAATTCTCCAAAAAGAGGAGTCAAAATAACTTTTCTATCCTTAGTTTGTTCAATTTCTTTCATGAAAGAGAGATCAGAGACCTTACATTCCCTAGAAAATGTTGTATTAAAGTCTAAAGTGAACTAATCATGTTTAGATAAAGAAAAAGAAGGTTCTTCACTTGATTGACTATTAGTTATAATTTTATCATTTAACTTATATTCCCTAGATCTTGGCACCTTAGAGGATTCAACGTTATAGAAAATATTAGATCTATCATCCAAATGAAGAGTAAAGATCCACATTTTCATAGATAAACTCACCTTGTAATGAAGAGTAGAGGGAATAACATGCATATTATGTAACCAAGATCTTCTTAAAAGAAGGTAATAGTTGAGAGGTCAAGGAATCACATGAATTTTGGTATCCAATACAATAGGACCGACTTTAATAGGAAGAGTTATGACTCCCAAAATTTTCTTAGCAGTTTCATCAAAGTCGTGTATAGAAAGACCATTCAGCTTCATAATAGACATATCAACATTGATATATTTCAACATTTAAAAGCTACAAACATTAAATGTTGACCCATTATCAATAAAAGTTCTTCAAAAAAAAATCCATTGATTAGGAACACAACCATAAGAGAATCATACTAGTCTTGAACTTCCTTAGGTGGAAAATCATCATCACTCAATTCAATCTGAAGAGGAGAAGATGTAAAATGCATGCATTCTAAGAAATAATTAATGTTATCCTGATTAGGTGGTTCTTCAGGAAGAGTAGATAAAGCCTTTTTCAAAGCTTCATGATAATTAGGGGATGTTTGAAGAAGTTACCATAAAGAGATCTTAGCAGGAGTAATGTGGAACATCTCATAGCCATGTAAACAATGTGGTTGAAGAAGCACCAGTTGAGAAGGTACTAAAGGTGTAGGAGAAATTGGTATATTTGTCTAAGGATTGTTTTATGTTTGATAAGTGTGAGAAACTAAAGTGTAATTGGGTTTCCCTTTAAGGAATATAAGAGGCTTATAATCCTAAGGAACTCCCTTAAAAATGATAATGGTTTTTTGAATAGATATCCTTTAAAAGTAATAAGGGGTTGAGAGAATTGTATAGGTTCAATACTACACACAATATCACACATAGGAAGTCATAACATAACCCTATTGTAAAGGTTGGTTGTAAAAGATAGAGAGAAAGTCATAGGAGGGAATGAATTCAATGAAGATCTCATTCTTTTCATCTGGCTCTTCACTACTAGACACCTTTAAAGGTTTACTAATAAATAAATCATCAAAACATTCATGAAAGAGAACATGCATCTTGAAGAAGAGAAATATCACGCAAGGGAATATAAAAATGAAATGTAATTCTAACAATGCAATATATTTTTGTATTTCTAAATTTATGAATGCAATGCATAAAGAAAGATCTAATAACAAAAATCAAAAAAAAGGAGTGTTCATGTCAAGTTCACAAAAATGTTTAGGAGGAAAATGATAACAATACAAACAAGACTAAGAAAGTTGAACACTTTCTCCCTAAGAAATTAAGTACAAGAAAAAGAAGGGCTTCCAAGAATAACTCTCGATAGGCCCTGAATTTGATTATAAAAAACCCAAATATGATAAAGGGATACCAATGAAAAATCCAGAAGCTTGTCAAGGAAGTATGCTAGCAAGTTCTCTTTAATGTAATGTAAACAATAGATATGAAAAATATAGATTTAAAATACACACAAATAGCTTAGTAGAGATCTATGAAAGTAGATGTATGCTAAGAGGGAAAGTAAGGGATAAAGTACTCACCTTGAAATGTGAAGAGGAAGATGTAATTTATCTTTAAAGCTCATAGATCTGAACTATGTTTTTACTTTTGACTGTGGATCTCAGAATAAAGTGACAAAAGGAATAAAACCTAAAAATCTTCCCAAAAATTTAGATCAAAGGACTAGTCTGACTTGAGAAGATGTCCTACAACTAGGTTAACCTAGTTTGCTAACCTAAAACTGACTTCTCTAGAAATGTCCAAAAAAGAAGGTTCTAGAACTATAAACCTTTCACTGATATTGTGCAAATCTATAACATGTTTTATCTATGTGGGTGGATATAAAGGGGTTTTCCTTAGTCAACCCCCTATTTTAGCAATTTACCCTCCATGAATAGTTGTTAGGAAAAATCTCATGTGTCTATGTGTATCTTAGATTTGTAGATCTAGAATGTAAATATGCTAAAATGATAAGGATATACTCCATGAGTGAACCCCTAGCATGTAAGTGTTCATATATGTAAAAAGTATGTAAATGTATGTAAATGTATGAAGGTGAAAAGAATCAAATCTAAAGGATGATTTAGAAATCATACCAAACCCCCAAGGTTAAATTACTCTAACCATAATTGAGATCCCTTCACAACTCCATATTTGATATATTCACCTTTGAAATATTGATGAAGAATAATAGCCTCACTTGCAATGAAGAATAAGAAACCACCCCTTTCATTCACCCTATAATCTCTCTAAGTCATATTGGGTTAACTCCACGTGCTTTCCCCTTACTTATCTCAAGTACAAATGAGGGACTAAATGCCTTTTTATAAGAAGAATGATGTAGAAATCATACCAAGGCTGAATTACTCTAACCATAATTGAGATCCCTTCACAACTTCATATTTGATATATTCACCTTTGAATTCTTGATGAAGAATAATAGCCTCACTTTCAATGAAGAATAAGAAACCACCCCTTTCTTTCACCCTATAATCTCTCTAAGTTAGATTGGTTTAACCACACATGCTTGTCCTTTGCTTATCTCATGTACAAATCAGGGACTAACTGCCTTTTTATAAGAGATTTTGTCAAATTACTCCATAAGGGCCAACTACACAAGTAGGATTTTATAGAAGAAGTTAATTTTTACCAAGCCCTTCATTAATGGAAACTCCAAGACTAGGCTGACCTAGGTCAACCTAATCTAGACAAGGTTGATCTAGGTTGACCTAGTCAAGAAGGTCATGTTGAAACAAATGATTAATTGTGTATTATCCTTGATGTTACAAAAAATGTCATATCATTATTAGTCAGTGTATACCAAGCTCACTCAGGCATTAAAGATAGTTTTATGTGTCTAACGAGCATTCTAGAGTTTGTCTAGTTTAGAAGATAGTGCCTACTTATTTAACTCAGACATCAAAGGAAAGTTTGTGAAAGATGACCATTAACTAAGCTCACTTAGTTACCAAAGGAACTTTGTGGATATGCAATCCTAACCGAGTCCACTCAATTAACAAGAGAAAATCATCTTTGTGTTAGTGTCTACCAAGTAGGGTTGGCTAACAAATGGTTTTCATGTTTTGGCATATTATGTTCAATTAATTTGTGTGTTGGTTGGAGCTGACTAAGGAGATTAATATTAATTATTCTAAGTTGTATTCTAGCCAAATTGACTATAGGAAAGATATAAATATAAGGTCAAATTGAGATATAGAAAGAGAGAAATGCATGAAAGAAGATAATTGAAGACTTAATGATGCTAAGAGGAAGAGAATTAGAAGGATAAACAAAATATCCTTATGGAGCTAAAAGGACATATTTGATCAAGAAGGATCAAGTATACAAGCAAGAATTGATATCTATAATCAAAAATTCAATTGCATCCAAATAAGGTCATGTCATTGTTACTCTCTAACCATTGTAGTAGTGATCTCAATCTCTTAACAAAGTTGGCTTAACAACTATTTGTAAATCCTCTAACAAGGTGGCATTTCTATTGAAGTTGCTAAAAACCTCTAACAAGGCCACTCCTAATAGGGTGATTAAATCTTCTAATAAGGTCACAACTAAGAGTATTATTTGTAACCTTTAACAGGGTTCACTCCTAATAAGGCTCACTTCAGAAGACTAAAAATCAATAACTAGTTTCAAATGGTGGTTTTTCCCAAATTGGGTTTCCACATTAAATCTTGGTGTCAAATGTGTTCATGTCATTTCTTTTATATTTTTGTAACTATGTTAAAGTAATGGTAACCATAAATGAAATATTAATATTTTCATGTTAAGTATTTGCTTAACATTTTTAGTGTTTACTAAGTTGTGGCATTTAATGTGTGTTTGTCGAGCAACATCAAAGTTCAATTTTCATAGTTTATTTTGTATTGACATCTAAGGGATCTGGGATTTATTTTAGTAGTAATTGATTCACCCCTCCCCTCTCAGTTACCTCTTATATTTCCAACAATTGTATCATAGATTTTGGTACTTGCAAAGAAAGTTTCAAGGACCTAAGCTAAAGATCAAGATGTCTTACAAAAGAGAGATTCCTGGGTTGAACAGAGACAACTTTCTAGCATCAAAAGGACTTATGAGATTACATCTAGCAACTATCATTAATTCATGTTGTAAGTATCTTGATACTGAATACAAGACTCCCACTGGAACATTATTAGTTGAAGACATTGCTGAAAAGAAAAATCATAACATCATGATGATTGATATTGTATCTACTCTTAGTTATGCTGAATTTGATGAAGTAAAAGAATTCACTATAGCTCATGAAATGTAGATCAAAATAAAATATGTTTATGGAGGAGATGACA
The DNA here is from genome assembly GCA_028749045.1 of Cupressus sempervirens. Taxonomy (NCBI): domain Eukaryota; kingdom Viridiplantae; phylum Streptophyta; class Pinopsida; order Cupressales; family Cupressaceae; genus Cupressus; species Cupressus sempervirens. The sequence continues at coordinate 640,782,688 of CM053787.1, read as the reverse complement.
ATGTAAGAAGAGATAAAGTATATAGACTCAGAGGTTAATTTGATCAGATGAAAATGAGAGAAGATGAAAACATCACAAAATATTTTGAGAGAGTCAAAGAAAGTGTAAGCACAATCAAAGCATTTGGAGGAGATATTAGTGACAAAATAGTTGTAAGCAAGGTACTCATAAGCCTACTGCCTATCTATCCAATTAGAGTGTTTATGCTATAGTTGGAAAATTAATAGCTTCTGAGTTGGATAACTATGGTAACTATTTTCCTAGTTCCAAAGGTATTGAGTTTGCATTTGAATCCAAACTCTTACTCAAGGAAAAGAGTAAGAAATCAAAGGCCAATCTAGCAAGAAGTGAAGAAGAAGAAGAAAGTTCTAATAGTGATCTTGAAGTTGTTGAGGACCTACTTGCAAGGAAATATTCCAAAGGTAGAGAGTACAAAGGTAGAATTCCTCTAATCTACTTTTCTTGTCAAGAAGTTTGTCACATTGCTATAAGATGCCCAAATAGAGAAAACAAGGATGAAAAGAAAAGTAATAAGTACAAAGGAAAGAAGGAATTTCAAAATTACAAAGACTACAAGGACAAAGGTAAGAAATCTTGTTTTATGGCTAAAGATTCTAATAATAGTGAAGATGAAATGGTATATATTTCTATAAAAGACAAATATGATGATGAAGGAGATAAGACGACACTCATCTCTCATGTTAGTGAAAATGATACATGGATTACTAATAGTTTATGATCACATCATATATGATTGGAGAAAAAATAAAGTTTGAGCACATGGAATATTATGATGGTGGTAGTGTAAGATTTGGAAACAATTCAAACCTTGTTGCATAAAAGGAAAAGGATGTATCTATTTGACCAAAGAACTTATTTGTGATAATGCTTATTGGGTTGAAGGACTAAAGCATAATCTACTAAGTGTGGCACAATTGAATAACATTGGATTCAAAGTAGAATTTATGAATGGGAAGGCCAAACTATTGGATGGAAAAGGAAATCTAGTTGGATTTGGCAAACAAACAAAAGGTGACCTATTATATCTAGATCTCAGTGAAAGTTCACATTTTATTACTGAAGTAGAACAAATTTGGTTATGGCAAAAAATATTATGTCATGTAAACTTTGATAACCTAGTTAAGATAAGAAAACACAAAAGAGCAAGAGGTATTCCTAGCTTGAGGAAACTTGATATGGGTTTATGCAAAATTTGTCAAATTGGTAAAGATATGAAAGACTAGTTTCAAAAGCAAGAACTATCATTCTATAGAATTCTTAGAGCTTGTGCATATAAACTTATGTGGACCTATTGGAATAGAGAGTTATAGTGGAGAAAAGTTTTTCATTCTTTTTGTTGATGACTATTCTAGAATGATGACTATAATGTATCTAAAAGAAAAATCATAAGCTTTTTAAAAATTCAAGTGGTATCTAGCAAGAGTAGAAAAAGAAATTGGAAAGAAGTTGAAATGTTTAAGATTAGACAGAAGTGGTGAATTCATCTCCAATGAATTTAGTGAATTTTGCATTGAAAAAGGAACTAAAAGACAAGTACCAGCCCCTGGTACAACTTAGACGAATGGTATAGCTGAAAGAAGAAACAAATCTATTATGAATTGTGCATGAACACCAACAATAGAAAAGAATGTTGCAATCAAATACTAGAAGGAATAAATCAGCACTGCAGTACATACCTTGAATAGAGTATAGCTGAAGAAAGACTACAATCAAACCCCTTATGAACTATGGTATGGCTATAAACCTACTGTAAGTTACTTGAAAGTATTTGGCAGAAAATGTTATATCTTGAAATAATCTAGGAAAGGTAAATTTGATGTCAAAGGTGATAAATCCATATTCCTAGGATACTCATATAAAAGTAAAGTGTACAAGTGTTTAAATTTGTCTACTCATAAAATTATTGAAAGAGTACATGAGAGAATTGATGAGTTTGCAAAAAGGAGTGAAGAAGGAAGCAACAAAGAGACTGAGGATTAAAAAATATTTGTTTACTATGAACCTAATACCCTACCAAATCTATTTGATAGATAGGAGGCTTCATCTCCCAAGTCCCAAAAATCTTCAATAGCTACCAAATTGCAAATAGTGCAATTTGAGTCACAGTCAGAGGCTACCAAGCTTGTACAAACTGAGTCAGAAGGATTCGAGTCACAGATAGTGGGACCCAAGCTTGATACTGAAGTTCATGATAAAATCAGCAAAACTCATTTAAAATCCAAAGAACTTGTATTAGCAAGATATGTCAGAAGGCATCATGCACCTGAACAGATAATTGGAGACAAATCAGATGGAACAATGACAAGAAGTAAATTGAAAGGTACATGTTTACTTGCTGAATTTGAATGTAGAAATATTAAAGATGCATTGAATAATGAAAGTTGGATTCAAGAAATGAATAAATAAATTAAACAAATAGAGAAGAACAAAACTTGGACTCTTATTCCTATACCCAAGGATAAAAATGTAATTGCCACAAAGTGGGTATTTAGAAATAAGCTAGATGAAGATGGAAAAGTTTTCATAAACAAAAAAAGGTTAGTGTGTAAAGGCTATTCTCAAGAAGATGGTATTGACTATGGTGAAACTTTTTTTTTCCTGTTGCAAGATTATAAGGTGTTAGAACTTTACTAGCAAATGCGACACACAGAGGTTTTGAAGTTTATCAAATGGATGTAAAATTTGTATTCTTGAATGGAATTCTTTATGAGAAAGTCTACATTGAACAACCTAAAGGTTTTGTAGATCCTAGCAAAAAGGACATGGTTTTCAAATTACACAATGCATTATATGGTCTCAAGAAAGCTCCTAGAGCTTTGTATGAAAGACTTCATAACTAGTTTGTACAGATTGGTTTTACAAGAACAAATGATAATAGTATTCTATATATCAAAGAAGGACCATACAAAAAGATTATGTTGGTAGAAATATTTGTTGACGATACCTTATTCATAGGAAATGATGACTTTTGCAAGGCATTTTAAGAATAAATGAGTAAAGAATTTGAGATGTCTATGTTTGGTGAGATAAAATTATTTGTTGGATTGTAGGTCTTGAAGAAGAAAGATGATATCTACATTACTCTATCTAAATATATCAAGGAAATACTAAAGAAATTTGGAATGGAAGACTCAAGACTAGTTGGAACCCGTATGTCTACTAAACATAAAATTTCTAGGAATGATGATTTCAAAGAGGTAGATTAGACCACATATAGATCAATGATTGGAAAATTGTAATATGTAGTGCGCACAAGGCCTGATATTGCATTAACAGTTGGTATGGAGGCATGATTCTCAGCAAATCCCAAAGAAAATCACATGATGATAGTTAAAAGAATCATAAGATATTTAAAAGGTACTGAAGAATATGGTTTATGGTACAAAATAGGAGGCAATTTGGATGTAAAGGTTTTCATAGATGTTGATTGGGTAGGAAGTATTGATGACAAAAAAAGCACCAGTGGTGGAGCATTCTTTCTTAGTAAAAGACTAGTTTCTTAAACAACCAAGAAACAAAGTTGTATCTCTTAGTCCACAATAGAGGCAGAATATGTGATAGTAGTAGTCAATTGTTCTAATATTGTTTAGTTCAAGCAACTGTTGGCAGGTATGAAGACAGAGATCAAGGTTCTAGTAGTCATATACTGTGATAACACCAATGCAATAAATATATAAAAGAGTCAAATGATGCATACCAAAAAAAAACACATTGCTATAAAATATCATTTCTTGAGAGAATTGGTACATGATAAAGAAGTCAAATTGGAATATGTGAATACAAAAGAACAAATTGTAGATATATTCACCAAGTCATTACCTAAGGATGCATCTATGTATCTAAGAGGTAAGCTAGGGGTCATTTTCCTATCTGAAGCTCACTAATGAATTTTAGTAATGCATCAACCAAAGCATTATTGAATATCAATTAGTTGGTGCAATATTTACAAGGACATATTGCAAATGAATCTATACTTGAGGTATATTGATATTCCCTAGACATTGTCTTTTGCAAGAGATGTCAAAGAGGGAGAATGAACCTGGTCTAATATCAAAGGAAAAGTTTTCTATCATAAGAAGTTGTAGCAGACATAAGTTTTCTGACACAGGGAGAAACTAAAGGCAAAAAGAGTTCATACTAATAGAGGGAGTTCTCATGGATAAGAATTAGAATGAAACCAAGGATAATTCCTTACTATATTATGGCTCTAAAAATTTCATTATATTATGACATGTTGTGTTGCCATCAATGCCAAAGAGGGGGATTGTTGAAACAATTGATTAATTGTGTATTGTCCTTGATGTTACACAAAATGTCATATCATTATCATCTAGTGTATAGTGAGCTCACTTGGGCATTGAAGATAGTTTCATGTGTCTATCAAGTGTTCCAAAGTTTTCCTAGTTTAAAAGACAGTGTCTACCAAATTCACTTGGGTGCCAAAGGGAAGTTTGTAGAAGATGAGTGTTAACCAAGCTCACTTGTATAATGAAGGAAATGTTGGATGGAACTAGTGTTAACTGAGCTCACTTGGTTACCAAAGGAACTTTTTGAATATGTAGTGTTGACCGAGTTCACTCAATTAAAAAGGGAAAATCAAGATCTCCTCTCTCCAAGGATTACTAGTGTACTTCCTATCCTTATTTTAAATTACTCAATGTATGGCTAATAAATTGGAGTAAATTCAACATAACTTCCTTTGGTCTGGGGAAGCGAGAAGATAAGAATAAACTTGGTCAGTTCGGATATAGTCTATAAACCTAAGTATAGGGGAGGATTTGGAGTTAAGAAGATGACTGATCTAAACAATGTGCTTCTCACAAAGATGGGGTGGAATCTGATGAAGGGAGAATCTAATTGGTGTAATATTATGAGAGCTAAGTACCTTGGTAATATTAATTTCTCTCACTATAACTAGAGAAATGATCTTCCTATGGACTCTAAAATCTAGAGCAACGAGAAATAGAACCCTTCTAAAGGAGGGAGTAAGGTGGCTCGTGGGGAATGGTAATCAGATCAATTTTTGGGCGAATCCATGGCTTGTATTAAACCTTTGTCAAAAACAAAGTTTGGGTCTCTTCGATATAACCTCCATGACATGGGGGGTAGTATAGTTGTGGATTATATTGGCCCGAGAAGAAAATGGAAGAAGATGAGGCTGCAACAGAATGATTTGATAGGAAGGGACTTGACTAATGAGCTGAATTCTTTGCTAGAAGAGTACAGGATCCCAAGAAGAGATAAGACTGATGAGTTCATTTGGAGGGCCACCTCAACTAGGGAATTCTCAATTAAATCTTCCTACAAGCTAATTTTTTATAAGTCTCTTGAACCTAATGACTGGGGAAATGTTTGGTTTAACCATTTAATCTCAAAAATCAACATTTTCTAGTGGACCACCATCCATGGGAAAATTCTCACTATTGACAACTTGAGGAAGAGGGGATTCCAAACACCTAATAGATGTTGTATGTGTAAGAGCAAGGAAGAAATCATCAGTCACCTATTCCTACATTGCAACTTTGCATCTAAGGTGTGAGGGAAAATTCTTCAGAAGTTGGAGGTGAATTAGGAGTTCAATGAGGATATGGGGCATTTGGTGAACTGGCAAGACCCCTTTACCCACCCCCTAATTATCAATTTTTGAAAGATCATTCCCCCCCCCAGGTGTGTTGGGGTAGGGTTTTCATAAATGAGGAGAGGGAGGTGAAGGTTGTGGTGGATATGGTCTTCAAATTGATAGTTGAAAATATTAGATGTGGCAATTGGAGAAAACTAGCATTCCCCTTCTACCCTAGAAGTTAGAGTGGAAAAGTGTTGGTCGTTGATGGAAGGGTTTATGGAGATTAAAAAATCTAATCTTATGGCTAGAAAGAGAACTCAATGGAAACCCCCACCTGATAACTAGTTCAAACTTAGTTTCAATGGAGCTGCCAAAAAGGAGGGATTGACAAGGAGAGGGATTGTCAGGGACTGTAAGGAAAGGATGTTGTTGGCTTATGCTGGTCTATTAGGGAAAGTTTCTAATAATGTTGCAGAAGTGATGGCTTTGTATTGGGGTAGAAATTTAGTCATAAGTGTGGGATGGCAGGATGTGCAAGTTGAAGGTGATTCTAACATTATTATTGAGACCATTAAATGCAAAATGTGAGATGGATGGGCTATCAAACATGTTATTGATGATATTAAGTACCTACTAGCCACTCTCAATAGGTTTGATTTGAATCACATTTTTCAGGAGGGAAATAGTGTAGCTAATGGTATGGAAACGATTGGCATAAAGCTAGAAGGGTTACGAGGTTGGTGGAATTTGAATGCTCTGCCAAATTTGGTGAGAGAGTTAGTGAATAAAGATATAAAAAATAATGAATCCTGGTTGGTTACTTTGTATAGTGTTGTTGAGATGGTGGGGACGAAACATACTTGATGCTTATGTGGTAGGGAGTAAAGGCTTGGGTATGGGTAATAATTATAACTCGTGGCCCAAAAATTTGGAAGTTTGAAATGGGGGATTTTTTATTTATTTCCCTTTATGGATCATCATACACCATGTAGAAAAAAAATATTTTTTAAAGATTTGCGGCATGTTGGGAATGATAAAAATGATTGGGGTATAGATCATGGTGATTGATACATGATCTTTCTCACCAATTTGGCAGGTTTCATTATTACTATCAATTGTGATTATCATCTTTGTTTATGGGTTTTTTCTAAGAGCAACATTTTTTCAGAGACTGGGCTCCAAATAGAGAGAGAGAGAGAGGAGAGGGAAAAATTACAGAGATGGGAGGTGACTTGATGTGCGTAGAACCAGCTATAATTGATGATAATGTGAGGAAGCCCTTGGTATGGTACTTACTGAAGGAGGGTAGTTTTGTATCCTTCATGGAAGCTCTTAATGGTCATGACAAGAATTGTTATATGTAGTTTGTTAACTCATGGGAGAATCACACAGTGACAATTAATGGTATCTTGTTTCACATTTTAGAGCAAGTGATTGCTATGGTGACAGGCTTGGTGATGAAGGGACAAAAATGGCAGAAGGTAACACGGGTGACTGATGAAACAAGCCTGCAACATTTCTTTATGGAGGATGGGGAATTGGTTTGGAATAAAGGAGGTGTCATGAGGGAGAAACTATCTAACCCATGGAATGAGGTTTGTCTCATTCTGATGAAATATATTACCCTAGAAGGAAAGTATGGAGTTTACTACTGCTACCATTTTCCTCTTCTTAATCATTTCTAACACTATGATTTTCTTTCGCTTCCCTTCTTCTTGTTGCATGATCTTGAGGATACTATTGTTGATGTGAACAATAAAATGAGAAGGGGTTAATTATACTATTTACACTAGGGTTTAATTTTTAGGCTATATCAATTTCACCTTGCCCTAGTCCCCCCTAGGATTGTGGAAATTGATATTCCTATTCACCTGAACCCTAGGCCCCAAATGATCCTTGTTAGGTTTATGGGTCCTAGAGTCCCTACACCTTAACCCTCTCCCAGTGGGTCCCAGTGAATCCCTCCCCCAAGGAGAATAAAGGAAAAGGTCAGGATAAAATGTAGATTGAGTTAGAGGTTGAGGGGAGAGGGGAAAGGAGGAGGTAGGGGAGGTTGACTAACTCTCAGGCTAAGAGGAAGTTAAGGGAGGGAGCCTTGTAGGAGGAGGAGTTAGTTTTTGAGGATTTAGGTTGCCCAAAAAGAATAATGAAGGAGAAAACTGTTAACTTTGGAGTGGGAGGTACAAAAGAGGTTGAAGAGGAGATTTTTGATTCCTCTAGGTCGAACTCGGGTAATGGCAAGGAGGATAAGGAGGTGTCACATGTCTTAGAGATAGTGGTGCTCAAGTGTGTGGACCTAACAAAAGATCAATTCTCTGAAGTAATGGATCAAATGCCTTCCCCTGTTATAATCTCCTACCCTAGTAAGGTAGGTGCGATAAAGGCTACTAACCCCCTAGTTGTGCAGGATACTTAGGCTGGTAGGGAAAAAAATCTAGGCTATTCGAATAAGGTTAGTACTGAGATGTGTGAGAGAATCCAGGCACTAGTGGAAAGAATGGGACTATCAACCAAGTTCATAGTTAAAGTCACTCATGCGATGGCTACCACTCTATGCCTATTGAAGGATGCTAAAGGGGACCTGTCCAAGGAGGACTCCAAGCTACTTTTTGACTTCATTGTAGAAGACTGGGAAAATGTCATTCTGGGGAAGAAGGAGGTTGAGAAATCATAAGTGCTCCTCCCTTCTTTTATTTTTTGCATGTTGTTAATCTGCTAGTTTATAGACTTTTTGAGTTTTAAGGTTGTCACACCTTTGTTTTCATTAAGTGACTTCAGCTTGTTAACATGCATTTTGTTTAAATCTTGTAGTTACTTTTATAATTATAGTATAAAATTTTGTTTTTGTTTTAAAAAGCATTAGGGGTTGGATATGTTCTGATGGTTATCTACTGGTAGTCAACTAGCTTGTTTGTAATGGGCCAGCTCCCCTATTTCAGTTGCTTTTATTTCAAAAACAAGGGAAAATCATTTTTGAGTCATTGTCTACTGAGCAGGGCTGGCTAACAAAGGATTTTCTTGTTTTGGCATGTTAACTTTAATTGATTTGTGTGTTGGTCCAAGCCAACTAATGAGATGAATATTAATTATCCTAATATGTATTCTAGCCAGCATGACTATAGGAAAGATATAAATATAAGGTCAAGTTGAGATTTAGAAAGTGAGAAATGCATGGAAGATAATTGAAGACTTAATGATGCTAAGAGGAAGCAAATCAGAAGGATAAGTAGAATATCCTTGTGGAGCTAAAAGGACATATTCGATCAAGAATGATCAAATATACAAGCTAGAATTGAGATCTATAATCAAAATTTAGTTGGATCCAAATTAGGTCATGTTATTATTACTCTCTAACTATTGTAATAGTGAACTAAATCTCTTAACAAAGTTGGCTTAACAACTATTTGTAAATCCTCTAACAAGGTTGCATTTCTATTGAAGTATCTAAAGATCTCTAACAAGGCCACTCCTAACAGAGTGATTATATCATCTAATAGGGTCACACCTAACAATGTGTTTTTTAGCCTTTAATAGGGTTGGCTCCTAACATGGCTCACTTCAAAAGACAGAAAATTAGTAACTAGTTACAATTGACGGATTTCCCAAATTGGGTGGCCACGTTAAATCTTGGCATCAAATTTGTTTGTGCTATTACTTTTATATGTTTGCAACTATGTTAAAGAAAAGTTAATCATAGATAACATATTAAGATTTTCATGTTAAGCATTTGTTGAGCATTTTTAGTGTTTACTAAGTTACATCATTTTATGTGTGTTTGTCGAGCAACATCAGAGCTCAGTTTTTAGAGTTTTTTTGTACTTATATCTAAGGGATCTGGGATTTATTTTAGTAGCAACTGATTCACCCCTCCCCTCTCAGTTACTCCTCTTATATTTCCAATAGGTCAACCTTCAAGATCTCCCTATCCAGATTCCACACTAGTAAGGGTCATTAATAGAATAAGTGTGTCAAAATTTCATTCAGAGATCCAATTAAGGATTTTTAGGTCCTAGGAAGAGAGGGTAGTCATAGATTAGGTCCTAATGGGGTGTGAAGAAGGGGGGAAATCAAGAAGGATTTTTTAAGTCCTACCTCACTTTCACCTAGGAGAAATAGGAGCTAAGAAGTGAAGTGTCTTCCTAAGGTGTGAATATTAAATGTAGAGGTCTTCAATTGAAGTGTGTTCAATTTAAGATGGTACACATATATAATATGGAAAGCCACAATAGGGGATACATGTTTTTTAGTAAATGGGCACTAAACTGTCAATTTAAGAAAAAAAACTTTCACTTTCAAATTCATATTTTCATTTAATTGTTATGAATTTAAAGATGAAGTAAATTGGAGTCTTTTAGGATTTTTGGTTTATAATTTAAATATAATTTTTTTAAATTTTTTTAATTGATCTAATTCAATTATTATTTCTCTTTAAAAAATTTATGTTTTCAAAAGCCTAATTTTTAAAGAGTGAATCTATTTTTGACAAACACGTATTTTTTCTATAATAGATATCAATGTGATTCTTACGCATTTAGTTTTTCAACATCCAATCCAAGCCCATTGAGCTAGTTTTATGCCATTATCTTTAGTATTGCATATTTTAGAGATGTTTAAACTTGACCTTACTCTAATTTTGACATGCATTTTTTTTAATGCATGTAACTTATTTTGTATTTATTTAATTTCATATTTCATTTTTGTAATAGAAAAAGGACTTAAACCCAAAATCTTTGGTTATTTTTCAGAATTTGTCTTCTCTTGTTTACTATTCTTCAATGAGTGTGCAATAAAAAGGTTTATTTTGGGTAATAAACCTACATTTGATCACATAAGAAAACAGATAATGAAATCAAAATTTATCAAATAGATATAATCATTAGAAAGCCCTTTCTAAGTAATTGTTCCATGCAAATGGCCATGACTTAATTTTTACATCCTCTAATTGATTTCCCAAGCCAAGATTTCTTCATAAATTATTTAGCCTTTGCAAAATATGCTTACTTAGGGACTTTATATTGAAAGTATTTGAATTAGTTTCTATTCAAACTATTTTGAAAATATCATATGATTTGAAAAAAGTACTTTCAATTGAAAATACTTTACTTTGGATAGAAAGTAAAGGACTTTCAATTGAAAGTCTTTACAAGTTTCTATCAAAACTCCATGAGTAATTATTTTGGCATTTCACTTTTTGGAGGAATTCCTTCCTCTAATAATGTGTAAGCCACTATTGTAGCCAAAAAATATTAATATATATGTATGTGTCTATATATATATAGGCACACACGCACACACGAACATACATACAAAGATACACATATATACACATAAGATAGAAATATGTGATGAAGGAGAAAATTTTGATACATATGATTATAAAATAATTATAGAGTTGACTGTGATATTATTATAAAATATGTATTTATGTCTTAACTCTAATTTATATGATAATAAAATTAAGAATTTTGAAATACATCACTCAGATAAGTGCACCAAGATGGTATGCAAAAAGGGGTATAATTCTCCACTTCTTTTTCTAAAATTAGGAAAGAACTCTTTGAAGAGACATTTGAGTATCATAAATTCAAAATGAATATTTGTGAGAATAATAAGAATTTTAGTACTCTAATCTAGTTTCAAAACTACCAAATTGTTTTTGTAGAAATGGATAAGATTAAGAGGGTCAAACCTCTCGTGCATTAAAATTTATTTCTAAATTTTTCAAAAACAACATAACATAGTTTTTTTTATGTACTTCAAAAGATATATAACTAGATTTATTATATTGAAAATCCCTTTCGCTTGATGGTCGTGAAGACTAAGATATAGAAGTTGTGTATTTTTCTATAATAAAAAAAATCCATTATTTTTTAATTTATATTATCATTTTTCAAAGTAACTACTATTGGGAATGATTGAAAAGATCATGATTGAAGAATGATGGAGTTGATTAAAGAATGTTTTCAATCATTATTTTGTCATTGATGTCAAACTCGCTATTTGTTGGAATGACAATTGCTTATATGATCCAAGTATTATCACTTAGTTGATTGACAAGGAGTTAATCAATAAGAGGTAACTAGAGCACCTAAGGGAAAGGTTGAAGTTAGATTGTTGTAATGAAGTATAAGGATCAGCTAAGACATTGATGAAATAGTGCATTGATAACATATTCTATGATACAAAGGATGGACACACTTAGATACATTAGAAATGTAAGTTGTAACAAGGTTAACTACAAAGCTTAACTAAGTACATCAGTGAGTGTTGAGCAAGCTAGTTCAAGCCAAGCAAATTTTTAGTTGGAATTGAGCAAGTGGAAAATCTAGTGTGTGTCAAATAAAGTTCAAGTGTTAAGCATCAGTAAAATATAATGGATGCTGAGAAAAAATTTTCAAGTGTCGAGCATCAGCAAGAATGTAGTTGATGTCAAGTAACACAGTATGTGTCGAGCACCAATATTTCAATAGTGTCAAGTTGTTGCATTATTTGAAAAATCAAAGGTTCACCAGATTAGAGATGATAAGGTTGTTACATTGAATTTTATGAACCAGTTAGATGATAAGAATGATGAGCTAGTGTCACTAAGTTTTATGTTAACTAATTTTAGGCAAATGTGAATGGATTTAACATGTTGTTTCTAGAAGGAACAATTTGGAGGCAAAGCTACATCATTTCTTTCCAAGTCAGTTCAAGTTATGAGTGGGAAGAATTGAGTGGGAAATGAACTACAGAACTTCTTTGTAAGGAGTTATAGGTCATAAATCAGAGAGTGTGTGGAAGAGTGTGGTTAAGAGTATCTACAAAAGGTAGAGTGTTGTAAAAGTGTCAAGGACAAGACACAGTAAGGAAGAATAGAGCAAAGAGACTCTGATTTGATCAAGTGACCACAAGGAGGTAAATGCATTGCAGTAACAAGTAGAAGACTCAAGGAGACAGAACTTGTAAAAGTGGACAAGCTATCAAAACTGCAAGGAAGGAATGCCAAGCAAGATTGAAGAACTAAAGTGTGATTTGAGATCTGCGAGGTTGAGTTGCAAATTGTATTAGGTCAAAGCTTTCTAATATACTCTAGCAATTGTATTAGATATTGTAAATCCTATATTGATAGGTTAGCTTAACAACTAGGTGGTGAAGCCTTTGAGAATGTGATTGAAATTCTTGTGGAATTAGGTGGGCCTAATAGCCTTTTGTAAATCCTTTAATAGGGTGACATTCCAAGTTGAATGTTCTAAAGTCCTTTAACCAAGCACACTGCTAACAGGGTGTTGGAATCCTTTGATAGGGTCACATTTAACAGTGTGTTGTAGCTTTTAATAGGGCAGGCCTTTAACAGGGCATCACTTTAGAAGGGTGAGAAAGAAGGTAGCATGTTACTGGTGGTTTTCCCAAATTGGGTTTCCATGTAAATCTTTGTGTTATGTGTTGATTCTATCTATTTCATTATTGCATATTGATTTACAGTAACTTGCTAGGATAAAGGATAAAAGCTTGGATGTATGGGAATGTGAATGGGCCTACTATAGTTTAGTAGAAAGTTTGAATTGGACATATTGGACCTTGAATAACTGATTCACACCCCCCCCCCCCCCAAGTTATTCTAAAGAATTCTAACAATTGGTATCAGAGCCCACTATTGATTTGATTTAAGGTACTAGTAGTAGGAAGATCAAGATGTCCAAGAGAAATGTTCCCAAGCTCAATGGAGACAACTTTACAACATGGCAAAGTCTAATGAAATTGCACCTTGGATCAATAGGTGACTATGCAAAAACTTCAATTACAGTATATCATGTAGACCCTGTAGGACTCCTCTTTATAGATGATTTAAGCAAAAAGAAGGAGCACAATCAGGCAATGGTGGAAATTTCCTTTGCACTCAGCTATGTTGAACATGATGACATCAAAGGATATGATACTGCATGCAAAATATGGACAGCCCTATCAACTATCTATGGAGGAGACTAAAATGGTCAAAGAGCCAAAAGAGAAAGCCTCAGAGGAAATTTTGATGATATGAAGATGGAGGAAGGAGAAAATGTTTCTCAGTATGGTGCAAGAATGAAAGAAGTGGTGAGTGCAATAAGAAGTTTGGGTCGTCAACTAGAAGAAGAAACAGTTAGCAATAAATACTTAAGAACTCTACTCCCTATCTATCCTATAAGAGTTTCAACCATCCAAGAGCTAAGGTGTGTACAAGTAAACACACTAACCTTTGAAAGGTATAATTGGAAGACTCACTACATTTGAATTGTCCAACTTTGACAACTACAAGCTAGAAAACCTTGAATCTACTTTCAAGGCCAAGATGACATTAAAGGACACTGAGGAGCTGCAATCAAAAAGGAAGAATGGAAAAGGCAAACATGTATCTATTGATAGAAGCACTGATGAAGATGATGTGGACCAATTGGAGGCATTATTAGCTAGAAGATTTCATAGAGTGAAAGGAAAATTCAAAGGTAAGTTGCCTATTATTTGTTTCAACTGCAATGAGGTTGGTCATATTGCAGCAAGGTGTACACAAAAGAAGAACCAAAAAGAAGGAAACAAGTACAAGAATAAGAGAGAAGATAGTAGCAGAGACTACAAAGACAAAGGTAAGAGGTGCTACATTATTGAAGAAGATTTTGATGAGAATGATGATGAAGTAGTCTATGTGGCCATGAAGGATGAATTAGATGAATATGAAGCAACAACCCTGGTAACCTGCATGAACAAAAATGACAAGTGGATCATAGATAGTGGATGCTCTCATCACATGACTAGAGACAAAAGTAAGTTCATTACCTTTACTCAATATGATGGCAATAGTGTTATATTTGGTAATGATGCACCATGTCTAATCAAAGGAAAAGGTAGCATTAAAGTTATTGAGAAGATATCATGTGATAATGCATACTATGTTGAAGGCCTGAATTATAATCTGCTAAGTGTATCACAGTTAGGCAACATAGGATGCAAGGTAGAATTGGAAAATAGAATTGCCAAGATCTATGATTCTCATGGAAGTCTAATAGGAAAGGGTGACTAGACTAGGAGTAACTTGCTTTATCTAGATATGGAAGATGCTTCTTGTCTTATGGTACAACTTGATGATGTGTGGTTGTGGCATAAAAGGCTATGCCATGTAAATTTTGGCAATCTGATCAGCATCAACAAAATGAAGAAAGTCAGAGGTTTACCAAAATTGAAGAAGGCTAACAATACAATGTGCAAACAATGTCAACTAGGAAAAATGACAAAGTCTAGTTTCAAAAGCAAGACCTATACTTCTAATGAAGTATTAGAGTTAGTTCATACAGACTTGTGTGGTCCAATTGAATTACAAAGCTACAAAGGAGATAGATACATAATGCTATTTTTGGATGATTACTCAAGGATGATGACAATCATGTTCCTGAAGAAAAAGTCTAATGCATTTCAAATGTTCAAATGGTACTTGGCTAGAATTGAGAAGGAGACAAGAAAGAGCCTGAAGTTCCTAAGATCTGACAAAGGAGGTTAATTTACATCAAGAAAATTTGAAGAGTTCTGCAATGATAGAGGAATCAAAAGGCAGACCTCAACACCTAAGACTCCACCACAGAATGGTATAGTAGAAAGAAGAAATAGATCAGTAATTGCTATGCCAGAACTTCGATGATGGAAAAGAATATTGCACTCAAGTACTAGAGAGAAGATATAAATACTATAGTCTACACCCTCAATAGAGTTCAAATCAAGAGAGGTACTCATACAACATCTTTTGAGCTATGGTATGGTCATTCACCTAATGTTAAAAATTTCAAAGTGTTTGGATGTAAATGCTATATACTTAAGGAGTCTAGAAATGGAAAGTTTGATGCCAAGAGTGATGAAGGCATATTTCTTGGTTATTCCACTAGAAGCAAAGCTTACAAGTATTTGAATAAAAACACTAACAAAGTTGTGAAAAGTGCAAATGTGAAATTTGATGAGCTTGCAGAAGTTCAAAATGATGAATGCACCAAGAAAATAGAAGAATACAAGTCCTTTGTATACTTCTATGAAGGAATTCCTAATAAAAGTGATGCTGGAAATCAAAATGGAAATCAACAGAAAACTTCAGTATCTGCCGAGTCACAACCAATGAATGTCGAGTTGCATTCAAATGCCAAGCTATAGAATGTAGGAAATGCACATTCTGACTCTAAAATTAGCACACATGAAAGAGATGAGAAGTTACCTAATAGAAATATGCATAGTGACTTTGATGCTAAGAGGCCTAACATGGAAACAAGGACAAAACCAAGATTAGCAAAGTATGTGAGAAGACACCATCCTATAGAATAGATCATTGGAAACAAAGAGGCCAGACCAATGATAAGTAATAGACTTAGAAGTCAGACATGTCTACTCATCAAAGTAGAAGCTAGGATAGTGAGTGAAGCTCTACAAGATAATGATTGGTACAATGCAATGAAATAAGAGATAGAGCAAATTGAGAAGAACAAGACTTGGACCCTTGTTCTAATACCATCAAACAAGAATGTGATTGGAACCAAGTTGGTGTTCAGAAATAAGTTAGATGAAAATGGTGAGATCACAAGGAACAAGGCCGGATTAGTCTATAAAGGGTATGCACAAGAAGAAGGACTAGACTATGGAGAAACTTTTGCTCCTTTTGCAAGAATGGAAGGAGTAAGGACCTTACTTGCATATGTTTCTTATAAAGGCTTCAACATAAGCCTTTATAAAAACAACAAGGACAAGGTTTGTAAGTTGCATAAAGCTCTATATGGATTGAAGCAAGCTCTTAGAGCTTGGTATGAGAGACTCCACAAATATTTGGTGAGAATAGGCTTTGAAAGAACTTATGACAACAACAAAATGTACATCAAATCATAAGAATGTAAGGACATCCTTATATCAGAAATCTTTGTGGATGACATAATTTTTGGAGGAAAAGAAGTACTTAGCAAAGATTTTGTTGAAAAGATGAAGCATGAATTTGAGATTTCAATGTTTAAAGAAATAAATTTCTTTGTTGGATTGCAAGTACATCAACTGAAACATCGTATATTTATGACCCAATAAAAGTATATCAAAGAGATACTCAAGGCATTTGGTCTAGAGGATTCCAAACCTGTCAGTACACCAATGGCAACCAGACACAAGCTACCTAAGAGTGATGATTTTGCTAAAGTCAACAAGAAAATGTATGGGTCCATGATTGGAAAGTTGCAATATGTTGTACATAGCAAACCAGATATTGCATTAGTAGTTGGAATAGTGGCAAGATTTTCTACCAATCCTAGGGAAAATCATCTCATGGCAGTAAAAAGGATATGAGATATCTTAAGGGGATAGATGATTTTGGTTTGTACTACAAAAGGAGTGATAAGTTTGAGTTGAAAGCCTACATTGATGCCGATTGGGGAGGAAACATTGATGACAGAAAAAGCACCAGTGGAGGAGCACTTTTCTTAGGAAAGAGACTAGTCACTTGGACTAGCAAGAAATAAACTTGTACCTCATAGTCCACAGTAGAAGTAGAATATGTAGCAGTAGCCATTGATTGCACAAACATTGTATGGCTCAAACATCTATTGAAAGGAATGAAGGAGGAGATAACCAAGCCAATGATACTATATTGTGATAACACAAGTACTATAAACATATCCAAGAATCTAATAATGCATGCAAAAACCAAGCACGTTGCAATCAAGTATCACTATGTCAGAGAGTTGATAGAAGACAAGCAAGTGAAGATGGAATACATTCACACTAAGGAACAAATAGCTAATATCTTCACTAAACCACTAGCTAAAGATGCTTATGAGTATCTTAGAGGTAAGTTAGGGGCAAAGCTCCTAACCCAAGTTGTTTAAGCAATAGAAAAGTTTCCCTGCATCAAAAGGAGATAATTGCTGAAAGAATAAAAGTTAATGCAAAAGATACTAGAGTACTAGAATTCCAAATCAGTCACAAGCATGGTGACAAAAGGAGAATATTGCAAATAAAAAGTTTATATCAAGCATACTCAAAGATGCTACATCTTTGGTATTGTTGTCAAAGAAGGAGATTTACGAGAAACTGATCAATAATAGATTAGAGAGAGAGATGAAACTGATCAATAGTAGCTAACAGGGAGAAGCAGAATAAAGGAAACCAATTTGTATCAGCAAAAGAGGGAGATATGATACAAAAAGGGAGATAAGGAATGGATATGAAATGACAACAAGTTTTCTTTTTGGCATATAGGTTTGATGGTAACTATGTTGATCAGCTTAATTAATTGATCAGTTTGGTTTGCCATCAATGCCAAAGAGGGAGATTGTTGAGAATGATTGAAAAGATCATTGATTGAAGAATGATGGAGTTGATTAAAGAATGTTTTCAATCATTGTTTTTTCATTGATGTCAAACTCGCTATTTGTTGGAATGATAATTACCTATATGATCCAAGTACTATCACTTAGTTGATTGACAAGGAGGAGTTAATCAATAAGAGGTAACTAGAGCACCTAAGGGAAAAGTTGAAGTTATGTTGTTGTAATGAAGTATAAGGATCAGCTAAGACATTGATGAAATAGTGCATTGATAACATATTTTATGATACGGAGGATGGACACACTTAGATACATTAGAAATGTAAGTTGTAACAAGGTTAAGTGCAAAGCTTAACTAAGTACATCATTGAGTGTCAAGCAAGCTAGTTCAAGCTGAGCAAATTTTCAACTGGAACTAAGCAAGTGGAAAATCTAGTGTGTGCCAAATAAAGTTCAAGTGCCGAGCATCAGTAAAATATAATGGATGCTAACAAAAATTGTTTAGGTGTCGAGCATCAGTAAAAATGCAGTTGATGCCAAGTAACGTAGTATGTGTTGAGCACCAGTATTTCAATAGTGCCAAGTTTCTACATTATTTGAAAAATAAAAGGTTCACCAAATCAAAGATGATAAGGTTGTTACATTGAATTTTGTAAATGAGTTAGATGATAAGGATGATGAGCTGGTGTCATAGAGTTTTATGCTAACTAATTTTAGGTGAATGTGAATGGATTTATCATGTTGTTTTTAGAAGGAACAATTTGGAGGGAAAGCTACCTCATTTCTCTCCAAGTCAATTCAAGTTATGAGAAGGAAGAATTAAGAAGGAAATGAACTATAGAACTTCTTTATAAGGAGTTAGAGGTCAGAAATTAGAGAGTGTGTGGAAGAGTGTCGTTAAGAGTATCTGCAAAAGGCAGAGTGTTGTAAAAGTGTCAAGGGCAAGACATAGTAAGGAAGAACAAAGCAAAGAGACTCTAATTTGATCAAGTTACCATAAGGAGGTAAATGCATTTGCATAATGAGAAGAAGACTCAAGGAGACAGAACTTGTAAGGGTGGACAAGCTATCAGAACTGCAAGGAAGGAAAGATAAGCAAGATTGAAGAACTAAAGTGTGATCTGAGATCTGCAAGGTTGAGTTCCAAATTGTATCAGGTCAAAGCTCTCTAATACTTTGTATAAATTGTATTAGATATTGGAAATCCTATATTGATAGGTTATCTTAATAGCTAGGTGGAGAAGCCTTTGAGAAGGTGATTTAAAGTCCTATGGAATTAGGTGGGCCTAATAGCCTTTTGTAAATCCTTTAACAGGGTGACATTCCAAGTTGAATGTTCTAAAGTCCTTTAATTGGGCACACTCCTAATAGGGTATTGAAATCCTTTGACAGGGTCACATTTAGTAGTGTGTTGTAGCCTTTAACAGGGCAGGCCTTTAACAAGGCATCACTTGAGAAGGGTTAGAAAGAAGGTAGCATGTTACTGGTGGTTTTCTGAAATTGGGTTTCCACATAAACCTCTATGTTATGTGTTGATTCTATTTTTTTCATTATTGCATATTGATTTACAGTAACTTGCTAGGATAAAGGATAAAAGCTTGGATGTATGAGATTGTGAATGAGCCTACTATAGTTTAGTAGAAAGTTTGAATTGGACTTATTGGACCTTGAATAACTGATTCACCCACCCCCACCCCCCTAATTATTCTAAAGAATTCTAACAACTACCTCCTAAACATTTGCCATCTATTCACTTGTGATGGGTTTAACTTGTGTAAAATAATTGAGACTTAGAACTTTTTTTAAAATAATTATTCAATCCTTAATTATAGAATAATAATGTGTATTTATTTTGAACTTGGTCATGTACATAAAAAATTACTAAAAAATGGTAGACATGTGTTTATGATGATTGTCAAGGTACTAATCAAGATAATTAAAGATTTCTATACTAAGGTTGTTGAAGAATAGTAAAAATCATATTGTCAAATAAATGAGAAAACATGTGAGATTATGTTGGTAATTTTACAAATACCCACTTGATTATTTGTATACCAAATAATGAAAATCTAAGAAATAATGTCGGAACATGAAAAAATGTGTAAACAAACAAAAATGGAGGGAAAATAGGCTTGCAAGCCTTATGGTCATTTTCTAATCTCTTATCAACTAAAATCCATATAGATTTTAATGTACAAAATAACCCAATTGAGTTTTTTTTTTAAAAGGTATCTTTTTAAATTCTTCATAACTTGGGTCACGTTTTGAAAAGTAAAAAGTACATTTAGAAATTCTTCATAAGTCGAGTCACATTTTGGAAATAAAAAAGTACATTTAGACATTCTACATAACCCATACGGGCATGAAGACCAAAAAAAAGCTTCAAATTTGAGAATACACTAGAGATATTCATAGATTAATGTATACAATATGTGTCTATGTTTGTAGATTTAAAGCTCTAAATAAATATATGTAAATATCTCTCGATTCTTGTGTAACCTCTCTTTTAAATGTTGCTTCCCCATTAATGTCTCTATCTATTTTAAGCCCTACTTAAGCTTTGTCAGTTCTATATCACACACTTCTTATCATTTCATCTCTCTCCCTCCCTCCCTCCCTCTCCCTCCCTCTCTCTCTCTCTCTCTCTCTCTCCTCTCTCTCTCTCTCTCTCTCTCTCTCTCTCTCTCTCTCTCTCTCTCCCCCCCCCCCCCTCTCCCTCTCCCTCTCCCTCTCCCTCTCCCTCTCTCTCCCCCTCCCTCCCTCCCTCCCTCCCTCTCTCCATCCCCCCCTCCTCTCCCTCTCTCTCCCCCTTCCTCTCTCCTCTGTGCATATCATTATTTCTCTCTACCATTTCCTTCTCTCTTTCTCCCATCCCTCCTTAAATGTCTTCTCTTCTCTCATCTCTCTCCAACACTACTCATTATTTCCTTCTATATCTTCCTTTTTCCCTCCCCCCTTTCCCCTTCTCTCTTTCTACATATACACTCACAGTCATAATTAAAATAATGGTCACTTGAACAAAAGAACTCTATTTCTCATGCTCTCACACATGCACTGTCATACACACATCAAACATACACATAGATACTCATTGACACACTCCTAAGAACTTGCACTCAAAATAGCATACATCAATGTGCAATATCACAAACATAGTTAATCTCTCCCCATCCCCCTTCACTCTCTTCCTTTTTACGTCTCTCTTCTTCAATATACCCTATCCCCTTCCCATTCAGTCCCCCTCCCTCTCTTCACATATACACCCATGGTCATAATCATAATCACACAAACTCACATTTTGATGCTCTTACACATGCACTCTCGAACTAATATCATGTAAACATACACATACTCTCATATACTTGCACTAAAAATAGTATAAATGAAATCACAAACATGGTTATTCTCTCTCTCTCTCTCTCTCTCTCTCTCTCTCTCTCTCTCTCTCTCTCTCTCTCTCTCTCTCTCTCTCTCTCTCTCTCTCTCTCTCTCTCTCTCTCTCTCTCCAAACACACACACACACACACAGTTTCCCTCTCTCCTCTATCTCACTCTCACTCTTTTACTCTTGTACAATCTCCCTCATTCACATTATCATATTAACTTCATCTCCTACTCTATCTATTCCCTCTACAATCTCTCCCCCTCTCCCACATCTTGCATCTCTCCTCTAACCATTTTTACCTACCCCTTACCCATCTCTCCCAACCTCCTCTTACCCCTCTCCTTCTCACTATTTCTCCATACATCTTATCTTCTTTCTCTCCCAATTTCTCATCCTCCCTTATTCTCTTTCACTCCCCCTCTCTCCTCTATCATGCTCTCGCTCTCCTTTGTCTCCCCTCTATCATTAATTTCACTCTCCCACCCTCCTCTTTCCCTCCATCTTCACATGCTACTCCATCTCTACCCATTTCCCCCTCTCCTTATTTTCCCCTTGCTCTGTCTCTCCTCAATATACCTCTTCCTCCCATATTTATTCCTATATCCATCTCTCTCCCTCTCTTCAGCTTCCCCTCCTCTCCTACATAACCCTTTCCATGTCTATTTCCATGCCCATATCACCATGTCCCCTTATCCTTTCATTTCTCCCTCCCTTTACTGCTTGATTTCCATTTTCATCTCAATCCTTCTCTCCTACTCTATCCTCCTTGTTCTCATATCTCTCTCTATCTCCCTCCTCTCTCAATCTCAACTTATATGCTCTTCCTCACTTCCCCACTTTAATTTATGCCTCTTTCCTTCCACCTTCCACACTCTCTTTTTCTTTCAATACATCCTCACTCTCTCTCTCTTTATCCTTCTATTCATATCTCTCCCTCCCTCCCTATTTTTCTCCATTATCTCCCCTCCTTCCCTACTTAGCTCTCCCTTATCCCTCCCTCCCTCCTTAATTCTGTCTCACTCCCTCTCTCCTTCATTCCCTCTCTATCCTCTCATCTTCTCTCTCTTACTCTCCTTCCCTTTTTCTATATCCATCTTCTCTCCCTTCTTCTTTGTCTTCTCTTCCCCCCTTTGTCTCCCTTACTCTACCATTTTTCCTTTTCTCCCTCCCTTTCCCCTCTCTTTTTCCCTCTCACCCTTTTCCCTCTCTTCTTCACTCTCCCCCTTTATCTCTCGCCTCTCTTCTCTTCTCCACTATCCTTCTCTCTCCCCTAGCTTCCACCTTCTCTATCATCCCCCTACCTCCCTCTCTTCCTTATCTCATCCTTTTATTTTCAAATCACCCTCTCCCTTTTCCTTTCCTCCCACTCTCTCTCTTCCTCCCCATCTCACTCTCTCACTCTCCTCCTTTCAAATACCAAATGTGGCCTCGCCCCATTTCTTCCCTTATCCTTTTCCATTCCTCCTAATTGAACTCTCTCCTTGTCCCTTTCTTTTACTTCTCCTAATATTTGCATATATCCCTCACTTCCCTTTTCCACTCTTGCTCCCCCTCTTCCCTCTCATTATACCTTTTCCACCTCTCTCCATCTGCCCTTATCTCTACCCCTCCCATATCTACCTTATCTTTCCTCTCCCTCTATAATTCCATTCACCCTCAACCCATCCCCCTGTCCCTCCCTATCCCACTCTCCCCACACATCATCTCTCCTTGCTCCCCTCTCCCTCTATCCACACACTCCTTCATACCTCATCTCTCTCTTATTCATAATCCTCCTCTACCACTCTCTCCTAGTCCTCCTCCCTCTCTCTATGTCACTTTCCCACTAACCCGCCAATCGTCTATCTTTCCCTCACCTTATCTACCTTTTCC